>QANY01000568.1:0-550709 GCA_003255025.1 Datisca glomerata
TTCCCATCTAGCGAGCTAGAGCGCTTCGTCAGACATCAATTTTTCTTTGCTTGGAGAATAACCAGGCATTTATACTATAACTAGAGCTCATTTCCCGTATGGCGAGTTAGAGCGCTTCGCTCTACATCATTTTTTTCCTTGTTTGGAGTCTAGTAAGGTATTTCTACTCTAACTAGAGCTCATTTCCCATCTCATGAGCTAGAGCGCTTCATCATACATCACTTTTCCCACGCAAGCTTTATACCATCTCATTCTTTCACGTAAACTCTCTCAGACAGGGAATTTGCAAAACACAGATAGAGAACCTTGAATCAAAGTACAGATCACAGAGCCTGTTGGGCTACAAGTCTTCTTCTCATCACATGCTTCACTGAACTTTCATCCTGGATTTAGGAATTCTGTTAACGTCATGGACGTTAAGTAGTTGCATTTTTTATGAAGGCATAACCTGTAAAAAATTCAAGATAGACATAAGATCAGAGAATTAAAGTGTATACGATGATCGTTTAGTCATCGTGTAGTGTACACGATGTATTACATGACGACCGTGTAGTATTCTTGTACACTACACGATTATCGTGTACCCATCGTTAAGTGTACACGATAGGGTGCACGATGACCGTGTTGTCATCCTTTACACTACATGATCATCATGTACCCCATCGTGTAGTGTACAAGATGACTACATTGTGTCTTCAAAGACGATAATGTAGTCATCTTCTGCACTATACGATGGGTACACGATGATCGTGTAGTGTACATGACAATTAAACGGTCATCTTCAAGGACATCATGTACTGTTCAAAAGGTTCACAGACCTCTTGAAGTATCAAACATAGAAACCCATAGGAAAACCCAGAAACCCAAGAAACCTTAGAGTATAAAATACAGAAACCCAGAGAAAAACATACCCTAGAAAAAAAAATCAAAAACCCAGAAACCGAGAAAGAAACATACCTTGTCGTGATATCTTATTGTGGGAGACGAAGACTAAATGATTTCCAGAGAGAAAAAGATGCTGCGATTTTGATTGAGTGAGAGATAGTAACTGAGTAAGTGAAAAATGAAGGAATGGGAGACTAGAAATGGGAGGTACACGAAGATATGGGTTGAGTGTAGGAGACGTTACTATGAAAAAGTGTAATGATAAATCATTTTTATTATTATTATTTTTACAATTTTTTGCCGTCGTTCGGAATTCATGAAAGAGTTTTTTGATAACTTCACTAAATAAAGGTGGGCCAAGGGTATAGATAAGTAAAATTAGGCTAGGTGTATAGTTTAGTAAATCTATTTTTCAAGGGGTATAGTTTAGGCAAAAACCTAAAACTAGTAATGGGTAGTCATAAGAGGATCAAAAAAGAGAAAAGGCTAAGATAATTGGCCATTGATAAGGCATAAGAAGAAGGAAAGCTTTGAGGTTAAGGCCCATGAAAGAATTCTCCCCTACAGTCAATCGCGCGAAGAATAAGGGTATGGAAATTTTTCGGGTTGAGTTGTGTACAGAGTAAGGGCTGTTTTGAGAGAGGTTCAAAAGCGACTTAGTATTGATATGAGTGTTTTTTTAATTTTAACTTATCAAAACTACGTTGTTTTAAGCTAAACTAATAATTTACTAACGGTTCATAGATGAGAGGTTATATTTGACAGTAAACGATTAGTTGAAGATTATAAATGACAGAAATAATAGTTCATGATTATAAATAGATCAATTTGTAGTTTCCCCATAACAAATACAAAGTTATTTTATAAAATAGTATAACTTTAAATATTTGAATGATATAAATAATATATTTCTTTATCTTAAAATTTTAATAATTTTATAAATTTTATAAGAGACAATGATATACGATGTTGTAAATTTTATAAATTAGTTGTAAATAGTTGATTAATTAGTAATTTCGAACATTTTTTGCAGAGAATTACTCGTGTATTTTATAAAATTAAAAATATTTTTTTCCGTTAATTTCCTCCTTCGACAACATGTAGAGTCGCCCTTGTGTGACGTGGTCTAGGTGTGAATAGTGTGATACTTTAATAATGATATCGTTGTATTGTAAAAGTTCCCCAATCAATTAGTAGAACCGCCAACCAGTTTTTTTTTTTTTTGCATGAACCGCCAGCCGGTATTGCTTTCGTACCTACGGATTTATACGCAGTGGCTATTTTGGACATTTGGTACGCTATCACAGAGGACTAGAGGTTGTCGCGATTACTGATGAGAAATTGCTTGCCCAAGCCCCTTGTGAAAACATATAACCTTATTAGGACCTCGATTAATTATTTAACGATTCTCAAGTGAACCCACTGCCCAGCATGAAACTAATCTCCTTGGCTTCAACTTAGCAAGCTCTCTCTCCCCACCGATCGCTCACCTCTCTTCATCGCCCGTCGCTCTCACCCTCCATTGCTGATTCTCGCCACATTTTCTTCACTGACTCAAGCTTATGCCGTGAGGTATGAATTCATCCCTATGATGAATATAGCTCGAGAAATTTCCAGAAATTTGTTTTTCACCCGTCCAAGCTTTTTTTTTGGTTATTTACTCAATCACTGATAGGGTTTGAGAAACTTCTGTCTGTGAGTTTACTTATCCAACTGGTATTTTCCCTGCTAAGTTATTGGACCGCAGTCCAAGGTTTTCAAGGAGGACATTCCCAATTGCTTGGGGAATTTATTCAGTAAGGTTCAAATTGGATAATACGATTGTGGTCATATAATTGAAGAGGAGGTGATTAGTGAAGGTTGTGTGGAAATCAATGAAAACGATACGTATTTCTGAAACAAATCCCTCGGTGGATGACTTGATGTAATCCCATTGGCATTTTCCTAGTGGGTTGGATTCCATGAAAAGAAAAAAAGTTGAAGTAGAAGAGAAATTTGAAACTTGAAAGCCATAAAGTAAAGATCAATGGAAATGATTCTTATTTCTAAACAAAAACCCGACAGTGGGGTGTGTAGAGCAAAAAATGTCCATATAACCTGCTAGACTCTGATCGACCAAATTATCTAACAATTGAGGCCTAGTACCTACAAACTTATTAGTCTAACATGTTATATGTTAACAAAAGTCAGTCTAGACCTATGTCTAGCATCTATACTCTTGCTAGACCATAGTCTAGCAAGTAGTCTAACATCCCCATAAATATAAATGTAATCATACGAAACATGTACAATTGAATATGGATGTTACAAAGTAGAGACATAATGGGATGCTAAACATCAATATAAAATAGCCATTTCAATCACCCAAAATTGAAGTACAAATCTACAAAATGTCTAAGCAATCTAGCAAAAAGATTTTCGCAAATGAAACATCTCAGACTACTACTAGGAGAACTAATGTAAGTTATCTACCACTAGGAGAACTAATCCATAGTGAATTGTGGATATCTAGAAAGATCATCACGATGATTCTAATGGACTGAAATTTCCCTCCATTTGTTGAACATTTTGATATACCATCAGGTCATAAGTACTACTACAATACAAACACACATTTATCACACTGTGATTTTGATGAACATTAATTTGAAATTTCATTTCCGACACTAAATAGATAATTAATTAACAAATATAGAATTAAGCCTAGCCTTGCCATGTCCAACAACACTGGGTTGAAGCTGTTTTTCACGAAGTTCAGCCGTAGAGAGCACCTAGTGAGCTGATTACCAGGGACCAGCAACTAACGACTAGCGACCAATGAGTTGGCGACCTTTGTCGGAGAGAGAAAGTTCACTGGGTTGGAGAAGATTGAGGTTTCGAAGGGGTGAAGAGCGACATCTGTCGGAGAGGAAATTGACGATGGAAGGGAGAGAGAGTTCACTGGGTTTCGAAGTAGTGAAGATCGCAAGAGGGCTTTCTCTGTTGAGTGGTTTGAAAGAAGTTAGGAGAGGAGACTCAAATTAGATTTAAACTATAAGGGGTAAATAAATCTTTTAACCTATCAAAAAGCCAAAAATACTTGAAACAACTAATAGATTGTTATAAAATATATGATGAATCAAGAATTCAAGAAATAAATTAATCTAAACCAATTGTTTCTCTTAATTTTATTTATGGGCAATTTCTTTCTTTTATAGATAATATAAGAAAAACATATAAGAATGGAACTTACAATATTTATTTAGGAGTTTTGCTTCTAATGTTAATGGGAGAGTTAAAAATAAAAAAGTTAGGAATGAGGAGAGTTAGAAAAGTTGAGAGTAAAAAATGGTGACATCCAACTTATGCAATTGCAACCCCCCCCCCCCCNCCCCCCCCCTAGATGTCCACCATACAAAGAATATGCCTCATTAAAACCTTATTAGGAAAAAATCCAAGTGAAGGAAAAAGAGTGCAAAATTCTTATACTTGTAAAAGTTTATCTGTCTCATTAAAATCTTGCCAGGAAAATCCAACGGGAAAAATCTTGGTGAAGGAAAAAGAGTACAGTATATTCATAGTGGACTCTCCTTTTATACTCCCCCTGATGTTAATATAACCACCATCATGAAATGTCTCGAAGATGATGCATTCCAATATTGTAAACAAGCTGCTTGAATGTTGTAGTAGGAAGTGCTTTAGTAAATAAGTGCTAGATTATCACTTGATCGAAATTGTTTCACATCTACATCTCCATTCTTCTGAATTTCATGCGTGAAAAAGAATTTTGGCGAGATGTGTTTTGTTCGATCTCCTTTTATATACCCTCATTTAGGTTGGACGATACAAGCCGCATTATCTTCATATAAAACCGTAGGGTTATCTTTGATTAAGGATAATCCACATGTTTCTATGATATATTGGATCACTGACCTTAACCATATGCACTCTCTACTTGCTTTATGGATCACAAGTATTTCAGAATTATTTGAAGAAGCAGCCACTGTAGTTTGCTTCACAGATCGCCAAGATATAACAATATCATTACAAGTAAACACATAACCAGCTTATGATCGACCTTTATGAGGGTCAGAAATGTAACCAATATTTGTATATCCAATTAGTTGTGATTTTGACGTCTTTGACTAATATAGACTCATGTATATTGTTCGACACAAATAACAAAATATGTGTTTAACTTCAATCCAATGCCTTCAAGTTGGTGAATAACTATACCTCGCAAGTAGATTAATAGAAAATGCTATATCAGGACGTGTGCAATTTGCAAGATACATGAGAGCACCAATTGCATTAAAATATGATACTTCAGGATCAATGACTTCTTCATTATCTTCTCGAGGACGAAAATGGTCCCTTTTAATATCAAGTGATCTTACAACCATTGGAGAACTCAATGGACGAACTTTATCCATATAAAAGTGCTTTAGGACTTTTTATATGTAAGTCAATTGATGGATTAATATTCCATCTGATAAATGTTCTATTTGTAGGTCGAGACAAAATTTTGTGTTTCCATGATCTTTCATTTCAAATTCTCTTTTTAGATAAGTTATGGCCTTATCCAGATCTGCAAGGGTGCTAATAAGATTTAAATCATCTACATACACAACAATAATGGCCAACCATAATTCTGATCTCTTAATGAAAACACATGGACAAATTAAATTGTTCACATACCCTTCTTTTAAAACGTATTCACTAAGACGATTATATCACATGCTCCCAGACTGTTTCAAACCATATAAAGACCGTTGTAATTTAATTGAACATATGTTACATGATTTTGAATTGTATGCTTTAGACATTTTATATCCTTAAGGGATTTTCATATATATATATATATATATATTTCACTGTTAAGTGAGCTATACAAGTATGTTGTTACCACATCCACAAGATGCATATTAAGTTCTTCTGTAACAGTCAAACTAATTGCATCCATTACAGAGGAGTATGTCTCATCAAAATCAAGACCAGGTCTCTATGAGAAACCTGGTGGTATGAGACGTGCTTTGTATCTAACAATTTCATTATTCTCGTTACGCTTCCATACAAATACTCATTTGTATCCAACTAGTTTTACACTTTCGAGTGTTTGGACTAAAGGTCTAAATACTTCTCATTTTGAAAGTGAATCGAGCTTTGCTTGTATTGCTTCTTTCCTTACTGGCCAATCTTTTATGTGCCAACATTCTTTGACAAATTTTAGTTCAAGATCTTTAGGATGCTTTAGAATATCAAATGTCATATTGTATTTATATACATCGTCATGATTTCATTGTGATCTAAACTTTTTCCAGTATTGGCAAAATTTATAGAGATTTCTTTATGATCGTGTACTTCCTCTTCTGAGGAAACAAATTCAATGTCCTCCAATTGATCAGACATATCGTTTATTTTATTTGGAGTGGCATCATCAAGAGCTTCAACCTCATTCATAATTTCTTTACCCTTTTATTCTAGGGCATTTTATCTCTTGACCCAACAGGTCTACCACGCTTCTGGCGTACTTAATAACGACTCGGGACGTCAATCTGTGCTGCAGCGTTTACAGCTGGTACGTGTGATTTAGTCACTTTCTTTGAATCAAAAAATGTATCAGGTAATTGAGTTGTAATATTTTGCAAATAAGTGACCTTTTGAACTTCAAGTTTATATTGCTTTGTACGAGGATCTAGATGAGACAATACTAAAGCATTCCAAGAAATTTTATAATTATTTTCTAGTCGTGACTTCTCTCCCCCTAATATTGGATACGTTGTCTCATCAAAATGACAATCAGTAAATCTTGCTATTAATATATCACCCATCAGGGGTTCTAGATATTTAATTATTGAGGGAGATTCAAAGTCAATATAAATCCCAAGTCATCTCTGAGGACCTATTTTTGTGCATTGGGTGGGGAAATTGGAACATATACAGTACAACCAAAAGTTCTTAGATGAGAAATATTTGATTCTTGTCCTCAGGCAAGTTGTAATGGTAATTGCAGTTTGTAAGCAATAAGTTATACGCACCAATGATGCAACATGTAATATAGCATGTCCCCAAACATAATAGGTAATTTTGATCTCATTAATAATGGTCTAGCAATTAATTTTAATCATTTAATCGAGGATTCTTCTAAACCAACCATTTTAAGTATGAGTATGGGTAACGGGGTGTTCAACATCAATTCCAATTGACATGCAATAATTATCAATATATTTTTTTATGTAAATTCACTAGCATTATCAAGACAAATCGTCTTAATTATATAATCATGAAATTGTGCTCGTAATCGAATTATCTGAGCCAATGATCTAGGAAAAGATGCATTACGAGTGGAGAGAAGTCTTACATGTTATCAACGTGTAGATGTTTCTATTAGCACCATAAAATACCGAAATGGGCCAGACGGTGGATGTATATGCCCACAAATATCTCCTGGAAATATGCTGTAAAAATGTAGGAGAATATGTCACAAATTTAGTTAAAGATGGCTTGATAATCAATTTGCCTTTGGAGCAAGCTTTGTATGGAAAATCACTTGACAAAAAAATCTTTTGGTTCTTTAATGGATGTCCATGTTTATTTTTATAGTTCTTCTCATCATTATGGATCTAGGATGACCTAATTGATCATGTCAAAGAACACATCTTTGGGTTAGTGAACTTATGGCTCATCACATTATTTAACTCAATTGAACTTATAATTGCATAATATAACCTGGAGGACAAAGATGGAAGTTTTTCAAATATTTTCTTCTCACCTGAGGCATATGAACTAATGCATATATTGTATTTACTATTTTTTCTACTAATGCATATATTGTATTTACTATTTTTTCTACTAATGCATATATTGTATTTACTATTCTTTCTCCTATTGTCAAATGAGAAAAATATCTCTTCTCCTTAAGAATCTTATGAGTTGATGCACTATCTATCAGACATACATCTTGAGCATTAATTTTTTACTTCATCAAGTAATCTGTAAAAGTTATATTTATTCGTTACTAAATAAAATACTAGACTTTTATTTATGAAGAAACTACAAAATAATTTTCATAGTCTTGTTATTTAAAGCAATTAAAGAGACAAACAAAACAAAATAAGAAATGTGAACTTAAACAATGTGTGCATGATTAATGACATTATCTATATTCTCCGTAGATTGCTCGAGAAAGTTAGAAACGTCTAAGTGGGTCATACCAACTAAATTATTATGATCAGTGAAATCCATTTCAATCTCTTTCCATTTTTCCTTCATAGAAGCTTGATATAGGCAGTCAAATGCTTAGGCGTACAGAAGGTATGTGACCAATGACATTTCATGCGACACCTATAACAAACTTCTTCATAATTCTTCGAAGGCTAGCTTATTCTGTAAACCTTTTCCTTTTCCATGTTTTACATCCATCTAGTGGTATGGTGTGGTTTTATTATTCTGATAACCATATAATTTACTATTATGATTATGCCCACCACTGTGTCGATTACTATGATCGCGGCCACATCGATGCCCACGATTACTAAATGATGTAGCATTCACTTATGGGAATGTTGTTGAGCCAATTGGGCGAGATTGATGGTTTTTCATTAAAGGCTCATTATTTTTCTCAACAATAAGTAGACAAGAGATTAATTCAGAGTATTTCTTAAACCCACGCTCTCGATATTATTGCTGCAGTAGCACATTCGAGGTATTAAAAGTAGAATATGTTTTCTCTAACATATCTTCTTCAGTGATAATTTATCCATATAGTTTTAATTGTGAGCTAATTCTAAATCATGCAGATTTATATTCACTAACTAATTTGTAATCTTACAACCTCCGGTGCATCCAGTTATAACGAGCATTTAGATCTTTTACGGTGAGATATTCAGTTTTCAATCCTTCATATAAATGGTGACAAAGGAATATCATAGCTTTTGCTCGATCTTGCAAGGATGCTTGATTTCCTTCTTCAATTGTATTCCTCAGATTCATGGCATCAATGTGAATTTTCACATCAAGAGTCCATGATAAATAATTTTTGCCCAAAATGTCGAGAGCAATGAACTCGAGTTTTGTAAGATTTAGCATTTCTAAATCTCTAATAATTGCATGATAAAATAATAACCTAGTTGGAATAAGCAAATAGAAACATTAATGCAATAATATATTAAAATATAACATTAGATTATTTTAATGACAAATCATAAATGAATAAATTTAAATATAACAATAAATATTAAAATGTTATAGTAAATCAATTCTTATTTAAATAAACATTCATTTAATAACAAGTGAGTAACAACATAAACATAGGTCATAAAAATATATAATTTGGAGTTTTATCAAATATTTAATACTATCTTCTTTTATAAATATTTCATTACTCGTACTACTATCATAAAAAAATATTGTAAGATATTATCTTATTTGTCATTGATGTTACACTAAATTTAAGAAAAACTAATATTATATTAAATCTTGAACATGAAAATTATCTATCAATTGAAAAAAAAGAGCATGTTAAACAATCTAATTGGGAAAAAATTAACAAACTATATTTTCTCAAATAGAATTATATTAAAAATATATTTTATAATAAGTATCCATTTGTCATTTTAAACATAAATTAGAATATGTTATGTAAGAACACAAAGAAGTAATAATATTTCATTGGTAACTAATTCTAGATGAATACTTATAAACCACCCTTTATAAATTATATCCAATTACCAAACATGTAATAAAAAAGATTATTATCTGAGATTCGAATCAATTACCAAGCATAAAATCAAACAAGATTGTTATCTAAGATTTGAGAAAACATTAAAACATAATAGAATGGTCAACACTAAAATTTTCACCTTAACAACAAATTGTGGTTAAAGTTTCGTGCTGATAATGAATTATAAAATATAAGATGAATCAATGATTCAATGAATTAATTAGTTTAAGAATAAAGAAGAAGAAGAAGATGAAGAGAGAACCAATTGTTTCTCTTAATTTTATTCATGGGTAATATCCTCCTTTTATAGGCAACATAAGAGAAATATAAAGAATTAAACTTACAATATTTATTTAGGAGTTTTACTTCTAATGCTAATGAGAGAATTAAGAATAAAAGATTTAGAAGTGTGGAGAGTTAGAAAAGTTAAGAGTAAAGAATGGTAACATGATAACATCTAACTTATTAACTTATGTATTTACAATATGGGTGATAGGTTTCTAAAGGTGTTTCTTGTAAGGGCTTGTTTGGTAGCCCGCATTGGACAATACTAAAGTCAGGATAGTACTAAAATAGTATTGTCCGACGTTTGACAAAAATATAAGACTCTTACTAACTAATACAGTGGGACTCTTTAGTCCCACACATATTGTATAATTTAGTCCCCTCCTAAAAGAGGGCACTAAAACAAAATAACTAATGAAAACAGACCTCGACGACAGACCCCGCGAAGACGGACACGGAAGAAGACCCCAACACTGCTCAGATCCACCGACGTAGACATTCTCACTGACGAAGACTTCTTCGTTTCTGACCACACGAGGTAAGCCTATTCCTTTTCCTCTTCTTCATTTTCACCGACGAGGACTTAATCGTTAGATCCGCGTTCTCATTGTGGTTTGTTCTACGATTATTTTATGTTTGTTAGATCTGCATTCTGGTTGTTAGATCTGTGCTTGTTTCATGTTTTATAGATCTGATTTTAGCTTTGAATGATTATAGCTTCTCTGTTTCACCGATGAAGACAAATATGTGTTTCAAAAATGTTCTGCCTTTTATTTTGTAGATCGATTCTCCGTTTCACCAATTATAGCTTCTCTGTTTCTCTGTGTTTTTTGTTGGCTTTGTTAGAGTTTTAGTTTTACTAAGCTCGTTTATGTTGAGATCTTAGTTGATTTTCACTGAAGCTCGCCTCTGGCCTTGAAATCACTGAATTTAACCAATATGTTCTATAAATGACAAACCTGTGCATAAGTATTTTCCATGACTGAGATTTGTTTTGTATCGATCTACATTTTATAGGTATTTTAATTTTAATACAATGATTAGTTCCGATGTGCTTGTTAAGTGATAATTGATATGAACTTTTGACCATACATCTTATATAAAAATATGCATGGGCTATTATGTTAATTATTTAGCTAAAATATTTTTGTTTTGAATAGAGATGGATAAGATGAAGCTTTTGATGTATCTTGTATTGGAGATGTGGCATTTCGAAATGATGAGTATGTTCATGATAGCACTATGGATGATAGTTGATATGGCAGAGAAGCATTATGAAACGTATTTGTTAGCTGATCGTACTTTTACTAATCGTGAAACACGACTACGTTATTTGAATAGTATAATAGGAGATAATGATACATCATGCGTGAATCAACTCAGAATGGATAAAAGAACCTTTGGTATCTTATATGAATTACTTCATAATGATAGAAGAGTGAAAAGTATGGTTTGGTTACTTTAGAGGAGCAAGTGTGCATACTCTTGCATATACTTGCTCATCATGTAAATAGTCGTGCGCCGAGCCGGAAACGTCTCTTCTTTCGTTTCAGTTTATTCACTGATCTAAAACTTAGCACTTGTTTTCTTATTGATTCCAGGGGCGGCGGCGTTCTTGAATGAAGTCTATCCGAACTGAATTAGCACTTCTCTAATCAGGCTAGGGCCTCTCCAGTTGAGCTGGGCGTCGGGGACCTGGATGCGCTAGCGATCAACACATAGGGGAGTGGTTGCCCGAGTTTCTCGGCCTGGTATCATGCACCTCGTGTTCATGATATCTACATTCAACTGTGCCCCTGAGACACGGTCGAAGCACGCCCAGTGTGCTTCTTTCACGACATGCTCTGGTCCCAGATGTCTTCCAGTTATGTAATAGATTCAAACATTCAGGGAGACCATAAGTAGGTATTTCAATTCTATATTACATGGATATTTACGACTACAAGGTTGTTTACTTAAAGCAGCAACTCCGGTGCAAGCAAATTGTAATGATGAGAGATGGAAATGGTTTAAGGTATACATTATTTTAAGTTTTCTTCATGACAAGTGTTAATTGTTTTTAATTATTCAAATAATAATTCGAGTGTTAATATGTTGTATAGAATTGTTTGGGAGCCTTAGACGGTACTTATATTGATGTTCGTGTCACCGAAAGTGAGAAGCCAATGTATCAGACAAGAAATGAAGCAATTGCCACAAATGTATTGGGCGTTTGTTCCCCAGACACAAAGTTTATATTTGTTCTACCAGGATGGGAAGAATCTGCTTCTGACTCTATAGTAATTCGATATGCGCTTAGTAGACCTTATGGACTTCAAGTCCCTACGGGTAAGATATGATGGGCAAGCTTAAGAAGTCCATCTTTATATGCGTAACCTAATTGGGCTATCTTAAGTAATGTAATTGAAGCTTCCCTTCACAGATTGCTATTATCTTGTAGATGCTGGATACACAAATTTCGAGGGATTTCGTGCACCATTTAGAGGGACACGTTATCATCTATCAGAGTGGAGAAATGTGTGTACACCTTTAAATCATGAAGAACTATTTAATATGAAGCATGCGACTGCAAGAAATGTTGTGAAAGATGTTTTGGTTTTCCCATTTTCTTATCTTAAGAAGTCCATCATTCTATCCTATACAAACTCATTATCGCATTATGACCGATTGTTGTCATTTACATAATTTGATTAGTACATAAATGTCAATAGACCTAATGGGAATTGAGTTAGATGAAGTAAATGGTGGTCCAACAGATGGGGAGGAGATTGATACTATGGGGACAATATACTCATCTGATCCATGAAGTGCGTGGAGGAATAATTTAGCTATGCAAATGTATAATGAAAGGAGAAGGAACTGAGTCATTAAGATAGACTTTCCCTTGTTTCATTTTTAGGATTTAGACTTTATTGTTGAATTGAGTTACCTTATATGTTTATTGTTGGATTGAGTTGTAATATATTTTTATTGTTGGATTGACTTGCAATATACTTTTATTGTTGGATTGAGTTGTCATATTTTTATTGTTGGATTGAGTTGCCATATATTTTCATTTGTCTTGTGCTATTTTTCTTTATTATTGATTGAGATATGTTTTATTAGGAATGGATGAGGATAACGATCAAAATAATGAGCAGAGTACACGAAGACCAGTAGGCATTCTTGGACCAAAATGGAGGAAGATACGTTATTGGACATACTTGATGAAGTAGTTGTAAGAGGCCATCGTTGTGATACCGGTTCTTTTAAATCTGGTACTCCGACGATTATGGAGAAAAACTTGAACGAAAAGTATCCCGACTCTGGGCTAAAGACTAATTCACAAATTGAGTCCAAGTTAAGAAAATGAGAAAAAATGTATGTAATTGTTATTGACATGTTGGCCAAGAGCGGTTTTGGTTGGAACGATGTTAGAAAGTGTGTGGAAGTGGAGAGTAATAAAGTATGACAAGATTATGTGCATGTTGAAGCTAATGTTATATTTATTTGGTTTGACGTCAGGAATATGCTATCATAATATTAACTTACATTAATTTATTGTTTTTGTAGCATAACAAAGATGCAGAAGGATGGAGAGACAAGCCTTTTTCATACTATGAAAGGCTTGCTCCTATATTTGGTAAGGATCGTGTAACATGACTTGGTGTTGAAACTTTTAATGATATGGTTGAGAACATGAACTGAGAGTACGAGGAGGCTAATATACATGACATATGTAAATATTTGCCTAGTTCTCCTCATTCAGTACCACAAAATTCAAGTTCTCAACAAAGTAACAAGGCTCAGTCTTAACTTATTGGTAAAAAGAGAACAAGAGCGGGCAGTAACTTTCATACTGGCTTGAATCAGATTGCCAATGTTTTCGAGAAAATGTTTGAGAAGTCCTTTGAGAGAATGGAAACAATTAATAGTAGAATCGTGAGTGAAGATAAAAATTACACTGACATTGCTGATGAGTTACAAAGTTTCAGGCTTTCTATTGATGCTTTTACTCTTATTCTAGCAAAATCAGAAAATGTGTTGGCTTTCGGATCTTTGAAGGACGAGCGCAAGCAATCATTTGTAGCAAAACTACTCCGTCAGAGATTATTAGGCTTCCTTTCTTACTTATTTTATGGATGTATGATATTTTGTGAATACTTATTTTGATGTGATGATTTTTTGTGATGCGTTGGTGGATAGGCATTATAGGGAGCATATATGTTATATGTAATGATTCTTTTGTGATGCCTTAATGGATAGGCATTATGTTTGATTGGTTGAATGAATGTTTATTTGTAGTTGAAAATATTAAATCACATGTTAATGAGTTCTAAACAGACTTGTGTAAATCAAATTATGATAAATAATTTTACAATAATCTAATAGTATAATGTGTCAAACGTTATACAAATAATACAATTTTTTTATCTAATATAACACTAAACACTGAATAATATTATTTAATTAAATTTTGACGGATCTAATACAGTACTGTCCAATTTTTACTTACCAGCAAGCCCTAAATTTCTTATTACCGATCCACCGAATCGGCGACTCGACAAAAAGCACCTTACAACGTAAGGCCTGTTTGCTCTCTGAAACTTGGAGCTTGTACCCGCCAGTCGCCACTGTTAGAAAATTATCTTCACCATTCGTACGATGGAGCTCTGGGAAGGGAGGTTCGAGCTGAAGGAGGTGGAGAAGCTGGAAGGTCACACCGATAGGGTCTGGAGCCTAGCATGGAATCCAGCCACCGGAGCTGCTGGGATTCCGCTCGTCTTCGCTTCCTGTAGTGGCGACAAGACCGTCCGAATCTGGGAGCAAAGTCCCTCTTCTGGCTCTTGGAACTGCAAGGTTTTCTTTAGCTCCTCGTTTGTTTTTGTTGTTTTTCTCTCTCGCTGAATTCGAAGTTTGACTACTGAGAAAGGAGTGGTTTGATTTTGAATTGTTGAAATATTTCTTTATGGAAAGCCTAGAATGGAGTTTAGGAAAAGTGATCGTGGCTCAAGAGTTGTAGTTCAGGCCGCCTAATGGAGACGGAATCGTTTTGATTAGATGGAAATGTTATTTGTTTGGATTAGTTTAATTTTTGGCATTGATTCAACTAGTCTTAATTTTTTCATTTCTCTCTAGAATAGTTCTGGAGTATAATTCATTGGAATTAAATTATAACGTAATGCTGTTCGCAGGCGGTTTTGGAAGAAACACATACTAGAACTGTTCGTTCATGTGCGTGGTCTCCCACGGGGAAGTTATTGGCAACCGCAAGCTTTGATGCCACCACAGCCGTTTGGGAGAACATAGGGGGCGATTATGAATGTGTTTCCACTCTAGAGGTAGGACTTGTTAGGAAGTGTTATTGTAATCCTGAGATTTCATATATTACTAGCGTGTCAGATTTCCCCTTTTGATCGTGGCATTTAGGGTCATGAAAATGAAGTCAAAAGTGTTTCCTGGAATGCATCTGGTTCTCTCCTAGCAACTTGCAGTCGAGATAGAACTGTTTGGATTTGGGAAGTACTACCCGGAAATGAGTTTGAGTGTGTTTCAGTATTGCAAGGGCATTCACAAGATGTAAAGATGGTCCAATGGCACCCTATAATGGATGTTTTGTTCTCCTGCAGCTATGATAACTCCATTAAGGTATCTGTTTAGACGACAAGATTTTCTTTGTCTCTTTCAGCTAGCATGTACTGTTGCTTTAAGTTTGCACAGTGAGTTATTAACTATCACGCGTGCCATTCTGTCAGATTTGGGCCGGTGATGATGACAATGATGATTGGCACTGTATTCAGACTTTAGATGAACCTAATAAGTATTCATTTTTCCTGGTTCACTCCTACCATCTCTTTTTCTTCATCTTCCTCAGTATGTAATTTTCTTCTTTCTATATGTCTTCATCACACGATGTCATATGATCTGTAGCTTCATACGTTAGAACGTCTAATAGTATCTTGGCTACCTATTTCTTACTTGCTGGATTCACAGCAAGATTTGTTTCCCCTTGTTGATTTATCCTAATTCAGCAATGCTGTTTTTCATTTCAGTGGTCATTCTTCTACTGTATGGGCCCTTTCTTTTAATGCAACTGGGGACAAAATGGTTACCTGTAGGTAGATAACGCTTTTTCTACATCTCATGCTCAGTGATGGAAGATTTTCTATTTTTTAAAATTTAAATTCTAGAGACAGAGAGGAGATAGTCTCAGATCACAATTATAATTACTGTGAAGAGTAGCTGAAAGGACTCTGGACTAATCTTTGCAGTGACGATCTTACCTTGAAGATATGGGAAACAGATGACGTAAACAAGCAGTCTGAGGATGGTTATTCACCTTGGTGAGAAACATAACTTTTTTGTTTTTGTTTTATTTTTTGTGCAATAGGAATGGAGTTTTCTTATTATTTTTGTGCTATAGGAACTGAGTAGAAATTCTATTATAATGGTAGAGAAATTCTAAAAATGCAAGATAATCAACTTTTTGTCATTGACGTGTCTTTATAAATGAGCATTAGAAAATATTCAACTTTGCTAATTTTAAGATGATTTATTGGTGAAAAAACGTGTTTCCATTATTGTTTAAAGAACAATACTTGGGTCCTGAGCATGTGAGGAACCCCTCCTCAATGCGGACGTGGTTCTATGTTGTTCAATGTGTTGATCATAGTTCGTATAGATAAAGATTTACACTTCTTTTAAGAACTATTAATATTTTATATTATAGTAGAGTAGAGCACATGTAACTACATGATTGGTCCACGTCAGTTGTAGAAGGAGCTCCTCCTCACCTGGACAGAGCCAATGTTGTTCTTGTTTAAAGTCTCTCTTTG
Source organism: Datisca glomerata (assembly GCA_003255025.1). Taxonomy (NCBI): domain Eukaryota; kingdom Viridiplantae; phylum Streptophyta; class Magnoliopsida; order Cucurbitales; family Datiscaceae; genus Datisca; species Datisca glomerata. The sequence goes on from QANY01000568.1 coordinate 16,687, forward strand.
AATTTTGTTTGAGTTTTCCCCTATTCTTGTTATTTTCTTCTAAAGTGCTTCTCTCGCTAGCTTTATGAGTAAATTCTATTATACAAAGCAAGGGTTTTGAACCACATGAACTTTGCTTTAGACTCATTCTTTTCCATGCTTTTTCAAAATTTTATGTGTTCTCGTATTAAAGAAGAAATGCTTGTTAAGAAAGAAGAATATATCTTTTTATGTTCAACACCTAAATGTGTGGTATCATTCTGTGAAATGTGTAATATAAAGTTCAAGAATCCAAGCTTTGCACAATCATTAACATTTTGTCTGCTAAACGTTTCAACTTTCATGCTCAAGAGTGATGATTTTTGAAAACTTGAAACCTGATGTTTCAAGATGTGTACTTCAATGCCCTTTCACTTCGATGCGTTACTTCAAGGCACTGTCATTTGGCATAAAATTGACGTTCCATCCACCTGTTATCATTTGATCATTATTTTTATATTTATATTTTGACTTTGAAAGGATACTATTGATACTTAAATAAGTCTTGGTAGCAACATGCCAGTGGCTGTCGATCTGATCTAGTATGGGTTTTCATACTGATATAATGAACTATGCACTAGCGAATGAAACTGTAAAATATTAGTTTCTTTAATATTTCATTGATTTAGAAATCTCCCTGAAGCTGAAGAAGATTCCTCTTTTGGATTTTGTCAGGAGACATCTTTGCACTCTTTCTGGTTATCATGACCGAACTGTCTTCTCGGTTCATTGGTCGAGGTAATTAAAATTATTTCAGTGCAAGTAATTCATGGACAAATTTATGTGAAATTGAAATAAAATGATTGTATTTTGATATTGAGCCTACCTGCTTATTTCTTTTACCATTTCCATACTATTTTGATTGATCCGATGTGTTAACTATTAGTCTTGATTTATTTTTTTGTTTGAAATTGTTAATACGACAGGGACGGTATTATTGCTAGTGGAGCAGCTGATGATGCCATTCGTTTTTTCGTTGAGAGCACAGATAAATTGGTATAGTAGCCCGTCTCATTTGTTTTAAGCATTTACTTCCATCACTAGAGAAAATGAACTTTGGTTAGGTGCTTAATTTTGATTTGTAAGGTTTGGATTATGTAATGAACATGCTTACTGGGGAAAAAGAGGAGAATAATTAACTGCAAAGTATATTACTTACAGGTTGATGGACATTCGTTCAAATTACTGCTTAAAAAGGAGAAGGCTCATGACATGGATATAAATTCAGTACAATGGAGCCCTGGGGTATGATTTCTTACTTGAAACTGAGAAATAAATTTTGTTTCAGATTAACATTCACAGGGATGAGATCTTTTATACACCATTACATTGAATGATGTATGTCTAATATAAACTGAAGTTCTGTGATTGTTCTGTTAACTGAGAGAGATGGATAGCTTAGTATGTGTCTTCTGTTATCAGGAAAAGAGGCTACTTGCTTCTGCCAGTGATGATGGGACCATAAGGATCTGGGAGCTGGTTTCTCTCCCTGATTTTACATAGTTTTACCTAGTCAAAGATGTTCTACCAAGTTGATCATTGTTTTTTGCAAAATCAAGATCAACTCTGTTTCATAGTAAAAATGTGATTGTATAAGTTATTTTCGTGCAAAATCTTAAATCTTATTTTAATGTAGGAGAACTCGAATAATCTGTTTGTCTCGTTGCGACATTTCTTGTGACCCAATAGATGGAATTCGTAATCGTTTCATCCTAAACACTAAACACGAAACTTAGTTCGGATGTGAAGGAAACAATAAGGATTCTTTAGATAAATGATCTATTTGGCAAGTGACTGTCGAAGCTTCAATCATGATTCATATTGTTTGGTAAACACATCATTGTCTCTCTTTTATTTTCATCTGTTCAAGTTACCTAACGCTTTAGTAATTAACTTGAAGTGGAGAAAGAATGTCTTAAGAGACAAAAATTCTAAATTTTGAAGAGTTGAGTCAATCTTTTGAAAAGACGAAAGTGCTATGTTTGTTTTCGGGTTGAGAAATTGCGGTGGATAGTCCACTGGAGAAAAGCATAGAAAGATGTTTGGACCCTTGTTCTGATTTTGACAAATGTGTTCTTTCTATAGGAAATTACTAAATTACCTCCTGCTTGACTATGATTATAAAAAAAATTAATTAATATTTTTTAAATCCAATTCTAATAAAAATTCAGTTACATCATGGTCTGGCACATTAAATTTAACAGAATATTTTGAAATAAAGAAGAATAATTTAATCTTTTCTCTAATAAAAAATAATAAATTTCTTTAAAAAGATGTCATGGGTCCAAATATTATAAAAAAAAACCCATGTCTTCTCGTTTCCGGAGAATAAGTACATCATGAAATAACTATAAAACAAGTTTCTTATACTCTTGTCCATTTTATACTCTTGACCATTTTAATCCATTTAAAATAAGTTAATTATGCATCTGTTTAAAAAATAGATAAGATAAATTGACATAATTAGTTAAATCTCACACTTATATCTTATGAATCATGAATTCAGTCATATTTCTCATTGTCTTTTCAAAATCTGTAAGGTAAGTTTAACAAAAAAAAATCTAATTGTGTAATATAATGCATAGACAAGTATATGATGTGAATCTATTGGTAGATTGAATTAAAAAATTCTAACAATATATATTATTATAATAATAATAGTAATATCTTTGATTTGAATTGTTGAAGAGAAGCAATGAGCATCACTCCGTTGAATTCCTTTCCTGCCATACTTTACTTCAGTATAAACAATCACCAGAAACACAGGAAACTTTATTGTGATTGAAACGAAGAGAGAAGAAGGAGAAGAAACAAAAATCAGAGGAAAATTTGTAAGAAAAATCTCAGCACCTGTTTTCTATTCTTAATCGCCCAGAATTTGCCTTCCTTCCTTCTCCAACCAAAGCTGCCCTAGCTGACACAATCCCATTTGGAAACAAAGAAGCATCAAATGCAGAGCAATCAATCCAATCCTTCAATAGCTCCTCTTGCCCCCATATTTCCGGTATCCATACCCGACCCGCCATCTCAATTCTATGCCTCTTCAGCCTCTCTCGTCCACTCTCCTCTGCGGAGGTTTCTGATGTAACAGGTTCGTGTTTATCCGTACAATCCATATGAGTTGAAGTCAGGTCGTCTAATTCAGTTCCCTTGCCGTCCAATTTCAAGCTTGTTGATCTCTTTTCTCCAACACCATTGGCATTCGTCTTCGAAAATTGGCTTTGTTTTTCTACGTGGACTTCTTCGGCCTCTAATGGCGCTGAAGGACCAAATTCTTCTACAGGTTTGACGGGGATCTGCAGGTTCATTTTGGAAGGTTTAATTTCTTCCATTAATTATGAATCTGAGTTTTCTTTCTGTTCTGTAAAAGATTGGAGTTATGTTGCTTGAGATTGCTGTCTTGTTGAAGGCGTTGAGTTTGTGCAGACACACTGTTTGAAGAAATGCGAGAAAGAGGAGGATTTAGAGTGGAGTGGGAACAAAAGGGCAAAGAGAATTGGGTGGGAAGTCAGATTACACGTAGCCAACCAAAGTGGGTGTCTTTTGTATGGTAAGTGACTTGCTTACGTGTCTTTCTTTTGCTTGAGAGTGTGATTTTATTTTATGTGGCTTTACTTAGATTTTGATTGCTGAGAAAAAAGGGAAATGAAAAAGAGAGGTTGAAGATGGAGAAATTACTCGGTTTGACGGTTACAATGTGGTCTTGGATCTAGTTTTAGACCGCTGTTTGAGATTTGAACTACTCATATATTTGTTAGAACAGAAATTGAAAAACCATAAGTGTTTCTCATGAAGAAAGCATTTTATTGGATGGATTTTTTGATGAATCGTGAGGTAGATGTTTCTTTTGTCAAAATTAGAAATTATGTAGGATTTATGATCTACTATTCAAACGAACATTTAAATTCTGTAGGATTTATAATGAGGGTGAGTATTTAGCCATCGTACCATCTCTTGTTTAGCAAGTGGGGTTGGTGTTGGTCATGTGTAGCATGTGTTTTACTTATTAATTTTTGGTCAAAATGTGATATCTTTATTTATTTATTTTGGTTTTGAGCCATGAGATTCTAGAAATTGATATGAGGATTAGCTGAAAAGGAATTTAATACTGAGAACTGTTTTTGTTTTAATTAGATGGAGACTTGTTTGGAGGGCTCCAAACTATGATATTTTCTCATGCTCTTCACCACACCACAACCTTTCATCTTCGGGGGAAAACTACCCTTTCTTCTTCCAGTGTTTACGGACTCTCTCTCTTAGTAATTCTAAACTACTACAGTCGTTATCAGTTTGCTGACAGAAATTTAAACCAAATGATGCGTTGAATATTAACATGTCATATAATGTATAAATGGATATTTCCTTTTTAATGGTTTACTTCTTATTAGTATATTTGTTTTACTAATGAAATACAACGTGCGATGCACGTGGTCTAACTAATGATAATTTCAAGTAATTAACATATTTTTCTTATTAGAAATAAAATGAATAAAAACAGGTTTATTCGTTCCAATTTATCTTTCAAAATATATGAAATTTATCAAAAATCTGTATTAAATTAGAGTGTCGATGCACACACTTTAAATCGTTACACTGTCAAAAAATTTATACTAATTCCTAAATGTGTGTTGCATGGTATAACAAAATAATCAAAATTTAATTAGAGTAATGTCCCTCAAAATATGTAAAAGTACTGAACATATAATAATTAGATAGGTGGAAAAAGAAATGAGATACAACATTAAGTATTTGTATAATTTATAAGAACATATAAAATTTTATGCAATACACTGTTGCTTTCAATTCTTTGTTTTAACTAATAAATTTCAATTCGATTTATTTATTTTTTATAATTTTTCATGCTTCTTGTTTTTCTAGGCAAATAAATTTCATTAATCAAGAAGATAATTACAACCACTAATAGTGTAATAGTTATAAAACATCAAAGAAACTATAAGCCCTGTAGTTCTTCCAATTTAATTTGAGTTCCAAAAAACTTTATAGTTCTGAGATGTCATGAACAGCCACAAAAGAAACTCCCACACATGTGAGAGGGACCAAAATCATTAAACTAAATATGTGGAAGAAAATCACGGTAGATCTTAATCTATGGTAGGTGACAACAATATATAAAGATATAAAGGAAAATTGAACGCAAAAAGTCAAAAAGAGATCTCACCAGAAAGGGGGAATCCTCCCTGATGAGGAAAACTACAATAGAGAATTCGAGAAGATGATAGTTGAATTCAAACATTTTCAAATCTTGGAAAGAGGTTGAAGATGATGGTTTTAGAGAAAATCGGAGGTCAGAGAAATTTGTGGATAACTTGTATTTAACTTATTTTTTCTCATTAAATTCAAGCTATATAATTGATTATATTAAATAAATTTTTTTAATAGAAGTCTAACAAACAATGACGCAAGCAGTAATAAAAAACAAAAATTATACAAAATTTTATTAAATAATTACTCGAGTTAATAAATAAATAATTTATAATATTTAATTATTAACTCCGGACAATTCAAGAATCTCTAAAAGTAGTTTGAACAATATTATCTAAAAAGTTAAAAGTGACATTAATCATATAGTTTAAATTAATAATATTTAATCTTAATATACATGAAAGACAATTAAGAAATTTTATAAAATAGTGGGAATATTTTTTATAAGAATATTTCTCTATCCGTAGGCTCGTTTATATATACTGTTATATAGTAATATACTGAGAATGTTTAAAAGTTTTTTCTCACTTTCCAATTATGCCATTGTAATTAAATTTATTAAACTTAGAAATCTAGGTGTTCCACGTGATTCATGCAACTATTATCAAATTAAAAAATCAATACCATTTGCTACGTAAAAAATCAAATTTTCAAAAGTATCATTAGAATAGAAAACATAAACTAATCTAACAAATTTACACTTGTGCGTTATTTGTACTATCTTTTACTACATAAGACACGTCTAGAATATTTTGAGTGTTAATATATAATCAAATTTGCCATGCAAATTCAATATTAGATTCATTTTGCCTATAAGATGGTATTAACTTTCATGCTATATAAAATAACTAATTTAAGAAATAAGATTAGGAGAAAAATATTTGGAGATGATAATTCAAACCAAATGGTTAAAGAACTCTTTAATATGGTTTTTGAAAGTTTAAGGATAATGTAGGAAATTTTAAAACGTAGTTAGGGGGTGTTTGGTATGAGGTGATATTAGGTGATATGTCTGGAAAGTGAGGGTAGCTATAAGATTCTCTTGTTTAGTTTAGTTTTTTAGAGTCTTTCAACATTACCGGAATAGAAATATATCCTCCATTGAGAGTATCTCGATACCCCTCTAAATTGAAGGGTATATCCATTCCGAGCAACTCTTCTCTTCTACATTTTGCCCTTCTCCCCCTCACTCACGCTCCAACGACCCATGATAATCTCTCCCTCTCTCAGCATATAAAACTTGAGCAATTTTCTTTTCTGGTCAGTTCACAAATTGAATACAGATCGTAGTATTTGATTTGGTTTAGCTTTATTAAAGCTTTTCTCTGTTCTGGGATTCCTTTCTCTCACTCCCATTCCTTTCTCTGTTCTGGGATTCCTTTCTCTCACTCCCATTCCTCGAATCTCACCCCAAAAATAGCATCTTTTTTTCTTGCTTCCTCACAGCATTCTCAGGCTTTTGTTCTTTTTGTGAATTTCAGCCAATCTGTAGTGTACTCGTCAAATCCAATTTTCCTCGTTTGGTATATTTTTCTGGGTTTTCTCTTTGGTCTTTAAGTTCGTTTTCTTCATTTCCCTACCTTTTCTCAGCACCAAACTTTCCATAAATTGATAATTTGTTCCTAACACATGTCTCTGGATTTGATCCTGCCTTTGACTTCATTTTCAATCCCTGTAAAAATTGAGGCTTTTCTAGTACCAGATTTAGTGATGAAAGTATTTCATATTGAAAATTCAATTTAAAGGAGATGCAAGACGCAGGCTGAAACTGCATTTTAGCTTGTTCGCTTGATTTTATTATTCTTATTTTAAAGTAATTATTATTGCATTTTTTCATCCAAGGTTAAAATTAGTAGTGTTAAAAAACCATTCGGACCGTTTAATCCGAATCAGTCCGAACCGAAATTGATCGGTCTGGACGGATTTTTTTCTTGTTAATGGTCGGTTCGGTCCTCCTTTTAGAAAGGACCAAAATTTCAGACTGGTTCAGAATTTTTGTTAGTTCTAGACCGATCCGACCGGTCCGACCGTATATTACACTCACACACATACACACACACACACACACCATGTATGGTTACGTATCGGATTTTAATAATAAAATATATTAGTAAAGGATTCTATGTAATCCCAATAACTGTATTTTATGGTTTTCTGATGTATATCCATAGTTCTGGTAATATGGTGATATAAACCCCATTGATTGATGAAGATGAAATTTTGGATTACAGCCTTACGAAAAGTAATGGAGCTGGTATTTCGGTTAGAGTTATGGAATGTATGTCTGATTTTCATGCTCCCAGATTGGACTACTATAACTTCATAAATGTATCTGCAGTGTTCAAATCTGGTTGGATACTGATTGTGTGGAGAGATAACGAGTTTTTATCTCCTATGGATCTTCCATCCATTTTTCATCATTCGGTTCAATTATGAGGATTGTTTTCTCAGATATTCGGTTAGGAACATACTGTTCTGGTGTCAAGAGAACTTCTTTAGTACTCTTTCAAGTAGCCTCTTGTACACTGGGAAGTTCTGATGGCCAGAAAATCCCATCATTCGAATATTGCAAATTTGTTCTGCCACGTCCGTGCCCACGAAAGCTGCGGCCTCTTCCTCAGTTACTCATAATTGGAGTTTGTTCCCTGTAAATACTCACGGGTTAAAAAATCAGGAAGAGACTTCTGTTCACCTTTAATATATTCGATATCAAAATCAAATACATATAAAATACTCTGTCATGATGCAAATATTTGTTTTGATACAAGGTTTTGTACATCTTATTTTAAAATCTGTTTTGCAGCAGAGCAGTCAATACGGATAAGAAAATGTTGATTTAACAGATCATCTTGAAATTTTAATATACATTTTACAATTGCTAAACATTCATGTTTGATTGTCGAATCTTAATAATTCTTCTTTCTGAGTTTGGGGATTTACGTGTTTTAGAATACCTCCATAACCAAGCTTAGAGGCATCAGTTTCTACAATTTTATGCCATGTAGGATGTGGTCAAGCTAAACAGTGTAATTGTTTGATTTTAGCTTTAATATTCTTAACTGTTAAGGTCAGATCTGATGTCCAAGGTATAGGTTTCTTTTGAAGCCTCTTATTAAGCAGAGCAGTATCCTGAGCTAATTGGGGATAAAAATCACGGATATTATTCAAACTTCCTAAGAATATTTGTAATTGTGTTTTATAGTTAATTTCATCTGAAAATTTAGATGCAAAATCTATACTGCTGTTAATAGGAATAATAGTGCCATTGGAAATGTTATGACCTAAGAATCTAACTATTGTTTGGAATAATTTCATTTTAGTGGCGGATAATAACATTCTTAAAAATATTAAGATGTTTAAAATGTCGATCTATGGATGATGAGAAAATTAAGACATCATCAATGTAACAGATAATAAATGCAATATAAACATTAAAAATATCATTCACAATATGCTGGAATTCAGATGGACCATTTTTTACACCAAATGGTAAAATATTCCATTCAAAATGGTCAAAGGGTATACTGTAAAGGCAGTTTTACACCTGTCTGCTTCAGTTATTTGGATTTGCCAAAATCCTGATTTCAAATCAAATTTGGTAGGAATATTATTTTCATTAAAGTCTTACTAATATGGCAAGGATATGATGTGCTTCTTTCTATCCCAAAAAGGCATTAGGGATATCACTACAAATTTCAGATTGGAATTCATGAAGAATTGTTTGAATTTTCTTTTGTATTGCGGATTGTTGAATACGTTGGTCAATTGTCAAAAAGTGTATTTCTTTTTGTAACAGATTAATCTGATTTGCCTTATTATCAATCAGATATCTAATGATATCTACTTCCTTAGTATACGGTTTCGTGATAAATTCAAAAGTAATGTTAACGGTATCAACTACTGTATGGATACCAGAGGTATCAATTCTGGTGATAGGCATAATCGAATTTAGAAAATGATTGTCTAAAATAATGCTTTGTGCCATATTCTTTATGAGCACAAATGAAGTAGGTATGAAAACTCCATGTTTGCAGATAAGCGCTTTCCGGTATCTTATACTCAATTCTCATGGAATTCCCACTAGCACTTGTGAGAGATTGAGTGGTTTTATGAAAATATTTCAGAGGGATTAATCCTTCATGAATGCAGTTCATATCTGCACCACTATCTACTAAGGCAATGAAGCCAGTAATGATAAAATCAGGTTTGAATACTAAGGTAATCTTCGTATATCATTTCTCGAAGGTGACGTGGTTCAGGAGGAATAAATACGGATTATCTTTCTTTGGCTGATCTGGTGAGATCTGACAAGGCTGATATGGGGAGGTCAAAGTCTGACTTTTACTTTTACTAGGAGATGGCTGATCTGGTGAAGTCAAAGGTTGACCTTGACTTTGACCTGACTGATCTGGTGAAGGCAGGCCTGAGAAGTCTACATGGGCTTTCCCTTTGGCTGTAGATTGTTTTAGGAGATTCAGATCTTGAGACATAAGTTGATGTGCAGTCTTTAATTGTTGAATGACTGATTTAATAATATTAATTTTCATTTTCAGATCAGAAATGGTTACAGGTTTGTGTGGTATATAATCCTGTTGAATACGGTTTAACAGTTCCTTCACACTGTAATTTTCTACAGATTTTATCTCATAAGTGGAATATTCATTATAACAAGTTTCCAAGAACTTGAGTTTCATCTCTAGATCACTGATTTGATCGGCTGTGGCAAGAAGAGATCGTTGAGTATCAGTTAAGACATTTAGACCTGGTCCATTCAGATCTAAATCGTTCATTTCAACTATTACCTTTCAATAGTTGGTTTCTGTTATGGCATTGCAGGTTTTCGAGCTGCAACAAGGTTGATCCGGTTGGTCAGATGTGGCAGATGAGTCAGACTCAGATGCAGAATATAAGCAACGTCATCATTTGAACTGGTAGTAGAACTATCTTTAGAGAGGCAATTCAGAATCTTCTGTTGCGTTTCTTCATCGAGAGCTAACTCATGAAGTTTCTTTTTGTATTTAGATCGGCATTTGTTAGCAAAATGTCATGTTAAGCAACACTTGTAGCAGATGGTTTTGACCTTGCTGTTATGAGGTTTCTGATGTGGTTTAGAAGATCTATGTTTGGACTCTTTATGTCTGAATTTCTTTTTCGAAAAGTATTTCTTATGCGGTTTAGAAGACTTAGAGGAAGTCCTATGTGGTTTGGATGATGAAGAAGTAGTTGGATACTGGATTTTAATATTATAGGCAAATTGATTACATAATTCGCCTAATTCTTTTCTGTTGTCAAGATTCTGACTTTTCATCATATGTTGTAGTTTCATATCATTGCATAATCCCAGTCCTCCTTCTATGACTAGGGTAATGAGATAACCATAAGTATACTAATCATAAGGAATATCCATTTGATCATGCTTATCACAGAGTTTTCTTCTTACTCTTTCAGCAAAAAGACTTGGGAGGCCATCAATGAACGTTGCCTTCCAGTGTTCACTGTTTGCATCACTTCTCTGCATGTCTTTCATAAGAAATACATCCTTGTAACACCTGAAGTGGGTCAGAGAAGGGCATATCAGATTTTGGAGAAGTTCTATGTGTCTATCAGTATTGACAATTCCTAGGCCAAGGAAATAGTAAATAATGGATTGGGCCAGGGTATAACAGGTATCTTCAGTTCTGGTATGGGTACTAGTAATTGGATCAATATTAATTTTGAAAGAGTTTAAGAATTCTTGGCGTTGACATTCAGTGAGACAATTGTGCCACCAGCCTTTCAGCGTTCCTGTGAAGCCATTGACCAGGAACTTGCAGATCTGATAATCTGTATTCTCATTTTGTTTACACACAGAAGAGTACATGATCATTTGATGAATGGTCTCGAAGACCTGATATTTTGTTTTGCCATCTATGTTCCATTCATAGGTGGTTTTGCCATGATAAGATTTCTGAGAATGAAGAAAGTCTTATTCATACAAGATATCTTGGGGAGTAGGTCTGGGACAATAATACCTACTTGGTCCAATTAAAGCCATATGAGTAGTAGACCTCTTAGAATATCCAGAAGAGAGTTTATTGATAGAATCATCAAAATTCTTCTGAATGTCTAAGATTTGAGAGAGGGAATACTCTTCGGGTTCTTCAGGATTAGGTGAATCATCCTGATTCATCATATTTAACTGTCCTGAAGATGATTCAGGAGTGGAGCTCTTGTCAGGTGTAGAGATTTTTAGATTTTTTTTTATCTTACCCACAGTTTCCATAAAATCATCCTCCTTCTTACTGGATTTTAATTTAAAATTCTGGACATCTAAAGGAGGTTTAAGAGTTACTGGTTATTTTGGGTTTTTCTGGTGGAGGAGTTTTAGCTTGTATCTCTTGGATTTGAGAAACATGTTCCTCAATCCTAGTTAACTGTGTTCCGACAGTTTGAAGGAATGGGTTGGTGTAATTGTTCTGTTTGGTTAAGGGTAGAATATCTTTCACCTTACTAGGGTCCTAATGGTTGGTCTTGTCTGGAACCTCAGTATAGGGGTTAATGACCAATGGTTTCTGATTGCGTTGTCCTAGAGCAAGCTCTAAGGAGAAGGGTGGTGGATGAATAGCTTGGTAGGTTCTGCCAGATGTGGTAATCCACATTTTCTGTATATTGGTCATAACTTGTAACTGTTGGTCATATTTTATTTTGACTCTTTGGGTGAGCTGGTAATACCATTCAGGGATAGACTGAAGGCGTTGATCCTATTCTAACTGGAATTAGTACAGGTTCTTCAGATCTAAGAGCTGTTGAGGATTATGATTGACGAAATACCAATCTCTAAAATCCTTATATTTTGGTTGCATAACATCTTGGTGAAGACTTTGTCTTAACACACTGTTGGGTGTAAAATTCATCTAAATATTAAATTGCATGTCACTTGTGGTTGGGCTCATTGGCCTTCTGTTTATGATGGTGGATTCATAAACACCATGAGGAATCTGATTGTCGCTGATGTGAATTCATCTGATGTGAATTCCTCTAATCTGATCAATATATATATTAGAATTTTAGGTTAGATGTCTCTCTCCCCTTCGCCTCCTCTCGACTCTCTCTCTCCCTCAACCCTATCGACTCTCCCTCTCCCCCAACCCTCTCGCCTCTCCCCTCCCTTGGCCCTAACGACTCTGTCTCTCGCCTTTCCCTCTCCATCAGCTCAGTCCCTCATCAGCCCCTCTCCCTCTCTCTCGCAAATGTCTCTCTCTCTTAAGCCTGTCTCACGAAGCTTTCTCTCTCTTGCAGATCTCTTTCTCAAAGCTCTCTCTCTCTCTCGCAGATCTCTCTCAAAGCTCTCTTCCTGAGATCTGAGACATTCTCCTTCAAGTACTGTCTCATATCTGAGACGTTCCATCTCTCCTTTCCCTCTCCCTCGTCTTAGATCTAAGATGTTCTTAAAGCTTCTCAGATCTGAGCAACCCCTCATTCTCCTTCTTATGTCCTTCACGAATTCACATTCTACACTAAAGCTTTAGGGAAATCAGTTACGTCTTGGATCTGTACTTGCGTCGTGGATTTGAAATGATGATGGTTTGTTCGGGTTCGATGGTCTGTGAAGGAGGTCGAGAATTGTGATGGTTTCACATAATAGTTGTGGAAGTTGTGATGGTGTAGATGTTGGAATTAGTGGGGCTCTTTTGAATAGTAGAGTTGAAGCTGTATTACTTTTTCCTTATTTCAGTCAACATTCTCAGTTCGGGTGTAACTGTTTTCTTTGATTTTTCCCATACTAAGAGTTTCTTGTAATATTCTCAGATTGTTAACGAGTACAATGAGCTGCTCACTTCTAAACTTGATAACCAAAAATTGGTATGAAAATTGTTCCATTTTAATGATTTATGAATCCATTACGAGCGTTGATTTATTTTGATGCACTGATTTAGTTGGTTTAGATCTGTGTAATATTGACTTGGTTTAAATTTGATTTGGATATGATTTAGTTCTGATTTTAGTTGATTTAGTTGATATATGTTCATGAATGAGTTCTGATTTAGTTGATTTAATTGATAAAAGAGAGTGAGGTAAAAAGATCAACATTTGGTCCCTAAAATCCATCTGATCTGACCATTGATGTTCGGTCTGGATGGATCGGTTTTTTTGCAGTGTTATGATCGGTTCGGTCCTCTATATAGGAGGACCGTAATTTTTTATCTAGTCTAGTTTTCTTTCAAAAATCCGAGCAGACCGACCGTTGAACACCCTTGGGTAAAATTGAAATTGGGTAATAATGTCTAAAACATTCCCGTGATTATTCCATCAAAACAGACAAAATAATCCAATAGTCTCACCATTAAATCAGAACATTCTCAAGTGTTAACAAACAAAGTAATCTTATCTTTCCAGGCATATACATTCTCACAATCATATTCCAACAATCTTATTCCAGAAATCATTTACTCACAATCTTATACCAAACAACCCCTTAGGGTAATATTGTCTAAAAATATTTCATCGCACTACGCCTCATTTAGATATCGATATTAGTATTTTATATTAGGTTAAGTTACACTTAACATCGTGTGTTATAAAAAATATCAATAGTGAGGTGGCATGCAATCTCATCTCCCGTAGGGGTCCTCTTCGGCGGGAACATGCACAACACAGACAAAGAATTTTGTTGCAAAATTTTATATAGTGCAAGTGTACACTATCGTCCTCAAGTAATAAATTTTTATAAAATAGAGTATCATCTACATGATTGGTTGATATAAATAATTGAAATTAACTATACCTTAATTCTACTTGAGAATGACGAAAAATTGGAAATTTTAACTAAACTAAAATTCTAATTAAACTGAAACGATAAAGATTTGACAAAAATAAAATTTGAATGGTTAAAAGCTCTAGGATTTTCGATTTCACCAAACCAAACATGCTCTAAATTTCAATTCTTAATCAATTAATGTTTATTCAGAACAATGATAGCGAATTTCTCTAATATATTTATCAATTGTTCTCAAGTATCGATAATAATGAATAATCATAAATATGAATCATACATCTCTGTCAAGATTCAATATAATGAAACTCATTAAACACAAGAAATTATAGTTGCTACACTAGATTCATAATTATCTCTAACTTATAAAATTCTAATAGTGTTATAAACAAAAAGCAGATTCAATCATCACTTCTCAGTTTCAGAATTAAATACAAAATCATGCAATAGTTGGCCAAACAATCACAAGCATTAAGAACGGATTATAACACTTAATAATACTGAATAAACATCGATTGAATTAAAAATCAAAATTTATGAACAATCATTATTTTGCTACGTCGTAGCCCTAGATAAGAAATTTAAAACATACTAGAATAAGAAGATATCCTAATAATATTCATGAATATAGAGGAAGAGCGAAGAAAAAAACTAGATTTGAGGATAAATTGAAGTTGAGATCCGTCTTCCGGTTGGTTTCCTCGCCGAAAAGCCTCAAATGCCTAAGTTAGTATTTGGTCGATATTTTAAAAAAAAATTCTTAGGGGAAAGAAGAAATACATTTTCCGTTTATTGGAAGATATATTTATACCTGAGTCTTCGGTGGGAGGAAGTGTGTCGAAGAAGCCTCTCGGAGGCATGCTGGGGAAGCCTTACAAGACACGATGCCAGTCTTCGATTGGACAGAAGAGAGACGATCTTGAGGTAAAACGTTATGCGTTAAATGTCGAAGTAACCGAATGGAGGCTATCCTGACATCCACGATTGGACTTGTTGAGTGATATTTTCGGTGGGCAATGATGTCCTTGTGCTTTGGTTAATGGAGCTCTCCTCATGAACTTCGACCTTTTATACATGCTATGGTCTGTGAAACCCGAGCTTTTTTAAGACTGAACAGTCGAGATCGATCCTTCTCGTTAGAAACTCTCTTTCGTCATAGGCTTCTTAGTGCGACATGTCATGTGTCGTCAGTTGATTGGAGGTTAGAAAAATACACATAACACACCCTTACACTTTTTGACTTATACATAGACACCCCTTGGAGTTTTTTAGTTGGTATATACATCTTGCACTTTCTGATACCATGCACTTAGGCCCTGCTTTCCAATTTTTGTTAACCGCCAGTAACTTTAAGGACACGTGGGGCACGTGTGCGTCCTTCCTTCTGCATATGAGATTCCGCTATCTGGTCTCATTCACATGTCCTAGCCAACTAGGACACACGTGTCCTACTAGTGTCGTAGCCAACAATGAATGATCTTGAATTATGCCATGGACGTTCTGCACTGCATTAATTTTAATATTTTAACATAGGAGTAATTCTAGGTCAATCAAGATCCAAACGAAATTTAGTTAACTAAATGAAGTATTTATCATGTATAATTGAGATGCAACGACTAATTCTCAAAAACTTTCTTTTTATTGCTAAAATGAAAAGAAAAATAGTAAAACGTGAGACTCCCGGATGAGAAGTAAAGCTAAAAACTACTAAGAGTCAGTTTGGTGTTACTATAGCTTATCAGAAATCATTATTAGCTGGCTATGGAGAAAATCATTATTATGTTGTTTGGTGAATGTGTCGCTTAAAGCCCTATACATTGTTAAATTAAAACCTACGTGTTTAGTAAATTTAACATATGTAATTGTTGATACAATATATTTTTACCAAAATAGACAGTTAAAGAATCTTTAATAATCATGCAATGACATAATAATAGATGCTATATATGCACAAACTATTTCACTAAAATATTAAAATTTTATTTTGATTGTTAAAAAGATAAATTATAATCGATGAAATTAGATCACACATTAAATTTGAAGAAAATAAATATTTTTGTTGTCATAACATGTGCCACAAAAAAAAATCAGTACAACCTTCATAATTGTAATGATACTAAGCAAGAAACCTTTTTAGCAGAACCCCAAAATTAAATGCATGATTAAGCCAGAAATCTAAACAAATTGTCTTTGAAAACGGTGAAAATATTCTTAGACTTAGACTGTTAGATTAGACAAGGTGATGGTAACATTCCGACATAACGGCAAATAGCAGGGGGCGTTGGCACCCACGTGGACTTGTTTTTGCAGAGATGGCCTACCCCCTCATTGAGTCAGTTGTCATATGACTCATCACATATCTCACCATCTCAACTCAACATGCATTACAAAATACGCATCTCTTTCTTACATTTTATCTTCCCTTTCAGATGCACCACCAATGAAGAATATTTCTCTTACATCAACCCAACAATTTACAGTTTCCTCTGATGTTCACAACCCTACCACCTGGTGGATTCTGTTTTTTTATATATATATAAATGGAGTTGGGGATCAAATCCTAACAAAGGAAACACCAGTCATATCAGCACCAAGCAATAAATCTAGCCCAGAAGGGGAAAAACTAAAAATAATAGGTTGGATATCAGACGAAACATTTAAATTTGCAAGAAAATCAATACAAAAGTTTCCTTCCCTAAAAGTGTGACTAAAGGTACACCTCCAACTTCATTGTATCATATCACGATAGTCAAGAATAATCCACTTAAAAGAATGCGAATCAGTATCTGGATAGCATAAACGATGGATAGCCACTTCTGAATCCGATTCAAGAATTACTTGATGATATTACATCTGCCAAGCCAGAGATTGACCTTCCCTTATAATCCAAAGTTCAGCCATAACATTAGATGAATGACTACTGAAGCGAGAGAAACCTGTAATGAAAACGCCATCAGAATTTCTGATAAGACCTCCAATACCTGCAAGCCACAGATTTCTTTTAGGGTGTGTTTGGTATGAGGGAAAGTGAGCAATATGACTGGAAATTAAAAGAAAGAAATTGATTACGTCGTTTGGTTTGAAAGTTTTTTAAAGTATGTAAATAACCGGAATATGAAGATACTCTTATTTTGAAGGTATCTTAAACCCCTTTCTTCTTCTTTCTTACCAAACTATACTCCATAAATATATAATAACTATCGATAAATATATTTTGGTCCAAGAGTAAATTAAAAATTGACAATTATATATGTAACATTTTTTTTAAACATTCAATCAAAATAAACAAAGTAATTCTCACTATTATATTATAACATTCTCAATTGTTACCACACAAAGTAATCTTTATTTTTCAGACATCATATTCTCCCACAATACTATAATCTTGATTATTGAGCTGAAAATTATAAGTGTTTTTCTTAAAAGAATTATTATCTTATGTTGTAAATTCTATACCACATTAATACACTTGTAGCGGTATTGGTTTAATTGTATGGAGAATATTTGATGAAAATCTATATGACGTATTATAATATAATGGTTTGGTCAAAAATTAATAAGTATATATGAAAAAAAATTCATGAGTAGAATCTACATTTTGTTATTATTTATATTGATCATCTTATTATAAATGAAGTAAGTATTATTCATAAGCATTTTTTAGTCTAAGGGTAAAATTGAAATTTGACAATAATGCCTAAAACATTCACTTGCCTATTCCATCAAAACAAACAAAGTAATCTAACACATTTTCCATTAAATCAGAACATTCTAAGTGTTAACAAACAAAATAATCTTAATTTTTCAGGCATATACATTCTTTCAATCATATTCCAGCAATCTTGTTCTAGAAATCATTTACTCACAATCTTATACCAAACGGCCCCTTAGATGCACCATCGGTATAATCTTCACCCAGTCTGGAGGAGAGGCAATCCAACTGACAAACATACGGATTTTTGTATTACTTTGATACTTATTTTTAAACGTCTGGTGAAGATCTTCTCTAAGAAACTTGTGTTTCTGAATAGCCTTTACCAAGTTATGTGGGGCAGTAGAAATAACAGTATCATTTATATCCTTCTAGATATTCAAACTAAGGAAATAAAATCACGGAACCGATCAATATTTATGTTAGGGGTGTTACCTTACAGTTGACCATAATCCAAATCTAAAGAGGAAGATCAAAGAAATTTGGGTTGTCATCAGGAGGGAAAACCTTTAACCAGATATTTGTAGAAATCAGACAGTCTCTAAGGATATGAAGGGTGTTTTCAGTTCCCACATTACATCTTATACAAGAACCAGACAAACATAGATCGCGTTAAACTCTCAAATCATTAGAAAGGAGGCGATCATGCATAACGAAAGTTCTGAGTTTTTTAGAACAAGAAAGCTTCAATATTCAAATCCAAGATTTAATAGAATCATCCTCGACTCTATCATGCTTCTTAATAAAGTTCTAAGTAGATTTAACAGTGAAGGTTCCATTCGAGGTTTGATTCCATACGATTTTATCAATAGCCAATCGAGAAAGAGGTATAGGAGTATCATTTATTATGTAAACAATTTCATGGGGGATGAAAGAGCTGCAAGCATTGAGATCCCAATAATTCAATCTTATGAAGTCAGATACGGCCAAGGAGTAGCCGCGACCATCTAGCCGCGGCGGCTAAGGGAAGCCGCGATGGTTAAGGATAGTCGCGGCCCTCTGGCCGTGATGATTAAGGATAGCCTTGGCCGTCTGGCCGCGGCGGATAAGGGAAGTCGCAGCCGTCTGGCCGCAACAGTGAGGGAATGGCCGCTAATCTCTTGTAAGCATAAGAACCTTAGGGTTTACCCTAGGGTTGCTCGTTCACGGGCCAATTGGCCCGCGAACACAATCAAGCTGTGGGCCGAAGCCCATAAGTGAAGGATACTAAAAAAATAGTGTGTTCTGGGCTTCGGGCGTAGCCCACAGCTCACGTGAAGGGTTGGGGACTTCCCCCAACCCTTTACATTAAGTTGTTTTAAGATTTTTTTAATTAATTTAAGAATTTTCAAATAAATTGTTTTGATTCTTTTTAGATTTTTGGTTAAAAACAATTTCAAGTTTTTAGGGATTATTAAATAAATTATTTTGAATTTTTACGAAATTTTCAGTTAAAATATTTTTTAGGGATCGTAAAAATAATTTCTTATTAATTAATTATGGTAAATTTTTAAATTCTAAAAAATTTACGATCATTGGTATGTTATATATATTTTGAGATGAATTAATTGAAGCATCATATCGCCAAAGTGACATCTCTTGTGAAAATTAATTTTGTCTTAAAATATAAAATGTTATGTGTGTATAACTTATGTGAATATTTACCGGCCCAAAGAAAAGAAAATATTTGACAAAATTACATATACTTCTAAGGTAATAAATACATGATGATTATTCGATTTTACACGTGAACAACAAATCAGCCTAAATGAAGGTTTCTTGTTCGATATGTTCTTATCATCAGTGTCTGATTACTACACATAGACATCGCTTATAAGTTAATATTTTGACCAAAGTTAAATTATTAATGGAGTGTCCGGTTTATTGAGATTAGGTTTACCTTTGTTTGAATTTATTATTGTTTGGGACTTTATTGAGCTTGTAGGTTGCTTAATTGTTTTTTGTCAAGTTATTACTCAAGCTAATATTATTGTCAACATAAAGTAAATAAAGTATTAATGACTCATGATAGTTCTTGAAAAAGAATCTCTTGATAATTCTCGGAGTCATGGATCTCGACCTTGCGTTAAGGACTGGTTCTCCATCACCTCTTATGGATAAGAGTACCTATGATGATAAGAGGGATATGGAAATGTGAGAGAGATCAAATCGCATGTGTATGTTGATCATGAAGAAGGCCAAACCAGAAGCATTTTAGGGCACTATATCTGAAAAGATAACTAAAGCTAAGGATTTTCTGGCAGATATGTAACATACCAATGATCTCACTGTATAGTGAAACATGATAAGATGGATAGTGCTTACCTGGCCTCCACCTCTAAGGGTAAGGGCAATGGAAAGAAAATGAATAAGGATAAGGATGCTACAAATACAACACCACACAAGAAACAACAAAAGAAACTGGTTGACTCAGAAAATAATAGTTGTTACTTCTCTGGCATAGGAAGAAGCAATACACCAATTATCACGCTTGGCATGCTAAGAAATGTGTGCTTCTTAATTTGGTTTATTCTGAGGCTAATTTAAGTTTGGTTTCTTGACATATGCGGAGGATAAATTTTGGTAACAACCACATTAGTGTGTCTATACAGGGTCGAATGCCAAGTGATGTTGAAAGATACATCTATGTGACAGTGGCAAGATTGTTGAAATTGAGACATTAGAGAAATTTTTAGATTATTCTTTAAGAAAGGATTTTATTTGAATCATAATGAAACATTTATTGTACCGTCTTTTAGACGAAATTTGATTTTAGTCTCTGTTTTGGACAAAGTTGGTTATGTTTGTTCATTTGGAGATGAAAAAATTTGGTTTGTTTCGTGATTCAAATTTACTTGATTCCAGTTATTTATCAGGTTACAACAATCTTAATTTACTTTATACAATTGCTTCAATTAAGGAATCCCAGCAAGTATGTACACGATGTAGTAAAAGAAAATAACCAGAGAGAATTCAGTTGCAATCTGGCACAAAAGATTAGCTCATATTTGCAGACGGAGAATAGAGAAACTTGTGTTAGATGAAATTCTCAGTCCATTAAATTTCACAGACTTTGATGTTTATGTTAATTGTAGAAAGGGTAAACAAACCAATAAAATAAGATTTAAAGCCAACAGGACTCAGGACGCCTTAAAACTTATACATACATATATTTATGGACCATCCCCTTCGGTTTCTTGGAATGATCAATAATACTTTATAACGTTTATAGACGATTTTTTTAGATATGGTTACATATATCTCATTCATAAAAAGTCACAGTCATTAGACGCGTTAAAAAATTTTAAGGCTGAAGTTGAGAACCAACTCAACAAAAGGATCAAAACCCTTAAATCTGTCGTGGTGGTGAATACTATGATAGATATGACGGATCAAGTGAACAACGTCCATGACCGTTTGCTAAATTCTTAGAGGAATGTGGTATCATCCCACAATACATTTTGTCGGGTTCACCTACTATGAATGGTGTTGCTGAAAGACAAAACAGAACCCTTAATAACATTATCAGGAGTATGATTAGTCATCTACCTTACCAAAATCACTCTAGGGTGAAGCACTTAAGGCTGCAACATATATGCTTAATAGATTTTCAACTAAAGCGACTGTCAAAACCCCATATGAGCTTTGGACTATTAAGAAACCTAGTATAAAGTATTTGAACGTTTAGGGATGTCCATCTAAGGCAAGACTTTATAGGCCTAATGAAAAGAAACTAGACTTAAGGAGGGTGAGTTTCTATTTCGTTGGATATTCTAAAAGATCCAGAGAGTGCAAGTTTGATGATCCCATGACTAGGTCATTTTTTGAAATGGGAAATGCCTGATTCTTTTAAGGTGTCGAGTGTGTGTGTGTGGGGGGGGGGATACGGTTAAGGATTTTGTATTTTCAAGAGGAATATATTGATATTCTCACATTTGTTATTAGTATTGATTAGGATTGTGTATCTGACATTACTCATGACATAACATATCGAAACAATATCGGAGAACCACTCATTCAAAAGATTGTTTTAGAAGAACAAACTCTAGCACCTCAAGAACCTATGCCATTAAGGAGATCCATTAGAAAGAGGAGAAGTGCAGTGAAAGACGATTACATTGTATTTCTTCAAAAACATAAGGTAGACATCAGAGTGATGGAAGATGACCCGATTAACTTCCGTCAAGCTATGGAAAGTTCTAACTCTCAGAAGTGGATTGATGCCATGAATGAGGAGATAAAGTCCATGAAGGACAATGACGTGTGGGATTATGTCCCATTACTAGAAGGTGTGAAACCCGTTAGATGTAAATGGATTTTTAAGACCAAGAAGGATTCAATAGGTAATGTGGAAAGATACATGGCTCATCTCGTTGCAAAGGGATTTACACATAATGAAGGCATTGACTATAAAGTGACTTTCTCTCTGGTTTCTATGAAAGACTATTTCAGGATTATAATGGCATTGGTGAGGTATTTCAATCTTGAGCTGCATCAGATGGATGTAAAGACATCGTTTCTCAATGGTAACATTGAAGATATGATTTATATGGTGTAACAAAAAACTTTGTGTCGGAAGACCCAAAGAATATGATTTGGAAACTTAAGAAATCCATCTATGAACTCAAGCAGGCATCTCGACAATGGTATTTTAAGTTTCATTAGGTGATCATCTCGTTTGATTTTGAGATGAATTTGGTCGACGATTGTATATACCATAAGTTCTGGGGGTGCAAACATATTTTTCTGGTTTAATATGTGGATGATATTTTGCTTGCCAACAACAATATATGTTTATTGTACAACACCAAGAGATTTCTAGCTAAAACTTTTGAGATGAGAGATCTTAGTGACGCCTATTTTGTCTTATGGAACCAAATACGCCGAGATCAATCTTGGTGTATTTTCGGATTATCACAAAAGAGCTCTATTGAAAGGGTTCTGAAAAGATATGGCATACAATATTAAAATCAGGTGATACCCATGTGGCTAAAGGAGATAGGTTTAGTCTAAATTAGTGTCCTAAGAATGATTTTGAGGAAAAATGTAGAAGATTTTCTATGCCTCAATAGTAGGAAGTCTGGTGTATGCTCAAGTTTGTACAAGTCCAGATATTGTGTATGTGACTGGGATGTTGAGCAGGTATTTAAGCAATTGAGGCATAGACCATTAGAAAATAGCTAAATGGGTCTTGCGGTATTTACAGAGAATAAAAGACTACATGCTCACATATCAGAGGTTAGATCAGATTGAGATCGTTGGATATATTGACTCTGATTTTGCTACTTGTAAAGATAGTATGAAATCTACACCAAGCTATATCTTTCTGCTAGCTGGAGGTGGTGTCTCCTCGAAGTGTGTTAAACAATTACTTATAGCCTCTTATGTTGTGGCAACAGAGTTCATAGCATGTTATGAGGCATCCAATCATGGAATATGGCTACAGAATTTTATCACAGGGTTGCGCATAGTCGACGATAATGGGAGACCACTCAAGTTATTTTATGAGAATAAGTCAGCAGTTCTGTATTCCAATAACAACAAAAGCTCGACAAAGTCAAAGTATATAGATATCAAGTTCCTAGTTGATAAGGAAATGGTTCAAAGTGGACAGTTGTCTATAGAGCACATTGGAACAAACTCCATTTACGGATCCGCTTACTAAGGGATTGTCACCCAAACAGTTTCATGAGCATACTGCTTTTATGGTGTCATATCGGTTGATGATATTCCGTTCTAGTGAAAGTTTCTATTTTTTTGGATGCTCTTGTTTATAGACATACTTTCAGTTATTTTGTTTTATGAATATTTTGAGGTAATTTCCGCAGAAATAAAGTTTTGTTTTATTTACACTCCGACTCTGATATGATTTGATCTCACTAAGGTTTTCGGTGGACTAGTTGGAAATAGACATTTTAAGAACACATTACACGAAATTTTCATGCTACACATCCACATCATAATCCATATCATTCAGTTGTATTGATATACATGATCATTGATGGATTGTGTTATGATTGATGTAACGAATGCCACTTTGTTTCTATGTTGGTATGATTGATGGACCAGATTGGTTATAGATACATTTCGGTAATGACAGTAAAGTTGAGCTTGTTCGGTTATTTTTGCAAAGCATAAATATAAGGTTATACATATAGTCCAAGTGGAAGATCGTTGGATTCTTAATTGAATGTTGGACTTATATGTGAATAATTATGTATTACAGACTGTCAAATAAGGATAAACCAAATTAAAAGTTATCGACTAAGGTTTTGGATAATTTAGGTTTTAATATATCTGATAGGTTGTGAACCTTTTGATGTGCAGAGACTTTAGGATAATTTATATTTTTATGATGTGCTAAAATAAAAATACTAAAAGATAATAAATATGTAATATATAAGTTGTTGTGGTCCCCAGGTCACACGATTAAAAAAAGAAACTATTCTATTTTCTATAATATCCCATCGTTAGAGAGAAAATAGAAAGGGTTAATCAAAAGAAATTCTCTAACAGAGAATCGGATATGGAAGATCAACCTCTCATCTCTAAATTATGATCTATTGTCATGGATTAGGGTACGCTTCCACTTTTATAGTTATTTGATTCTTCGTGTGTGCAACATGAGTTATTGAGGTTTTCAGATATGGTTTATACCGAAAAATATTTTATCTAACAAAAGGCAAAAAAATTCGAGTAGAGCTTGGTTTTCAGATTGAAGTGGATTTGAACATGTCCTTCGATGTGGAACTTGAACTCAAAGTGCTTGAATCCGTATTGGGTCCATCTTACAGAGACAAATTTTTTAGGACAAACTCAAAATACCCAGCTGACTGAGAGTGAGAGGTTTTATTGGAGAGAGAAAGTCAGTGGAAAAAGAAGAAGGAGAAGTGGGATATTGTTTTATTGCTTTGATCATCTTGACGATTTTTCTTTTTCTGGGACTGAGAGAAACAAAGCTGAAAGAGAAAGAGAGATAACAAAGAGGAAGAGAGAAAATAAATAGTGAAGTAGAAGAGAGAGCATGTGGCAGTGGCTTCATTATCCATTAAAAAAGTCACGTGAAGATCACATTTAGTCACTTCCGTCTATTTTTTTTAAACAGAAGTGACTGTAGGGGGTTCGTGAAAGAAAATGAAAAGTGAGGAGACACTACTTTAAAGTTTTGAAAGTGAATGTGCAATTTGGTATATGCATAGAAGATTAAGGGATCTAGCATAATTAACCCTAATTTCAAATAAAATAATTTAATCATTCACTTATTTGTCAAACATCAATCTAAAATAAGTTATAGCTTAAAGTTAATTATAATAAACTAAGTCAAATACATTTTAGCTTATAGATTAAAGTTAAATTTAAATAAGTTGCAGCTTAAAAGTTTAAGATATAAGTTTAAGTGGAGTCAAACGAGCCCGTAAAATAGTGACATCAACAAATAGCCATCTTTAATCATTACAGCAAAGAATATGGTCAAGTCTTTCCTTAATAATAAATGGCATATCCCGCCCATTTCACTAAGTAAACTTTTGCCCACTGAACTTTAAATCCATGAGCTGACATTGGTTAATATAATTGTTTGGCTAAAAATCCCGGTCACCACACCGCGGATGACGGTCTGAACCAAACTTGCGCCCCTATTATATTAGTGCGCAGGTGTGCCAAAATTTAGTCAAGGAACCAAATTTTAAGAGAAATTATGAATTACTGAGATCTGACTTCTAATCAAGAAAATGATGTTGATGAGTAGGGAACAAATCTCTTTTTGGGTTCTAGAATAATAATTTGGATGATTAAATAGTGGTAATGCAGCAAATGAGAAAAGAAAATTGATAGATTTTATTGAAATATTCGACAAATAAAATGACAATACTAGGGATTAAATCTAAATTTATTGAATGATAAAGAAAAATAAAGAGACTTGAATCTAAAAAATAAACTAAGAAAAACAATAAAAATTTATTGAAAAAAAAATTAGAGAGTAAAAACAAAGGGATGCATGTTGGGAAATTGATTGATTAAGGTCTACCTTCTATGTCCACTTTATCTCATTTTATAGACATAGAGTCTTCATCTAGGTAGACTCTTCTTAGCTTGATGATAAGAACTGATAACATTATCTTTATCTTGATTTGAAATTAGAAATCCTATTTTGAAATGAGATCTTATTGTTCAAATCTTCAAGTTGTTGGAAAAGTTTCAAATTTCAAATTGTGGCTCAAACACTACCCCCGTATTCTGTTAATATCGGCTTCGTAATTGATATTAAAAGAATATATTATAACATAACAAATAGATATTATTGAAAGAAAATATAGATTTAACAAAAATATAGCATTTACCGAATTAATATTTGAATTCAGCAAAAATTAAACATTTTCAAATTGGTCGATTTTCACCAGAATTTAATATTGGTTTGTTTTTCAATTTAGATGAAAATGGTCGTGAGGCCATCTCAATTCATGTGGCCTCATGACCATTCTTAATTTTCAAATTCCATTGCCACTTATTCTACATATTTGATGATTTTTTTAAGATATAAATTTTTTTAGCCAACATACTTAAAACTCACATCTAACAATTAACATAGAGGTGGCCATAGATGTTTTATTTTGAAATCATCATGTTTTCTATTTGTATCTAAGTATGACCAATTTTTCTTGAATATTTCAAAATCATTTTCTTCGACCTCTAGTTTGGCCGAACTTTTATATTTTTCACCTCTCATCAATTGGTCTAATATATATTTGAATCGTGATAGGAGATTTATGTCATCCACCAAAACTATATTCATCTTTTCACTCGAGAGATGAACTATATATTAGCTCGTTTGATCATTTATAACAACATCTTCTTCAATGAAATTTAACTCAAGGATCAAATCCTTGAATTTCTCTACCTCTATCTCTTTTGTTATCTAAATCTTATCATGAGATAATATTTCAACTTTTGAAGCAGATGATTCTGATTCACTAGTGACCTTATTCTTCATCGTTTATTCTACTTTCACCTCATTAATTGATTCTACCAAAGGTTGATCTTTAGAAATTGATGTGATGTTTTGTTGGCCACTCAATTGATCAAGTTGCCCCCCGGGTGAACCAATTCCACCTTAGAGGATGAATTGATTGAAACTGAAAATCCCTACATGAGGTGAAGTTGGCAGCCTGACATTGTTCACCTTGTACCATTAGGTGATGGATCCTAATGGTTTTTGGGTCTTTAGGTCGTGCCTCCCCAGCGTGACAATTCAATTTAATCGGCTGTTGATTTACACAAGGAAATTTCAATGGTCCTTAAACTAACCATTATTTGCTTGACTAGCTTTTAGAAAAATTATAACATTTTTTTTAAAACTATCATGGCTATTTTTCCAGCCATTTTTTCGACATTTTACCGTCTAGACTAAAAGTTCCACCTTGTTGGCCATGGCAGATAGACTGGCTGCTCAACAACTTTTTATTGTATTGGCCGAAGTCGTAGCTATCGAATCACTTCGGCCAACTCTCGAGAGTTTTGTTGAAGGTTTTGTTAAATAGCTTGCATACTTTGATTAAAAAATTGTAAGCCTTCTTGCAAGCTTTCATGCATCTTGCGAATACCATCATGAATGGTCTCAGATTGCTCATTTATTGTAGCCACATGCTTTGCGGTCATTCGACTTGAACAATCTCAATTTCAACATATTGCAATCTAGTATTGTTCTTGAAATTTATCATTCCAAACTCTGATCTTAGATGTTGTAGTGGACATAATATTCCTATAACTTGTCTCACTGGGCATGCCGAAAAATATGTTTAGCTAAAAATCTCGACCAATGTATTGACCTAAAAATCACCGGACCGCAGATGATGGTCTGAACCAAACTTGTGTCCCTATTGAATTAATGCGCAGGCATGCCAAAATTCGATCAAGGAACTGAATTTAAAAAGAAATTATGAATTACTGAGATCTAACTTTTAATCAAGAAAAAGATGTTGAAGAGTAGATAACAAATCTCCTCTAGGGTTCTAGATTACTACTAAGATTAAGGATTTGAATGATTAAATAGTGGTAATGAAGTAAATGGAAAAGAAAATTGATAACTTTTATTGAAATATTCGACAAATAAAATGACAAAGCTATTAAATTTATTGAATGATAAAAAAATTAAAGAGAATTGAAGCTAAAAAAATAAACTAAGAAAAACAATGAAAATTTATTGAAAAAAAATTAGAGAGTAAAAATTAAGGGACGCGTGTTGGAAAAATTGATTGATATGTTAATTGATTGAAGTTCTGTCCACTTTATCTCCTTTTATAAACGTAGAGTTTTCATCCATGTAGACTATTTTTTAGCTTGATGATATTTCAAATCAAATTATCTCTATTTTAATTTAAAATTTGAAATTTGAAATTCTGTTGAGATATTATCCTTCAAAATTTTAGAAATGTTTAAATCTCCAAAATCTTAGAAATGTTTAAATCTCCAACATGCCATTATTACTCCACCCATGCAAACACGAAAGTCTCACACTACTAGAGGCCACCGAATAATTAACCTTACTGGTATCATGACGAGTCAACACATGTTGCTTCTCCATGGGACTTTTATCCACGTGGTATATGCTTGGGTCTTTATTTGGAGTATGTTTTTCTTGAGAACTATGTTTTGAAGGTTTTTTGGGCTTTAGTTGGATGGATCTCACTTGGTCTTTCGGAAAAACATTCTGAGCATTAGCCAAATCCAGACTAGAAATCTTAGTTTCATGAGAATTATCAGTCTCAACGATTTTCTTGATGAGCAGAGTCCTTATTCAAACCCGGGGCATGTGATACATTGACCGTCATTAGCATTATTCCTTTGATAATTTCTTGAGAATTACTGCTGCTATTGTTGCTAGAAGGAGGTGACATGTCCTTCCGGGATGTTCTCCGATTCCTATGAGTTGCAATCATCAAGCTGCGATTGTCTTTTGAACACTGGCTAGATGTCAGTTGGAGGATCATTAATGGGATCAGAATTTGGATTCTTGTTCATGCTACAAGACTCCAACCTATGCCCAATTCATCAAGAAATGAATAAAATTTGATAATAACTCTCAGAAGTAGTATTTAAACGAAAAAAATCTATTAGGTGATCGAACTATTGATTCTAAGCCGTTAGCGACGAATCTTTACTTTATGATTTAAATCGGCTAGTTCATGTCCATTGCAATCTAGACAATCTACCTATTCATCATACTCGTTTACTATGATGTTAATTAGGAAACTAAATTCTTAAGTAGTATGTAAGCTTTTGTGTTACTCACTATGGTCCTTTCATCTAACATTTTAAAAAGTACAACGCAGTCATGACCAAGTGAGAAGTAATGTCTTTTTCATAGTTGTCATGGTCTAATTACCTCAAGCAATATGTTATAACTAATTTAATTCTTATTTAATTTGAAGAGTAATAGATTCAATTATTAATCTTAAATATGACTATTTTTTGTATCAAAATGAGAATCCAGTTAGGTTGTTTCAAAAACTTGTTATGAAACATTATCCCATGTCACATAAACTATATTTGTATGCTACTCCATCACATTTATATCGAGATAGAAGCTGAGACTTACTCATGATAGAAATTATATAATTCTTTTTTCATAAAATTTAATTCCTTTTGTACTATCTTTCTATAATCTTTTGATTCTTCAAGATTCAAATTCTATTAATAATGTTGAGAATCTCATGTGAATTATCATGGAATGATGTCGATTTTTCTCTGAATATCAATACGTGCTATTCCGTCAACACCAGTTGATGCTTAAGCGTTTGAAGTTGACAATATACATAAAAGTTTATCAACGAGCACTTAACATTTTGTTTAACACCAAAACAAACAACTGCTATAAAGATATGAAGAATTTGAATCCCATAGCAAATGGAAGTGATGCCGCACTCGGCAAGTGAACTAACAATATTGATCTTGGGCTTAAGAGCTAAATTTTCATTGAAGTTTAGGCTTAGAAAGTGGGAGTCATATATAAAGGGGATAGAAAGGCCCAGAGGGACACTAAATGTGGAACTGACGAACATAATGTTAAGGTTGGTCTAATTGTATCTTGCGCCCGCCCCCATCTTGTAATATTTTTGGGCCATAGACATTAGGGAAATCTAATTTTTCAAGTCAACTTCATCTCCTTTGCTTCTATGAAATTTCAAGTAAGTTGTCAACAAGCACATGCTTAGAGACTCTGCCTCATTGGCTCTAGTTATTCAATCTTATGCCCAAACCAGGCAATTGAACCAAGGAAAACAGCTCCACGCTCATATAATACGCTCATGCCTCCCACTATGCACCTTCCTCACCAACCACCTACTCAACATGTATTCCAAATGTGGGGAACTCAACTATGCCCTGAAACTGTTCGACGTAATGCCTCAGAGAAATATGATTTCTTGGACCGCAATGATTTCTGGGTTTTCTCAAAACTTGAGGTGCTCAGAAGCTCTGGAAACTTTCCATATGATGAGAACTGCTGGGGAGAACCCGACCCAGTTTGCCTTTTCGAGTGTCATTCAAGCTTGCACGGCTCTTGGGTCAGTTGAGTTTGGTAAGCAAATGCATTGCCTAACCATGAAATCTGGATTCAGTTATGAATTATTCGTGGGCAGTAACTTGGCTGATATGTATTCAAAATGCGGAGCGATCGTAGATGCTTGTAAGGTTTTCGAGGAGATGCCTTATAAGGACGAGGTATCATGGACGTCAATGATTGATGGGTATGCAAAGAATGATGATTTTAATGCTTCTTTGTATGCGTATAAGAAAATGATGACTGATGGGATACTAATAGATCAGCATCTTCTTTGTTCTGCTTTAAGTGCTTGTGGGTCATTGAAGAATTGTAATTTCGGAAAGTGTCTTCATTCAAGCATCGTCAAATTAGGATTTGAACACCATGTTTCTATCTCTAATGCTGTCATAGATATGTACTCAAAATCAGGAGACATGGAAGGTGCATCGGTTCTGTTTGGGAATGACTGTGACTACAAAAATATTGTGTCGTATACCTCTTTGATTGATGGGTTTGTTGAGATGGATCAAATCGAGAATGCTTTAACTATTTTTCTCGACTTGATGAGGCAAGGGATCGAACCTAACGAGTTCACTTTCTCGAGCTTGATCAAGGCATGTGCAGACGAAGCAGCACTTGAACTAGGTACACAACTTCATGGCCTAGTGATTAAGTTTAGTCTTAATGGAGACCCGTTTGTTTCTTCGGTTCTTGTCGATATGTACGGGAAGAGTGGGTTGGTAGATTATTCCATCAATATATTTGATAGAATCAAAAGCCCCAATGAAATTTCATGTAATTCAATGGTGAGTGTGTTTGCTCAACATGGCTTAGCAAAAGAAGCCATTCTAGTTTTTGATAAAATGGTGAATGGGGGAATGAAACCTAATGCAATAACATTTGTTAGTCTTTTGATGGGATGCAGCCATACTGGATTGGTAAATGAAGGACTAAATTACTTTCACTCTATGAAGAAAAGATATGGAGTTGTACCTAGAGAAGAACATTACTCTTGTGTAATTGATTTGCTTGGCAGGGCTGGCAGGCTTAAGGAAGCCGAGGAGTTTATAAATAAAATGCCCTTAGAGCCAAATGCTTTTGGATGGTGCTCGTTTCTTGGGGCTTGTAGAATCCATGGTGATATAGAAAGAGGAAAGCTTGCTGCTGCGAAGCTTATGAAGATTGAACCCGAAAATAGCGGGGCTCACGTACTTCTTTCGAGTATTTACGCTAAGGAAAGACAATGGGAAGATGTGAGGAGTTTGAGGAAGATGATGAGAGATGGGAACTTGAAGAAGCTGCCTGGTTACAGTTGGGTGGATCTTCAAAACCGAACCCACATCTTTGGAGCTGAAGACTGGTCTCATCCTCAAAAGAAGGAAATATACGAAAAACTCGACAGTCTTTTTGATGAAATTAAGGAAGTGGGATATGTTCCAAATACGGATTCTGTATCGTTGAACGTAGATGAAAATTTAAAAGAGAAGCTCCTTCATCATCACAGTGAGAGGATTGCTATTGCGTTTGCTTTGTTGAATATGCCAGTTGGGAAGCCCATCATTGTGAAGAAAAACTTAAGAGTGTGTATTGATTGTCACTCAGCAATTAAATACATATCTAAAGTTGTTGGTAGAAAGATCATTGTTAGGGATAATAGTAGATTTCACCATTTTGTTGATGGATTGTGTTCCTGTGGAGATTACTGGTGAGTGTTTCATTTGGAGTGGTAAGGGCTGACAATGAATTAAATACCAGAATTCTTTAAGAAGCCATCTCCATTGATTATTTGGAGTTAGTTTATCTTGCATGTGTAGAATTGATATATACAATGGAATTCAATGAAGAGAAATTGCTTCAAAAAGACACATGAAGACCCATGAGAGTGGAAAAAAAAATGAAATTAACACCCTTTGATTTTTTCTAACGAAATCATACATTTTTAATAGAGGAGAAGACTAAAATACCTTACAAATGGGGATCCTAAAATTATTTTTTTTCTTCTGTATGGTTGCCTGGGAACGTTCGGGAGGCCGTGGACTGGCAGGATTAGGAGCGAGGATACGTTGTACTAGACGAGGGACATACCTTTTCGGTACGACCACTCTAGACATTGAGGGTGTGTTACCCTTCCACCTTAGGGAGAGGTTTGGTTTGAGAGAACCCTTAGAGAGGAGGCGTTGGGTGAACTCCGCTGTCACGCCTCACCAGCTAGGCGTGTTCTCCCTAGATCATAGTCATTATTCAAAGACCCATGTGGCGCCACCCGATTGGCTCATATGTAATCCTCATCTTTCACCTAAGCATGATCAGTCAACTTAGGTGGCGCGATTTGATTGGCGGGCTTGCAACTAATCAAGATATTAATTGCAATGGCCCTCCCTCATTTTCTTCACCTATAAAAGGAGGACTACTCCTTCATTTGAGAGCATTGAAAGTTTAGAGAGAGAAGCTCCCACTTTAGAGAGAGAAGTTCCTATTTTTAGAGTGAGAAACTCTCACTTCTAGAGAGAGCAAGCGTTTATCACCACCCTTGAGTGTCTAGAGTGCTCCCCCTTCACCTCTCAGCGTCCTCCCCGACGTTCTCAGGCGTTGTTCCGGTCACGAGCTAGGACTAGACCACTGCAACATCTCACCCATGTGACACCCTTGCATCTACGTTTAGTGACTCCACCGGGGAGTGGTCGATCACTCTAGCAAAGGAGCATCATGGCTGGACGTGCAAAGGGAAGAGTAGTTTTATCGCACACGGTGGGAGACGGACCTACACTCAATGGTGAGTGCTGACAAGAGGAGGAAAACACTTCACGTGATATTCAACCAGGCACAACCACACAAGTGCAAGAGCAAACCGAGGCTATATGGGAACTCCAAGCTTCTAACGTTGAGATGAGATGAGTCATTGGTACATTGAAGGTCTACATTAGTGCCACAGTACCACAAC
Source organism: Datisca glomerata (assembly GCA_003255025.1). NCBI lineage: Eukaryota > Viridiplantae > Streptophyta > Magnoliopsida > Cucurbitales > Datiscaceae > Datisca > Datisca glomerata. The sequence continues at coordinate 49,850 of QANY01000568.1, forward strand.
ATCCAAAGGACATCATCCTCCCCGTCATTGGACAGAAGCAATGCCACCACCCTAGTCATGCTTGCCCAACCCGCCACCTAGAAGCATCCCTCCATCACACTTGCGCGGACACGATCCCGCTCAACCAAGGCAAGCTTCCCCAACCCACAACCTAAGAGTATCCCTCCATCACACTTGCATGGACACGCTCTCGCTCGACCAAGTCGAGCTAGCCCAACCTGCCACTAAGGACTACACTCGTCTCGCGTACGCCCAAGGGATGCCAAGCCATGCCGCCACCAAGAGTCTATCAAATGTCGCCACTAAGCACCCGCCATCAAGCATGCTCCATGCGAGGCGCACCCAACCCACCATCAAGCATGCTCCACGCGAGGCGCACCCAACCCGCCATCAAGTATGCTCCATGCGAGGCACACCCAACCTGACATCAAGCATGCTCCACGCGAGGCACACTCAACCCGCCATTAAGCATGCTCCACGCGAGGCACACCCAACCCGCCATCAAGCAAGCTCCTCGCCACTACACCTCTCGCGCGCACCAAGCTCCCTGCCATTCAACATGCCGCCACCAAGCAGGCACACTCTCGCGCTCATTCCCGCGCGCGAAGGCCTAATCATGCATCTCTCATGCCACTACCAAGCAAGAGCATGCCGACACCCAATAGGCCCATGCCCACGCTCACTCCCGCACTCATTCCCGAGCGCAAAGGCCCCCATCCCAGGAATGCCACCGGCCTCTACCATGGGTGAGCAGCCAACCCCCGCCTTGGGTGCACAACCAACCTCCACAGTAGGTGTGCAACTAACCTCTTTCATGGGTACCCAACCATCCTCCATTGAAGATGTTCAGTCACGAGCATTCGTCCAGAACCATGTTCAATCGAACGTTCAAGCCAACACTCAGACTCTTGAACATGCCAATGCTACACCAACACCCATGGACAACCTCACTACCCCGACTACTACAATGGCTAAAGCCAACTTCACCCTAGGCGCATAAAACATCCTTGTTGTAAGTGGTGATTTCATTACCCATGAAGCTCTCCTAATCCAAGATGAGAGAGTGAGAGTATCGCTGAATGAGTATTGTCGACTTCAGACCGCGGACTAGTTCCCCCAAAGTTTTGAAACTACAATAGCAGAAATGGGTGTGCCAAGGAACACGAGATACGTTTCATTAGTGACATGAGAACCTATGGTTATAATGAGTTCATGCGTTTGAGGGAATTCTTCACATCCTTGATGGAGCGAGCTTTCACACTTTTAATTGAAAACACCTATGATAAAGGTCACGCCTGGTGAAATGCATAGGCTTGATTTCCACTGCCTTTACTTGAAAACACTGACGATAAAGGTCACACCTGGTGAAATGCAAAGGCTTTTACGAGTTCACTTGTGAAAACACCTGTGATAAAAGGTCACACCTAGTGGAACGCATAAGCTCCATCGCCTTTACTTGAAAACGCACGTGATAAAGGTCACGCCTAGTGAAACGCATAGGCTCCAACGCCATCACTTGAAAACACTCGAGATAAAGGTCACGACTGGTGAAATGCATATGCTTCCACGCATTCACTTGAAAACACTCGTGATAAAGGTCACGCCTGGTGAAATGCATAGGCTCCAACGCCTTTAGTTGAAAACACTTGTGATAAAGGTCACTCCTGGTGAAATGCATAAGCTTCAGCGCCTTTACTTGAAAACACCAGTGATAAAGGTCACGCCTGGGGAAACGCATTGGCTCCAACGCCTTCACTTGAGAACACTCGTGATAAAGGTCACACCTGGTGAAACGCATAGGCTCCAACGCCTTTACTTTTAAAAACATGTGATAAAGGTCACACCTAGTGAAACGCATAGGCTCCAACGCCTTTACTTTTAAAAACATGTGATAAAGGTCACACCTGGTGAAACGCATAGGCTCCAACGCCTTCACTTGAAAACACTCATGATAAAGGTCACGCCTGGTGAAAGGCATAGGTTTCCAACGCCATCACTTGAAAACACTCGAGATAAAGGTCACGACTGGTGAAATGCATAGGCTTCCACGCATTCACTTGAGAACGTCCATGATAAAGGTCACGCCTGGTGAAATGTATAGGCTTCCGCGTCTTCACTTGAAAACACTAATGGTAAAGGTCATGCATGGTGAAATACACAAGCTTCCACGCTTCACTTGAGAACACCCATGATAAATGTCATGCTCGGTGACATGCATAGGCTTTCATGCCTTCAGGCCTTCACTTGAAAACACCCATGATAAAGGTCATGCCTGGTGAGATGCATAGGCTTTCACACATCTACTTGAGAACACCCATGATAGATGTCATGCTCGATGAGACACATAAGCTTTCACGCCTCTACTTGAGAACATCCATGATAAACGTCACGCTTAGTGAGATCCACGGACTTTCACGACTTTACTTGAGAACACTCATGATAAACGTTATACCTAGTGAGATGAGTAGGCTTTCATGCACTCTTTGGCGGATGCTCCCGCGCACTCATTGGCGGATGCTCCCCAACACTTCCTGGCGGATGCTCCCCCGCACTCTCTGGCGGATGCTCCCGCCCACTCCCTGACAGATGCTCCCGCGCACTCCCTTGCGGATGCTCTCGAACACTCCCTGACGGATGCTCTCGCGCACTCCCTGCTCCCACACACTCCCTGGCGGATGCTCTCGCGCACTCGTTGCTCCCACACACTCCCTGGCGGATGCTCTCGCGCACTCCCTGCTCCCACTCAATCCCTGGCGGATGCTCCCTCACACTCTCCAGCAGAGGCTCCCACGAACCCCGTCCCTAACTTTAGAAATCCATATTGTGATCGTCTGATAGCTGTACGCAAAGGTTGGGTAACCTCCACCTCTAAAGATAATGTCGAGTTTTGATCAACCCAGCCCAAACTCCCCACCGCCACTGAACCTTAATGGCGGCATGAGGACCCAAGTCTGGATGCAATTATAAAATTTTATGACCTAAGTTCATCTACAAGTGTTGGATGGGTGTTCTCAGTGTAGATTCATCTTATGTAGACGCCTTACGCAAACTCAAGTCGCGTTGCACTGACCAAGCCACCACTGACCCATCCTCTCCCAAACAGGCCGCCACTGGCTCCCAACACAAACCGCCACTGAGCTACCAAACAGACCGCCTCTGATCTTCCAAACAGGCCGCCATTGAGCTCCCAACACAAACCGCAACTGAGCTCCCAAAACAAACCGCTACTGGATAAACACCCCAGCCGCCTCTGGACTTCCCTGCTCAAGACCGCCGTTAAACTCTCAACCGAATGCTCCCCAAGCTGGACTCTCAATCGACCCAAAGCAAAACTGGACTCCCGGTCGCACAAACCCCCCGCCGCCACTGAACCACAGTGGCGGCATGAAGCATTGGGATCACCCACGTAACCCACCCCAGGAAATTCCCGAAGACAGACCCGCCGCTAGACTCCCGTGCTCGCCCCAGGCAGACCGCCGCCGACAGTCGACCTTGGATCCACTCTCATGTCCAACCCGCCAAGTCCTAAAACCATTGTAGAGTAGAATCCAGAATACCCAGCAAGAAAAATCACAAAAGATAGCCATTCAAAACTAACTCTGACGCTTGCAATCCCTCTCTATCTATTCCCCTTCTTTCCGTTTAGCAGAGGAAAGCACAAAAAAATCAGAATGATAGAACACTTCTCCTTGTTATAGCATAAGGATTTGTCACTTTAGAGAGAGAAGCTACTACTTTAGATAGAGAATCTCATATATTAGATAGAGAAATTGTCACTTTAGAGCGATAAACTCACATTTTTAGAGAGAGTAAGCATTTATCATTATTCTGGAGTGTCTAGAATGCTCTCCTTTCATCTCCCAGCGTCTTCCCTAACATTTTCAGACATTGTTCCAGTCACGAGCTAGGATTAGACTACTGCTGCATCTCACTCACATAACACCTTTGTATCTACAATGTGTTACTAACATGTTATCACCTTTGTATCTACAATGTGTTACTAACATGTTATCATTTCATCGTATAAAAGTTTCTTAACCCACACGCCCAAATCTTTATTTTACAGAATCAAACTAGGTTCATTACTAAGTTGTTATACGCGAATTTATGTTGTCTAGTTAAGTCTTCCAGCCGGAGTTTAATCATTTGAACGTCCACTTCCAACAAAAAAATAGATCATTACTCCATGTTATATAACATGGCGGTGCTTACTGAGATGTCCTTGCACTTACTATGATTGTAGTTCGTGGATTCAATTTCTTTTCTTTGATTATTGTGAAGACCGCAATGAGTACCCAATTCAAAACAACTGATTTTTAAACCTTTTTAAAGTTAATACATTGGTTTATATCATCTGCCTGAATCAATAGACACTGTACATGACAATCAGGTTTATTCGGAATTGCAACTAAAATAAGCTCTCAAAATTACAATGAACAAAACTTCTTTGAAACTTAAACTAGGGGTCAAATCTGATTCGAAACATAATCAAATCTACTTTATCAAACGCATATACACACAAATATTCAAGCAAGGCGCATTGATGAATCTACCGGCTAATAGACGTAGTTTATGAAGCAGAAATGTATGTGATTAAGCTCTAGGATAGCGTGATCGGCCTTTCTTCTTCAAGAACTCCGGGATTTCAACTGAACCTCCTTCGGAGTAGGAGGAAGGTCTTCTGTTCATTCCAATGGTGTCTCCCTGTGCTAGCTGGCTTCCCTGTATTCATGTTAGACCATAAACTACAAGAACATTTGGGAGAGAGAGAGAGAGAGAGAGAGAGAGAGAGCAGTACCTGGAGGGTCCTCCCTTCACTTTCTTCTTGGCGTTTAAACCCAGTAGCTATCAGAGTTATACTGACCTGCAAAAGTCAAACTCCCCAAAATCAAAATCAAACTTGTACATTAAAACCATTATAGTCAAGTTTAACCCAATATGATCATTAGAGATAAATTAAAACCATTTTGTCTCACCTAAAAGAAGCTAAAAAGATGTATTCAAATCAATTTGAATTTACAAAAGTGACCAAGCTCATCTCAATTTGCCAGCATAAACAAGAAAGAAGAATAATTTCTTTAGTCTTTCTCAGGCATAGTGTAGTCCACATCCACAGCCGATGTATTTAAGAAAAGTTGCTATATTTTGACTTACTTGACCACTGAGTGATGGATCTATAACTGCTCCAAATATCAAATTTGCAGTTGGATCGACAAGATCATATATAACCTCTGCGGCAGCGTTTACCTATAAGAATATCCCCAACAAAATAAATGATGAAAAGAAAGCAGAATAAAGTATCAAAGTCTGGAAGTGTAAAATCATACTAAGTTCAAGAGATATCATAATCATTATGAGAGTTGATCCTATCAAAGTCTCCAAGACACTTCCAAACCACGACGACAAACAATTTATAATGGAAGTTACAGGCATTTTTCAAGTGGTTCGTTAATAAAATCAAATTTTTAGAACATTATACAAACTGAACTTCACAACTGAGATGATCAATACTATTCCATGCTTTCTTATCACCACAGCCTATATTCTTGTTTATCTCAACTTGAGATTGCACATTTTTCGGAATTACCCACATGGAGTAGAATCTTGATATCAACTATCAAGCACAAAGAAAATACGTAAAAAGATGCTCAAGAATAAGACTTGGGCTATGTTTGGATATTGGAAATTAATAGGGAAAGTAAATGAAAATGTGAAAGATTGCATTTCCATTGTTTGCAGTATTGAATTATGTAGAGGAAAATAGTTATATGAGTTAAATTTACTATATTAATAATTTCCTTCCATTTTCCTATGATTCCACTTAATTTTCCTCACATTTTTCTCTCTCCTATTTTCCAAGGTCAAACATAGCCTAAAAGTCAGGAGTTAGGAAAAGCCATAGAGAGAAGGGAAAGGAGTACCTCAAACAGGGTTAGATCACTTCCACCAGTTATATTCCATACAATTCCAGTGGCCCTCTCTATGCCAATATCAAGTAAAGGTGACTGGATTGCATTCAATGCAGCATCTCTTGCCCTGGTCTTCCCTACATTAATAGAAGTATTGAGTTGAGTTAGTTAATCCATAATTCAGCATTATATCATTATTTAGGTAGCTGGAGGGTTAAAAAGACTTAGGTGGCTGCCTAATAAAGCAACAATCACACATCACGAACAATCTAAGCATTATGACAGATCATTATATGACTGAATGCAAGATCTGTTTCCTCATGTTTTGGTAATAATGTATCATATGTCAAATATGTAAAAAGAAAAGTAAAGTTTATGCAAACAACCCCTTATCTAAGTCTATGTGACCTTTTCCATCCATGGCAGAGGAAAAAGAAGAATCATAGAGCCACATTTCGGCTCGGTAACCACCACATTCTCACTGCAATGATTATGAAAAGATATACTCCATAGAACCATATCTAATTACATCAAAATAAACGAGGCCTTAAATGATCTCTGCAATTTGTTCGCATAAGAAACATATATGTTCTTGGCTTTCCGATGGAAACGTCTAACTATCATGAGTCTTCTAAATGGTTTTTTTGTCAATAAAGCCTCTAAATGGTATTGAACACCACAGCACCACAAATCCTAGAAGAATTTGGTCAGAGTTACCCGTTGCAGTTCCTATCCCCATCAATGAAGAACCAGCATTTGCCATTATAGCCCGGACATCAGCAAAATCCACGTTCACGAGTCCTGGTATCTGAATTAGTCACACAAACCACCGGTAAGGATACAAAAAGATAGCTATCAAGCTCTTATGTCAAATGCAAAATAAAATCAAATTAACACACGCTTTACTGATTACACCAAATCCTAATAGTTTATATAAATAAAAATTAGATCCATTTTTTTTCTTTAAAATGCAGTTAATACTTCTTGCAATAACAAATTATGACAATAATTAAAACCTAGGCCATATTTTGTCAAGGAGAAGCATGAAGCTGATGAGAAAACGAACTTAGGATGTTCTTTCTAAAACATACTTTGGAATCAGAATTTAATATGGTTGCATGTAGTTGAAAATTTTTATTTCTAAAAAACATACTATCTTGAATTAGTCATAAAGTGCAAAGGGGTACATGAGTCATTATTAAAATAGTTTCACTTTTATAAATGACAATATTCTTGTGATTTAGTATGGATAAGCAGAAAGGAAACTTTTGCTTTAAAAGGCAAAATTTTCTGATCACAAACTTTTCAAATTATCCTTGTTTACTTTTGCTTTCTACTTTGGTTCGAATCCCAAGCATAAGGAGATCAATTTTCTTATCCAGATTGGACATTGTTAAAGTTCATTTTAAATCGAACTATGAAATAAGAAGTTCACAATCCAGGTTTATGGCATAGCATACCGTAATTATGTCAGAGATACCACGGACACCTTGTCGTAGAATATCATCAGCCAAGTTAAATGCTTCTGTTACGGGAGTAGACTGAGAAACGGCAGTCAATAGCTTATCATTTGGAATGACTATCAGTGTGTCAACATTGTCTCTTAAAGCTGCAATTCCTTCCTGGGCTTGAACTGCCCTCCTTCGTCCTTCAAAAGAGAAGGGAGTAGTGACAATACCAACAGTCAAAATACCCATTGACTTTGCAACTCCTGCAATGACAGGAGCACCACCAGTGCCAGTTCCCCCACCCATTCCAGCCTACACACAGAAATTGAAAGTACCAGGTGAGAACAAAAAATAAAGACTTATTTTGCATTTATGCTTCTATTTTACATTTGACTGAACTCCATACCAAAGTCATCAATCAAAACTAACAAGTTATTTACAGAAGATGGACCAAGGGATTAGCATGTCTACTTATTAGTAGAACTCTTAGTTGACTCAAAAGATTGGTCATCATAAAATTGGTTGAGAAGTGATTTAAGGGTAATACATAAACGACTAAGTACACAACTTTACAAGACATCTATGGAAGTTGAGCTAAAATATGATTACTTAGCCATATGGATTACGTATTAGGTTATTGCTTCCGATTTTATGGAACGGTGATTAAATCAAGAGATCATGCTATGCAAGATCATTGAAAATAAAGGAATTTTTTGTTACATTGACAAAAAAAACTTGAGAGAAGTAAATTTACAAGAAAGATGTTTTTTATAAGTAATATTTACGAGATATATATACGAAGTAGTTTCTTCTGGAGTGTTGTAATGACCGACTAAAGTGCACTTACAGTGACAAAAACCATGTCTGAACCATAAAGTGCCTCTTCTATAGATTCTTTGCTTTCTTTGGCAGCATTCATGCCAATCTCTGGGTTCCCACCAGCACCAAGACCCCTTGTAAGCTCCTGACCAATTTGAAGACGGTTCTCAGGATAGACTGGCGACATTCTCATGGCTTGAATATCAGTGTTCACAATCCAAAATTCGACACCCTTCATTGCACTCTCTATCATGCGATTAACTGCATTTGAGCCACCTCCTCCAACACCAATAACTTTGATCTTCGCTTCATTGTAATTACTTTGGCTGGATGTATCTCCCAAGCTCTCAGTCGTGCTTCCACTTAAACTATCATTTCTCGGGCTATTCACTACATTATTTCCCTCCCCTCTGAGCATGGAAACTTCGGGGTGTAAGTCCAGAAAAGGATCTCTACTCTGATAAGGGCTGACACTGTGAGAGTTAGACGAGCACTTGAACTGTGGCAATGTTGACTTCTGGATAACGCTGATAAATCCATTCCTATCTTCAGACGTTTTAACGTAGTTAACTCGGCCCCAATGATTCTCTATCGATCCTCTCGCTCCAAGAACTGTTAGTACACCAACTGGGTTTCGAACATCGGAAAGTGCCAAATGCATTGACGAATAACTTGCCATGGTTAAATGGTGACCCCGAATCTCAGAGACCCGTCAGCTGCTATTGACAACGGAATTTCGAAGTCTCAAATAGACTAAATATCCAATTCTCGCAGAAATATCTGTTCCAAGACCTGTTCGCCAATGACGATAATAGGAAATACATACTCATTAACAAGTATTCAAAGACCAATTCGTAAAGTGGGGTACAATATATTCTGAGAATAATAACAGAAGGAATCCTCGAAATCAAACAATACAGCTACTTAGCAGAAGAAGAAATGCTAAAAATGTCTTAAACTCACAAATTTCAAAATTCAAAATTGCCAGAAACTCCATAAAACAACACAAGCAAACTCAATTACAATGACACGATGTTCTACTCGAGTGCATAGTCGAAACAAAGCAACCAGCAAGGACAATGAGCCAATAATCGGAAAACAATGCACTAAAAAAATTAATATTCTAAAATCCACATCTAACTGTGTGAAAAAGATACCTGGGATAGCAGCAGAGTTTGAGAAAACAGAAACAGCAAATCACCCAGAACCAGAAGCATTGGAGTGTTAAAAACCCAAAGTGGTCGAAATGGAGCTTATTCTATCTAGCCAAAAGGCTGGGAAGCTCGAAATCTATGTATCTGTGCTCGAGTTTGTTGATAATAAAATCTTCCACGAGCGACAAAAAATCCTGTGAAGAGGGGAAAACAAGCAAATCTGCCTTTTTCCGGAGGAAGGACCTGTGTGGGTCCAAGAACGAAATAGGTTTAACGCAAACCCTTCGGCCCTTATCAACCGAGGGTTTAAGTGGTTGGCTCTCGATCCCTCGGAGCTTTTAACTATTATGAATTTAGGATTTTAGTGGGCTTCAGCCCTAGAATCTTTTTACTGTGTACCAAACTCTTCAGTCCTATTGTGTATCGAGAACAAGGGTAGTGTTTATAGTACCGGAGAAGTACCAATACCCGATATCATGCTATGAATATCTAAGAAGAAGATGAATTCTTTTGACGAGAAATAAAAAAAATATAAAAAATCCAAATGGATGAAGTTGAAGCAACTATTTTTCAAATAAGAGAAAGAAAAACAACGACGGAGAGAGTCATAGAAAAAATTTCTTACTTTTTTCTATCATCAAAATTGTGTATGAGATTTTCATTTCACATGGATCCTAAGAAGGTGGTCTACTCTTAGATAGTTATTCTATATGAGTCTCATTTTTGTAACCGTTAAACTTTCAAGAGAATTAAGATTTTTTTGAAGAAATATTATATTTCATAATCAGCGAAAAAGTACAAATGACGTCAGAATCTGAATCAAATTATCAGATCTAAATACAAATACACTATTACAAGTATTAACTAAGACCAATAAAAATCTACTTAAGTTTAGGGAGGAAATTATGTACATAAATAGCACACAAATATAGAGCACAGGCGGCTAGTTCCACCAATCCTCCACCAACCACACCTGGCTCGACCAACTAGCACTGCAAAAACGAGTTTACAAAATGTATATTCTCAACTTACTTGATTTTAGAAATTATTTTAAACAATTTATAAGAACTTGTTTCCACTAGTTATACCAAACACATTTTCAATATTAGCTTTTGGATTAAACGACATCATTATCATGTTTTTAGTTTTTCTTAACTCGTTTTCGAAGTACCAAACAAGTGAGACTCAAAAGTGTGTTTGTCGATTATGACTCTATCAAAAAATTTACCTATACGGTAGTTGTTTTACCCTACACCGATAGTTTTAAGCAGTGGTAGAAAAAAGTTTGACAGTTTCAAAGCCACCCTTTATCTCATTGCTGGAAAAGAGATCTATTGATAGTTTAATCAACCGTCGAAATTTGAGCTGCGGCAATTTTATACTACTTTTACTAGTACATCCATTGTTATAGGGCTATTCGTGATCGAAGAGCCCTATAATTGAAGTTTTCTATGACTTTTACACTTCATTTTTTTCTTTTGAATAAAATGTCGATATATATCAAATAAGAGCAATGTTATTTGGCTTAACTTGTGATCATAAGTTTACGTAGAGAAAACACATTGATTATAATTTTTTAACTTATCAAGATACATCAATCTAATTGTATCATGTAAACTTGTGATGCATCACAAGCCGAGCTAAATTGTATTTTTCATCAAATAAACCCTCAATGCATGTTGAATAAACTGCCGGTATAAATTTACCATGTTTACTAATCATACCAAAAATGAATACAAGCCTGTGGATAAAAAGCTTCCGACTCGAAAGTTCTAAGTACGAGTTTGAATTCTATTTAGTGCAGATAATTATTCCCGGGATCAGGACTCTTGGTTGAGGATGTAAACTAACATGGACATCCATATGCATACTAGAGTTAGTCCATGCACTCTAAAATTTATACATTTAAGCTATGAGATAAAGTTCTGATTATGTTTTAGTGTATAACTGATAGACTTTCAATTCAAGTATAGCTTCACTAGTCTTTTGTTTTTTGAATTTTTCGTAGTAAATGTGTTGAAGCAAAATTTGTAAAGGATATATTTTTATAATATTGGTATTTTTCTTATACAAAACTTTGTAAAAAGGAGTTGAGAAAATTTGTTTTTTTTGCATGTTCTGCATGTACTAGTCAATTACTTTAAGTGAACGGTCGATAGTTGGGCATTTATTTTTCAAAACGTGCATTCTGACTTCAAGTTGTTGACAGTCGCGCACTAATCGACTTTAAAGATTTTTCCAAAACTAATGCATTTCAACTTATCTTCAAAATGGGATCACTATGATATTCTCTATGATATTCTATTCCCAAGGATCACACCTATTCATAAGGGTCATTCTGCTGGGCATGACCCCCTTTTTCCTTTCTGTCTCGCTCAGTCGTCAATTGATCACGGCCACTTGAAAATTTCTTATGGCTTCGAGTCAATCAGCCACGGCACTTGGTGGTCTATCAATCTGTATCTCCTGCTTCAGCGTTCTTTTCCGTTCTAATGAGATCTCCCGCTTCAACGTTTCTTCCCTGTTCTGACGGGGTCTCCCATTTATGGGCTCTTCCCACTTTGACGAGTCTTCTCGCTTTAGCATTCTTTCCCGTTCTGACGAGGTCGCCCTCTTCTGCGTTCTTTCCCGCTTAGCCCCCAATCTAGCCATGTTCGTGGCCCACATGTCCTATCAGGATTCATTCTTTTTACACACGCGTCTTGGGTGATTTTTTTCCTGTTCATTTGCCCCCCGTTACACTGAACAAATTTTATTGATGTGCAATGATGAGGACTCCTTGATTCGTATGTGATTTTTCAAAGATGTCTTGTCTTCTCTCAAGAACCTTCACTTTTTTGGAAATAACAAATATATATATATAACAATTAATTAAGTCGAGGGAGGCAAGCGTTTTGCCTGTGATGGCGCTTTGTTTCTCATTTTCAATTATTTTGGGTGACACGTGCTTTGCCTCTGCTTTTTTTTCTAATTGTCATCGTGCCATTCGTTGACGTTAGTGACAGTTATGTCTTATCAGTCATGCCCTTTCAAAAAATGTCCTTTTGGATTCTCGTTTTCAAAGAAATTTTTGGAGCGTCTTTTTATTTTCTTCTTATTCTTCTTCTTCTTCATTTTTTAACCCATAACCTATTTAAGGATTCTCTTGCTTCACCTCTTCCTATCTTCATTTGTGGTAAGACATTCTCCCATGTTATCTTCTTCTTCTTCATTTTCTTGTTTGAAATCCCTTCCTCTTCATCTATGGGGCGAGATGATACTTCTAAGTTTAGGCCCGTGATACCTTTGGTCAGAAACTAGGCTGAGCTAGGATATTTCCTAGATTCCCACTGTGACGCCTTTCCCTTTGACGTAGTGAGCGGTCTAGGTGGAAGTGAGGTCGCGGGCCATCCCTGTAGTCCTCCATACTAAATATGATTTTACTTGGTTTTGAAGCCTTGAATAGGAGGTATGACTTAGATTTAGGAGTAGATGAACTTAAGGCATGCTACATCATTAAGTACTATGCCGAGTCTGAGTGTTACTATCTGGCCCCTCACCCTGGGGCTGAAAAAAGGAAAATGATCACTGCGATCCTAAAAGGGGACAAAGGCTGGGAACGAGATGTTCACTAGATAGGATGGAACTGGGGCAGTGATGGTCGTTGGACGATTCCCCGTAGATGGAGAGTCTACGATAAGTCATCGGAGCTCCTGGTTCCCACTTCTTCCCAGGAGTCAAGAGAGAAGATCATAGTCGCGCTCAACATTCATGGACGGGAATGAGATGATCTCCTAGATCCGAGATGGGAAATCAATGTCGCCTTCATCCCGAAAGATCAGAAGGCTTCACCCCTCCGTATAGTTCCTCTGCCTTCAGCGCATCTATCCACATCATCTCCCCATTTTTCTCCTGAAATCCCACTAGGTATTCTCACTTCGTAGTCTCTGATTTCTATTTCTAGTACATCTATTTCTTCTGGGTCTGAATGGGAAGACGCATAACGGGAGCATCTGTTTCAACACCTTGCAGTGAGCATTATGTCGAGGCACGCTCGGTTGACAAGTGCCATTATTGGGGGCGTGTCCGAGGAAAAAAGGAACGTCCGTCCGAGACGCGAGGCCCAAAGTTGCGGGTTTAAGTCTTCCTCTTGCTCTCCTACCTCCTCTTCAACTATTCCCCTCGCTCCCGCTTGTTCCAACGGATGCTCCCCAGCAACGGTCCTCTTCTAGTCCGCCCCCTCCTTAGCCGGATTCGGCTCATCTCCACTCATCTAACACTCAGGGAGTTGGAGAAACTTCTACGGGGTCGTCTGACAAAAATAACTACTTAAACCCTTCAAGTAGTCATCTGATGTGTGAGTGTTATCTGACAAAAAAATAATTACTTGAAGGGTTTAAGTAGTCATAAAAAGCTACTAAACCCTTCAAGTAGGAAAAAAATTTCGATGAAAAATAAAGAAGAAGAATATATTATTAAATAGATTTACATGTGCATTGAGAAAAAAAAGAAATGATGATGTAATAAATATATTATAAATAGTGACGTGAAGTTAGTGAACGAAATGTATAAAACTCTTTTTTTTTATTGTATAATTTTTTTAACCAAATTAAAAATAATTATAATTTTCCAAATAGCTCCAATCCCGAAATTACGCCTATAGTAATTAGAAAGAACTTGGCATGAGATCGTTACACTGCATCGGGAATGTTCCATGATGGCTTCACAATTTCTGGCGGCTGCAGCTGAGAAGATGGCACCGGCGGCGAGGCGTCAAGCCTTGAGCTTGACTGAATCCGCCGCTTCTAGGATACGGCAACTGCTGGAGCAAAGGCAACGCTCGTTCCTTAAGCTTGGCGTTAAGGCTCGTGGCTGCAACGGCTTATCCTATACCCTTAATTACGCAGGTTGATCCGCTGCTCTCGTCCTAAAACCGTTTCTTCTGCTATTCTGCAGTCTTATTTAATCTCGAGCTGCTTTTAGGCCGAATGTTTTTAAGGGAAAATAGTCATGGGAATTAATTTTGGTCGAGAAATTCTTGGTAGTTTGGATTTCTCTGCTGAATTTAGGATTCTGAGAACCGCGTGAAATGAAATGCTCGTGTAGTTGTGTTCGAATTGATCAAAAGACGTATGTCGATATTTGGCTGTTGGTGGTGCCTGTAGCAAACTTCATCTATTAGTTGCTGAAGTGAATATGTTATCTATTTTATTTATCTCTAAGTATGTCTGTTGAAAATTAGCAGCGGATTTCAAAGGTTTCTTGGAATTTTCTTTTTCCTTTTCTTTTTAATGTTAAGTTAGTGAACTAATCTTATGATGTGGGCTTGAGATGAATGACTGAATTTGTAGCCTGGTGTTAGTGGTTATTTTATCTCCCTGCTATTCTCCTATTTTTTAATCTTCGTTTATCGATGCCGGCGGACTGCCTCTTTGAGTAGCCATATGGCGCTGTGTACCATATTGGCCTAGTTAGGAGGCAAAAAGTTACAGACCGTAAATGGTCTTTCTTAGGTTTTTTGAGGGGCAATCTGATACTCCAGTCAATTATCCTCCAAGCAGCCTAAGAACATTCTAGGCATCGCTTACTCAGTAGTTTATCGCCTTTTGATTGTAGAGAGGCTCGATCACCTACTGTCTGTTTCTGACAGGCCAAATAAGAGGGCATAAAGAATTCGTATCAGTCCTTACTATTTTGTTCGAGGCCACAAGCACACCGAAGTGATGTGTTCCTTCCCAGATCCATTAGAGTGTCATTTGATTTAGTTTCTGTTTCTTCTTTTAACTCAAAATAGACTTCATTTATCATAACTCATTCCTTAATGAAGTTAAATCCAAACGTATATTCTGCGGTAGTTAGTGACCAAGCTAGTAATCTATTTCTAATTTCAAATTTAAGATGGTTTGGCTTCTTGACTAGAATTAAAGAGAAACTACAAGAAAAGCCATATCATGAAAAAATGGCCAGCCTTAATGAGTCAAGCGTAGTGAGTTGTTGTTCAATTAATTATTTTTCTTTTAAAGGCTTTCTGAAATAGTAAAGAGAATCTAGTCATTATTTTTATTTCCGTTTATATATCCTTATAGATTTATGAGGTTTGTATCTATGGAGATTGACTACCTGTTTCTGTAGAACTATATTATTTATACGTACAATGTTGATGGTTCTGATTTATGTTTTCTCACTGCCTCCTATTATGATAGATGAGAAAGGAAAGTTTGACGAGTTGGTTGAGGACAAGGGTGTCAAGATATTAATTGATCCAAAGGCCCTGATGCATGTCATTGGGACGAAGATGGATTTTGTAGATGACAAATTGAGGTCTGTTGATCTCTCTCTTTCAGTGTGTGTTACTTTTCCTTCGCATTTTCTCTTGTTTTCTTATTTATTGTATTGAAGCATAATCTTGAAATGGTTAGAGGAATGGTTGCATATATCAACATAAGCCGTTTCCCTTTCCCCTTGCTCTCCCGCTCTTTCCCTTTTGATAGTCCAACTTATTACTGATCTCATTGAATGTTAAGTTTTCCCAAGACATAATGTGGTATGTTCGCATTTCCCCTTGTCTCCTAGATTTGTTCTGCTCTTCTGCGTGTTACGTGATTGACTCTAACACCTTTATAGCATGTCCACAAATCATGAAACACCAGTACAAACCCAATGTTAGTAGAATGATAGACCCTCTTCCAGTTCCAGTTATTGCTTGAAGGAAGATGACCTTTTTGTTTGAATATCTTGTTGGGAGAAATGGCGCTTTATAAACTGGATTTTCTTTTGTAGTGGTTTATCTTCTGTCTTGATACTTGTACTTACCCTTTTCATAAGGAATATACCTGATCACGTTGCTGCACACTCTTCCTTCTTATTCAAATTTATAGTTCCTCTTTTTTTTTTTGGGTTAAATACAATTTCTCCTTCAACTATAACTATCTGACACTTCGTGAACTTCTGAAACTTCTAAACTATCATCAAAGTTTCCATTTTTAAGTTCAAAGCTCAACATGTTTGAACACTTGGGCAACCTAAACTCACAAGTCCTGTTCAAACAGAAGGTTATAGTCAAACAGAAAACTAATCTTCAAGCAAAAAGCTAGACGTGGTGAAGAAATGTGAGTTTGTAATGTGAAGGTGAAGATGTTGTTCTGCTAGATGACCTCCTAGATGAACATAAAGGACTTCAATAAGTTGGGTAGCCCACACGTTGAGCTTTGCCGGAAGAATTGACGGACTTGAACGAAATTGGTAAATTATTAGACCCTTGATGATAGTTTAGGGACCTAATTAACGCTTTTAGATATTCAAGGCTTAAAGTGTAAGATGATGAACCTAAAATTTGTTTGGGGAGAAGGGGATATTTGCAGATTGCGGAGCAATTATTCTGTTGAGCTGTATTCTTATAAATGTTTTGGTACGACTCTCTAATATGAATTAACTTCATGTTAATACCTCGGGGGCAGATCTGAGTTTGTCTTTATAAATCCAAATTCAAAAGGCCAGTGTGGCTGTGGCGAATCCTTCATGACCACAGGCAGTAGCGGGGCTACTCAGAAAGGTGACAGTCAATAATGTCCAAGTCATGTCGAATTCAAGAATTTTACTACCATTGCTGCGAGTCTGCGATTCCAAAGCTGATGGTGCTAATGGGTGTTCTGAGTTTGCAATTTTCAATGAATATGTTGTATATTAATTGTTTAATTGATTATAAAGTGTGCATGATGTAACGAACACCACTCTCCTAAGGACATTCATTACGGAAATAAAATCTAAAGAATTTTACATTTTTTGCCAACTTTTATTTCCTACATTTCTTTTGGTTCAATACGGATAGTTTTTCGCTTCTTTATAAGCTCATATTCAACATTCAAAGTCCAAAGCATCCTTGAAAGCAGAAAACCAAAATTTCAGAATCTTGCATCGTTAGAATTCTATGCTTTCATTACAATAGTGATACTGTGAAACACTTGGACCAATAGCTATTACCTACTTATTACTCTCAGTGTTCCCCGGGCTCGATAGTCTATACGACAAAGCTCAAATTAGCTGCAACTACAACTCAGAAAATGTGTCTGAAGCCTAATTGAGTTGGAACGCTCAGTAATTCATTAGACAGCCTGTTGAGTCAAACTATTGAAAGCACTGTAAGTAAACGTCATGATATGCTTAATTTGTGGACTAAATCTCTTTGGTAAAAATGAAGAACTGCTGCAGGCAAAAAGCACTCACTTGTATTGTCATTTATTGTGCTCTGCTACTCACTTATTTTGATTATTTGTTCAGAACTGGTTTTCAGTATTTGTTAAATTTGGAATAGGTGCTCTATAAACCTGTTTTTGGGTCTTTTTTATGTAAAAAACGAGGATAATTTTGAGTACCATTACTGTACTGTACATGGGTTAAAATGAACCCTTAGATTGTCGGTTTTTATAAACCGACATAGAATGATCTAAAAGTGATTTATCCCCTATACAGTCTAACAATTGTACTGTAGTATGGCCTAAAAACAAATCTTCTATATGTAAACACCTTCCAAAACCGATATCAACTGATATGATATCGAAGGAAATATCAAAAAAAGCTGTTTGACAATTTCAAAATCACTCTTCTATACGGATTAACTCTCATCGTTCTCATTTTGTATACTTTTTCTATCATCGACTTAGAAGTTAGACATTTCATCTTCCTATGTGCAAGCGACCTCACTAGTGAGAGTGCTTGGCCAAAATATGGTTGGATAGCTTACACATTGACTATATTACCGTAGTATCAAATATTTCTTACACGAGTCAGACTAAACAATTTATTTTAACGTTAGGAGACATGACCCATATAACTAATTAACCTGAGAGAATTAGACGTGAGAGTGAGTCTACCCATGTAAGGCTTCGACATTGAGAGAGAATTTTCGATATTCTTTGGAGTACTAGTTGTCAGTAGTGACTCATATTATTTAATTTCGGTATTACATTTTTTCAAATTCTATTTATTTACTCATTCTCTTAACACAAATATTGAACATAAGAAAATATATAAGAATTTTTCATAAAGGGTCCATTGTAAAAGAAAAAAATGATTTTAGGATCCATATTTTATTTTTGACGATATTCAACCATTTTTTATAGAGAAGATTTTTAAGTTTTCTCTTTAGTTTAAAATATTTTCGGTTAAAATTTGTGATTACTACACACGTCTAACGAGCGTAAATTTTGACGGTAGAATGATAAATCAGGATCTAGCAACAATTTTTTGCTAGACCGAGATTTAACGTCAAGCCTTTTAATATTATGCTCCGTTGAAAAACACTTGATTTCGCCAAAAAAAATAATCAAAGAGTCTTAATTTCATTTTTTTCACTCTAAAAAATCCTTCTCAAACAAATTTTCTAAATATACTAAATTTTCGATACTTCAACACTACTAGAAAACTTGAATCGTTGGTAGGGGTGTTCAAAAACTGTCCAGACCGTTTAATCTGAATAGGTCCGAATCGAAATTGATCGGCGTGGACGGTGTTTTCTCGTATATGATCGGTTCGGTCCTCCTTTTAGAGAGGATCGAAATTTCGATCCGTTCCAGAATTTCTGTTAATTCTGGACCGAACCGACTGGTCCGACCGTGTATATATATATATATATATTTCTTTTTTAGGAAATTAGTTTAAAGTTAAACAAACGACCCTCTCCCTCCCTCAACCCTCAGTCGCCTCTACCTCTCCCTCTCCCTCAATCGCCTCTCCCTCCCTCAACCCTCAGTCGCCAGTCCCTCTCCCTCAGTCGCCTCTCCTTCTCCCTCAGTCGTCTCTCCCTCTCGCCTCTCCCTCAGTCGTCTCTCCTTGTGTTTCAATCCATAGAAACTCCGAGTCTGCTCTAAAACTCAAACTATCGCTCGAGTCCAAGACCGAAAACCTTATGATTCCACCATCGCCCGCCAAGGAAAATAAGCAGCTAATCAATGGGAACCTTCCTATCCGTGAAGTCTCTGTTAAATCTCAAATTTCCTCCTTTCCTTGCTCAGCCACTTACGTTGACTACGGTAACGATCGTCATCTTGCTTCTTCATATGAAACAGACTGATTTTCTTACTGATTGAGAGTCTAAGTGTGAGTTTTCGTTCTTTAATTTGTGATTTTGTATTATCTTGCCTGTTTGACTGAGACTTTGATTTTTACGGATGATAAAGATTGACATGAAATTGATTTATGGATTTTTAATTGATTTATTCGAATATTTTTAGTACTTTTTTTGAGGAAAACTTCAATTTTTATTACTTCCCTATTTTCAGTTCTGAACTTATAATATTTGTTTTCATTTGACCGATTTGGAGAATGTGGTATTTATTGTTAAATAATATTTTTATTGTAAAATAAGTACTTCGATCGTTAAATCCGTCTGAATCAACCATTGAATTTTAGTTTGGTCAGTCCAGATTTTTTTTCAATTTTATGGCCGTGTCGGTTCTTTCATGGAGAACCGTGATTTTCGGTCTAGTCTTATTTTTCTCTAAAAATCTGATCAGACCGACCGTTGAACATCCCTAATTGTTGAGGTTTATTTTTTGAGTAATTCCATGCCGATTAAATAATTTATTAAGTTTTAAGTGATCAAATGATGTAATAATTATTTATATATTATTTTATCAGATCATTTTAATAAATTATCAAACATCAACTTTTAAATGATTGACACGATATCTTAAAAGTTAATCAATTAATTAGTTACAACCATTTATATAAATTTTTTTCACCTTTTGGTTACGGGAATCAATTCTCCATTACCAATTTTAACCCTTTCGATCCTCGCGAGTCTTCTCTCAAGCCTCACCCCTTCATCCGATTCTACGTTTGTCCCTGTTTGTACTCTCTCTGAAGCCTGAATGTTTCTCTCTCTTCCTCTTACCTTCTGCGGAACCTGAATTCGATTCGTACAGCTATGGCTTTTGGAGTTTGATTAAGATCGTCGTCCTCCCATTCACCTGGTACGTCCAGATTTTTGGTCCCTCGTATTTGAAATTCTTCTACCTTTTGATATGTCTATGCTGATGGACATAAGTCTCTGAATTCTGTTTCGGATATAAGATTGATGCGAAGTCGTTGGAAGTAATATCGATATGTTCTTCTCTTCTACTTCTTTATGTGCTTCAGTTTTGATCGGTCTTTTGAATCTGTGGGAAATTGTTGAGAGCAAAAAATTTACTCAAATTCCAGATTTCTTCTAAAATCTCCCGCCTACTGTTGTTTGATTAGTTTTATAGTGTTAAATCTTGAAATAATGATGTTGAATCTTGCTGAATTTGGGTTGTATATGGCGTCGTGAGTGATTCTGGCATTCTGCTAATGAAGCAGATCTAATTCTTCACTTACAAATGATAAATTCTTGTTGAACATAAATTATGGAGTATAGATTCTTCTTATGTGAGTTCTGTAGATGGTAGTTTTGATTGAATTTCAGTACATAATATCTTCTACGAGTTTTGAGTTGGTTCTTCCTCATCAGATATGGAGAACCTTCCTGTTGAGGTCATTGGAAATATACTTTCCCGGCTAAAAGCTGCTAGAGATGTGGTGATTGCCTCAGCAACTTGCAAGAAATGGAGAGAGGCATGGCGGAATCACCTGCATACTCTTTCTTTCAACTCAAATGATTGGCCTCTCTATCATGATCTCTCGAGCACCAGCTTGGAGATCCTCATAACTCAAACGATATTTCAAACAACTGGATTACAGAATTTATCAATTTTTATGGATGATGTTGATGAATTCTCGGCAGCTCCGGTGATTGCTTGGTTGATGTATACAAGGGACACCCTGCGCCAACTTCACTGCAACATGAGAACTACCCCAAATATTAACATAATTGAGAAATGTGGTAGGCAGAAACTAGAAGTACTTGCATTGGCTCATATTTCTATAACAGGTGTTGAGCCGACTTACCTGAAGTTTCCTTGTTTGAGATCTCTCTCGTTGACTAGTGTCAGTGTCTCTGCTCTGGATTTGAGCATCCTCCTCATTGCTTGTCCAAAACTCGAGAAGTTGTCTCTCATTAATCCCGATATTGCAATGTCAGATGCACAGGCAACTATGGAACTTAGTAGCTCCTCATTGAAGGATATCTTTGTTGAGGCAGTCAGTTTGGACAAGCTTATACTAGAGGCAGATACCCTTGAAATTTTGCATTTGAAAGATTGTACTCTTGAGCTTTTTGAGCTAATTGGCAAGGGAGCCTTGAGGGTTCTGAAGATTGATGATGTTAGTGTCATTCATCTTGATGTTGGGGAGAATACAGAAAATCTCGAGATTGTGGATGTCTGCAGCTTCACAATAATGTGGCCGAAGCTGTACCATATGATATCGAAATCGTCGAAGTTAAGGAAGCTTCGTTTGTGGGGTGTTGTATTTGATGATGAGGATGAGGTTGTGGACTTGGAATCGATTTCTATGTGCTTCCCTCGGTTATGCCACTTATCATTAAGTTATGATTTAAGAGATGGAGTCTTTCAACATGGTTTGCAGGGGTCATCTCAGTTGGAGAATGTAACTCTGTTAGAACTTGGATGGACTGTGATCAGTGATCTATTCTCGGAGTGGGTGGCCAAACTTCTAGAAAGGTGCCCGAATTTGAAGAAGTTGGTTATTTATGGAGTTGTTTCAGAAGCTAAAACCCATGAAGAATGCCAAACTTTAGCCAGCTTCACCTCATTCATTGTTCAGCTCATGAGAAGATATCTGCACATAGAGGTTCAGTTTGAATATGAGTAGAAGCTCTGCATCTTCATTAATAGCTGCTCGAGATTTAGTTTACTCGCACAAGGTACTCGATTTCCATGCGATTTTTATCATTCTAACTCCATTTTTACAATTATGAAGCCGTTTTTCACATTTCCATCTATGTTTGGTGACTTTGAGCAACTGTAAATTTACAGACAAGTGATGAGTTCTCTTCAAGTTTTTTTTTGTTAGTTCTTTAGGATTACGCCTTGGGATCCTTTTCATTTCCTTATTAGCAAAATGTTGCATTTATTTTACTGAATCCACTCATGTATTTGCAATTTGCCTTTACTTTTCGGATTTGACAGCTTTTATCAAATAGCCTTTGGATCATGCCTAAATATACAACAATTTGGTACATTACCAATACTTGTTTTTTTGAAGTCAACTTAGATATTTGATTGTAATTAGTTTCACAAATCTTTAGTAGAAGAAATTTGTGCCAATAATTTATGTGAGGAATATGAATTAAATTAGCAATGCTTCCCTAGAGAGAGAGGCAGACGTTGACTTCTGCAATCAATACAGGCATTGACTTGAGAATGGGTTGACTTTCCAATTCTATCTCATTTCTAATGGTCATTCCTCCTTTGTTTTACAAATTTACATTTTCAAAAGTTAATTTGGAGCTGCTGCAAAAAAAAGTTAATTTGGAGCATGGTTGTTAAACTCCCGATCGTAGGAGCTTATTATTTTATGATCTTGTCTAACTTTTACGATCCAATTCATAAATAGAATCGTAAATTGCGAGGATCTAACGATCTTATTATATTTTTTGTCTAGATTAATAGGATCTGATGGTCCTACTATGATTTTACCATAATTTTGTAAGGTATTGATAAGAAAATAATATAAAATTTATTTAATGTGTATAATTTTTAAGTAGTTATTTATTTATTTAAATTACATTTAATAAAATAGTGAAATTTACTATTGATTAATTAACTATATTCAAGAATTTTAATATGTAGTTTGGTAAATTGTAAATTTTTTTTTCATAATTTACTAGTATATAGCAGGATTTTACGATCTAAGATTCAATCCTACGATCCGATTCGTGAGACCTCTCCACGATTCTGACAACCTTGAATTGGAATAATAGTATTGAAACTCACAACCTCTTTAATATATGTTTGAAGGCTTAATTAATTATGTAAACCCAGCTCGTATTATTTAAACTTTCTTTTATTAACAAATCCCATTGTAAAGGAGTGTCCATGGTTGGTTAGAAATTGGACCGATCCGAAATTCATGGTCTTGTCATAATGAGGATTGAACTTACCAATTATGTGCGTATAAATCGAACCTACCGGACCTAAATTAATTTGTCTGTTCGGTCGGGTTTTACAGTCCGACAAATTTTTTTATTTTTTATTTTACACGAGTTTTATAAATGAATCTAATCATACATGTTTCAAAAAATATTAAGTTTTATGCATTACAATAAAAACTCATAATTTAAACCACAATATATATATTACACATTAAAGAAAAATGAAAGAAATACAAAGGAGAAAAGTGGGAAATGAGAGAAATGAGAAAAAATAAATATAATATATATGTGGGGGTGGATAACCGGCCTGGTCAATTCGGTACAAAATGCAGGAAAATTTTAGATCGAATCAAAAGTTTATTTTTTTTAAATCCAAAACTGAACCGACCACATTTAACTACAAACTCGATCAAATCGATTATTTCAGTTTAATACGATCTAGTTTGATCGGTTTTTTGCACATCTCTACTATTGCATATTTATGTGCTTATTGGAATTTCTTGTAAGTTAAACCTACTAAAATGAATAAGAAAAGTGGAAATCGTTCCAGGTAATTTAAATTTCACTCCTCCTCAAAGTTTGGAAACTGGGATGTACTATTAAAGCTAAATTTAGATTATCCATTACAAATTACGGTAAAACTGTTTATAAATATCTACCTGGTGGATTAAATTTGATCAAAGATGATGAAATCATGAATTTCCAGTCATTTATACGTTGCACAAATCGTTTCTTATTTTATGCTGAAGCAATTAATAAAGCATATGAGAAAAAAGACCAATAATATTAGGAAGTCAAACCAAACTCCTCAAACTACAATCTCATATGCAAGATAGACAATAGGGCACAATAGGGGGCAAACTAAAGAAATTACCTTCTGAAAAAGGTAAGAGGGAAACTCTTGAAAACAAAATTTTTTTTTCATATCCAAAAATACAATATTTTATTTAAATTAAAGAGAAAACAGGTGAGTTTTTGAAACTCGGAAAGTTTGACACTTGACATTAGATTACTTGGAGTAACACCGAATTTATAATTTTTGAAAATGATTAAAGATGTAATCGAACATCCCTAAAGAAGTGAACACGACCACAACTAGTAGTTTTGAATGTACCTTGTGAGATTCCCATATAAGTAAGCAAAGGAATTTTCATGTCACAACCGATTACGGGTGGCATATGGCTACCAAACATCACATGACCATACTTAGTCTTAATCTTGAACAAAAGCCTCAAATCAATGCCATAGACTCCAAGACTCTTATCTGTGTAATACTTGGGAAGCTCCCTCCCGAATTGCACCACTTGCTGCCCTTGAAACAGTGGCTTTAATATAATTGTGTTCTTATGGCCTTGGTAAAAGGGTGGCAGGTTGGCCACAGCAAACACCATTTCGCCGTAATAAGCAATAACTTGGATGCGTTCATAATACACACCGACCCTTTTATTCGGATTTCTGATGGTGATGTTGACTGCGAGGTTGTAACTGAGAGTACTATTTATGGGATTGTAATCGAATTTAGTAAGTGAACTGTCTGGTACATAAAATTTGAACTCACGGGGTAAAAAAATGAGCCAGAATATAAACATTATGACAATAAAGAAGATGATAGTGTAGAAGAAATACTTAACGCTGGTGCAGTTGTCGCGTCGGCCATAAAAATTGGCCATGGTTGTGAAGGTTGCTTGTAATGGAAGAAACAGAAAGAGAGATGGAGGATAGCAAAGAATGATCAGATGGTTGAAGAGAAAAAAAATGAATACAGATGTGTGTGTGTGTGTGTGTATATAATGCAAAGAGTTTGAATTAGAAATAATTTGACAAAAAACCGTGCTTGCATGTTGGTAATAATAATATTTAGGAATTTATGAACTATTCCACAATCAGAGAAAAAAGGCATAATAATGCTGTTGACCATCTAATATGGAAAAAAAGTAAGACAAATACGCAAAAGTACTCATTCGTACAAATCAGCAAAAAGTCATAACACAATATACAAAGAAGTGGAAGAATTTAGATACATAATTTTTGTTATCATTTATCAATGTCAACAATATTATACGCATACAAATTACTAAATAATTAACTATAGTCTCGGTATGTAGATGCTAAAAATCTATCACGGATTGAAATGTCACGTGTGCACATAAACGTAATAATCTTACAAAATAAAGAATAATTGACGAATGATTATCTTTTGGATTGAGATTTTATGGGCCTCTCATTAGGAGATGAGTATCAGACATTGTCTAAAATCCTCCTTTGAAGTGGGCCTCATGTGTTTATCCCCTACACGATCATCTTTGTTATAATAATTATTTTCACTCAGGATCATGTTCTAGTATCGAAACACATACTACGCGGGTGATGGATAATCTAACAAATTCAAATTAAGAGAACTAGTTCAACATCGTTAACATGTACAGGGTTTTACGATTTTGCGGAGATTGTGTTTATGGTAAACAGTCGCCCAAGTCTGATCACTGTGACCCCCTTTGTAAGGAGGTATCCCTTCTCCTGAAGTTACTGGGATATTTTCCCAAGTTCCTTACAAAGAGTTATCTCTGGCCCTAGGTATTCTTGTTGGAAACGAAGCGCTCGTGCAGCGGTAGCGTGAGGATTTTAAAAACATTTATAAAAATACAAATATTTTTCAATAAAAGAAAATAAACGTGGCGCAACGGTTTCTAAAATAAAAACTTTTACTGAAAACTCTTTTCAATCGTATCCATTAAATACTTATATATTAAATCATAAATAAATATGGATAAGAATCATATACCTCTTGTAGTCTATATCAAACGTCTTCGCAAACCAGCGATCTTGCTTTCCCACGAACAATGGACTTCGAGATCCACACCAAGATTTTCCAATCCAATCCTCAAATGCACTAGGATGTGTGTGGGCACGTACAATAATTTAAAGACACTTTTTCTGTCTCTAGATGTACTCAACACATGAGATCTAGAGTTTACTGAGAACGATTAATTTAGTGAGACAATACTATGAGAGAATACGTTGATTATTTTCACAGAGTTTTTTGATTAACTTTTTAATAACAGAGAAAGTTCATCCGATAGAAATTGTGTTCTAAGCACACTAAAACCAATAGAATAATATCAATATCTTTTTTAGATATGCATATCAGATTTTTAGGGATATACACAAAATAATAATCAATCATAAATTCACATTGTAGTGGGACCCATTGTAACTGTGCACAACTGCAGTGCCGTGTGGCACTACAGTACTGTACGCCCTCTACTGTAGTGCACTACATCAGTTTATGTCAATCTCTGATTCTCAATCAGTGATTGACATGTGACAATTACTATAAATTAAATTTTTATTTTAATCAGATAAACATCCACATATCAATTAATTCAAAATTAACTTATCTGATTATCCCTATCAACTAGCTTATTTGTTAATTCACAAATAATAAATTTAGTTTATTCAAATTTTAAATTATTATCTAATAATAATTTAACGTTATCTAATTCCCAAATTATATATACTACCTCACTTATCGATAATTAAAAAATTAATCGATATAATTATTTATATATAATTTCTCAAAATTAATATGAATAATTTAATTGATTAATTCTTAATCAATAAATAACACATAATTATGTACTTGCTCCAGAATAAAAATTCATTTTGCAAGTCAATTATTTTACCATGTCCTGAAATATTCACACCCTAAACTGTGTAGTACTTGGGGACATGGACCTATAATTTTAAGCTTCAATAAATAACTCTAGAGGTGACTTGGGGACCATGGACCTATAATTCTAAGCTTCAATAAACCATATTATTAATTAAACAATCTTATTTATTAATTAAATTATTCTTCCACTATAAATATGGAATTACACTCTTATAGATTATAGAATGTATTTACAGATTCTCTTGTAGTCCATTGATATAATCATTTCATGTAGTTCTGTCCTCCAATTATTGGTTCATAAATTAGAACTGGTCAAAATTACCGTTTTACCTATCTAATTACTTTTTGATCATTAAGTATCGTTAATTCTCTAGTGAATGGCTAATTTTTAATTGTATTATAAATTTGAGCTCAATAACCATTCAATACTAGAATCAACAGTTAAAGAACCAAATATACGATTTAGGAAAGCTTGGATTTTAAATCTTGTAAGATCATGTTCTCAGCCATCCACATCACTGAATCTCCAAAATAAGTGTCACTGGCCTGTCTTACAAACAAACATTAATGAGTGAATCAAATAGGAGTTCATGACTACTCAGGATTCAAACTGATCTACTTATGATCATCAGATTGATGTGTATTAAATTTTTATGATAAATGACAAGTCGATAAATATATTAATTCACATCGGTTCTGTCATATATAATCTTATTATATAAAGTATATTTACTAAGATATCTATCCACATCAATGATCCAGATCTAGATCATATGCATTTACAAAACTTAGTGAACCGTACTAGCAATCATTCATTAAAGATACTTTAATATTTGCTGACAATTTTATTTATTATCGATGATCTTACTCCTCTCGTACTAATACAAGATCATAATCTCATTAATGAATATGAAATTTTCAAATATTTATATAAATTATTCAACAATAATTTAAAAGAATAATTATATGAAAAATGTAAATCCATTAAATTTCATATTAAAATATCAATACACATGTTTTGAATGCATTACCCCCAACAATCTTTCACTTTGCCCTAAAGCAAATGTCGCATTTCTCTCAAACCCATGTTACGCATGACCCTCAAATGACTTCCCAGGAAGTGTCTTGGTAAAAGGATAAGACATGTTCTGATTTGACGCTATCTTCATAACAACCACATCCTTCGATGTACTATCTCTCTCACCTCTCTATGTGCTTGCCCCTTTTGTAACTCCTCGGTTCTTTGGAATTAGCTACCGCCCCACTGTTGTCACAATATATGATCAGTGGCTTGTTCATATTTGAAACTACTTCCAGATCAATATAGAACTTTTTGAGTCATACCACTTCTTTCACAGCTTCACAAGCCGCTATATATTCAGTTTTCAAAGCGGAATCTGCAATGCTGGATTGTTTGATACTTCTCCAGACTATAGCTCATCCACCTAGGGAGAATACTGATCCAGATATCGAAAATCAAAATCAGTAAATCTAGTAGGGTTCAGGTATCCACCTGAATAAACAAGCATATAATTTCTCGTTCTCTTAAGATACTTGAGAATGTGTTATTCAATGTTCCAAACCTGGATTCGATTGATAATGACTGGTAATTCCCACTGTATAACAGATGTCTGGTCTCGTACACAACATGACATACATTAGACTATCAACAACTAAAGTATAAGGAACCTTTCTCATGTCATCTTCCTCCTGACGTGTCTTAGGATATTGCTCCTTGGAGAGGAAAATTCTGTATCTAGTCGATAGTCGACCTTTCTTGGGATTCTCCATAGAGAATCTCTCCAGTACCTTATCAATATAAGATTCCTGTGAAAGTGCCAAAAGCTTCTTCTTTCTATCTCTTAGGATTTAGATGCCTAGAACATAGCTCACCTCTCCTAAATATTTTCTTTAAAATTTCTCAGTTAACCACTTCTTTACCTTTGACAAAGTTTCTATATCATTTCCAATTAGTAGAATATCGTCAACATAAAGAACTAAGAAAACCACTATCTTGTATTTGATGTATTTATAAACACAAGCTTCGTCAACGTTTTGCTTAAAGTCATATGATTTCATAATCTCATCAAAGATAAGATTCTAATAACTAGATGCTTGCTTTAGTTCATAAATAGATTTAATCAACTTGCAAACGTTTTTATCTTACCCCTTTTTCCCTTTTGGTTGCATCATTTAGATGTTTTCTTCAAGACATCATTCAGAAAAGCAGTCTTGATACCCATTTGTCATATTTCAAAGTCTAAACTAGAGGCAATGGATAAAATGATGCGAATAAATTTTAGCATGGTAACAGGGGAGAATATCTTTATATAATCGATTCCTTCCTTTGTGTATAGCCCTTGGCTACCAACCGTGATTTGAAAGTCTCTACTTTCTCATCTGCACCTCTTTTCTTCTTGAAGATCCATTTACGTCTAATGAGAATGACATCTTCAGGTGGATCTACAAGTTCTCAAATGGAATTGGAATACATCGATTCCATTTTCTAGTTCATAGAATCTTGCCATTTCTTCTTTTCAGAATCATTCATCGCCTATTTAAAGGTTTATAGATCGTCCTTATTAGTGTGTGATACTAGGACATGTGCCTCTAGTTCATAGCCAATATGTTGTCTTACAACCGTCCCACTACGGTGTTGCACCGGGATTTTTTGAACATGAATAATGGTTTCTGTGATCTACCGTTTACCAGTTGATGATGAAGGTGGGTTGATCTTATCAAACGCTAATTCTTCAAGAATTACTTTGCTTCGAGATTTGTAATTACCCATATAGTCATATTCAAGAAAGGTGACACTTGTCGATACAAACACATTTTTAACCTTGTGACTAAAAAAATACACACATCTAGTCTTTATAGCATAACCAACAAATATACACACTTCTGACCTTAGGTCTAACTTTTCAGTCTTGGGTCTAAGAACGTGAGCTGGACACTCTCATATACGGAAATCAGGCAAACTAGGTTTGGAACCATTCTATAACTCTAAACGTGTCTTGTTTACAGACTTAGAAGGCACTACATTCAAAATGTAAGTTGCCGTTTAAAGTGCATATCCCCAAAAAGTGAGTGGTAGTGATGAGTAGCTTAATATTGACCTAACCATATCCAATAAGGTCTGGTTTCTCCTTTCTGAATCACCATTTTACTGTGGCATTCCAGGTGTTGTGAGTTGGCATATGATTTCATACTCCACAAGTAATCCTTGAATTCTAAATTCAAGTATTCACTACATCGATCTGATCGAAAATTTTTCAATGATTTACCCTATTGCTTTTTAGCTTCAGTTTTGAAATCTTTCAAATTTCCAAAAGTTTCAGACTTTCTATGCATTAGGTGAGTATAACCATATATTGAGTAATCTTCAATAAAAGTGACGAAATACTCATTACCCACCTCTAGCTTGTACATTGATCAGTCCACAGACATCACTATGCACCAGCTCAAGTGGTTCTTTGGCTCTTTGACCCTTTCCTGTGAAAGGTCTCCTAGTCATTTTACGCTCTAGACAAGATTCACAAACATGAAGAGTTCAAACTTTTAGTTCTCTCAAAACATCATACTTTGTTAGCATGTTTAACCTATCTAAATTAATATGTCCTAACCTAAGATGACAAACATATGTGTTATCATCATCATGAGAAACTCTTGTTATTTTTAGGTTTTGCTACTTTAAATAATTCAGAATTATTTAACGTGCATTCAATCAGTTTAGGCATATACAATATGTTCAATACTTTTGCATGACAAATATTGAATTCATTCCTAGAAATAATAAACTCATTATTAATTAAAGAAACTTCAAATAATTATTTTTCCAAAAGAGAGAGAGAAATCAAATTTCTAAAAAATGCAGGAATATAATAAAGATAATTCAAAACTAAATAATTATTTCCAAAATGAACACGGACTATTGCCAATGCTTTCGCTGACACGAGCGTACCAATTCCAACTATCATAATGACCTCGCCATTAGCCAACTCCCTTGACGAATCAAGCATATGCAAATAAGAACATACATGATTAGTGGCTCCTGAATCCAATATCCATGATGACAAATCATATTCCACGTAACAAGTTTCAAGTACAAGTAAATCATATTTATCTTTCTTTTTCAGCTCGGAGAGATACTTGTTACATTTTCCCTTGGACTTGTTGTCGTTCTTGTTCTTCTTGACTTTCGGCGATGTCTTGACTTTCTTACCTTTCCCCTTACCATGGATCTTCTTCCTCTTGTTACTTTTAACAACAGTAGAAGAAGGCTTTTGCTCGATAATATTTACCTCGCCTTCTTTGGTCATACTTTTATTGAGCGACTCAAAAATATGTAGTTCATTCAACAATTGGGTCATGTTGAATTGTAACTTGTTCATAACATAATTGGTGGTGGACGTAGAAAAAGCAGGTGTGGGTGATTCAAATATAATGCTGACTTGAGTTCATTCATCAATGATCGCCCTATGTACTTCTACATCATGCATTATGTTGATCATGTTCAAAACATGTTCACGCACAGAAGTACCTTTCTTCATCTTGGTCGTCATGTAGCTCCTAGTAGCCTCATGATGACTTTGATCAGACTACTGTCTAAACACCGTCTGTAGAATTCCATATTCTCATATGTGATTTTCATACTCTCATGCTTGATTCTTACAACATCATTCACGCTCACAAGCATGTATCACTCCGCTTTGTTGTTGGATTGAATCCAAGCATCAAACTTGTCCCTAACATTTTTAGGGACATTGGCAGTGGGCTCCTCAAGACATTCGTCAGTAAGAACAAATTTGTGGTTCTCATAAATTAGCATCAAGTTTAAATTTGATTTCTATCTTATGAAATTATCACCATTCAATTTCTCAAGTGTAAGTAAAACAGTAATATGATTGCTTGTGGTAGACATAATAATAACTGAAAAATAAAACATACATAATTCAAAATAATTGAAATAAATATCTAGAATTCGGAAAGCAAACGTGCTGCATGAACGCAACATATTAAACACATAAATTTATCATTTACTAATCTACGGTAAGACAACCTAACAATTAATGTGCCGCCTTAAGATTTGTCATATTAATTTTAGAATATCTATGAGACATTCTCATCCTTATTAATTAAAACTGAAAATATCTTATATTTTCTCTTTTAATAATAAGGTCTCGCTTATTTGGTCAAGTCACAATTATTCATTTAAAGCTTAATTGTGACTTTGTGAATGTAAACTCATTATTTCCGATTCCATGATTTGATTTAAAATATGACGTTTTAGGGTCGGTCAAAACTAAACTACATCACTTAGTCATATCTTTTTAAGAACTTCAACATTGGTATTGATACAGCTCGAAACATTCCTTAGGGGGATGTAAGCAAAGCCATCTCGAGGCCCTCGACTACCTCACGGTGTTATACTAATAATGGAAATCATATGTTACATTGACATGCCAACATTCTCTCACTCACTATTTTAGGATAATGTGTTTATATTTTAACTAACCAATTAATTCCAAATCAATTACTAGTTAAAATAATAACCCTATGATTGTAAATTAACAGTTAATCTAATCTCATTGGTTTAAGTTCATTTAACCTTCTAAAGAGCCTAAGTTATAATTAGGTGAACTTAGATTAACTAATTAATTATATTTATCAAATTTTAATAAAACTCTTTTACTAAAGATGATTCTCCTAAATGTTACTATAACCTTTAGAGTGGTGTAATACCAAGTTTTAACTAATGAAAATCTAGTTGTTTACATTTAATTAATTTCTCAAAACAATTCATATAAATATATTAGAACAATTCTAATAAATCATGTTTCTGCGGACTGGATGCATGATTCAATAAAACTGTGTGGGATTTCATGTATGGCATGTGATCGACTAATGCGGTCATGTTATTAATCATATTAATAAATAATTATTTAATAATTAAACAAAATGATAATGAGCCGAGTGACTATTGAGTATTTTCAAATCACGACCATTAAAATAAAGAAAAAAAATTACAAAGAGTACTTCAAGATTACATATTTCTAAAATATCTCATTCTCCACCTTATATCCATCTTCATAATCTTCAAGTTTTGAACAAAATCCTTTTAATTTGAAAAAAAATATTTTTATTGATTAAAAAATATTTTTATAATTATCTTTTAAAATTATTGAATTTGACTAAGGCAAAAAGTAATTTGTTGGCTTAGTCAAATTTGGATCAAACCTAATCAATTAATTGGCCGCCCATCACCGCCGGCCAATCCCATCCATCGCCGACCACCGCCGTCGGCCATCGCCGACCACTGCCGTCGGCCACCGTCAACCACTGTCACCTATCGCCGCTGGAATACCGGTGGAACCAGCGCAAAAAATCTTATTTCCGGTGCCAGCGCCCGAATTCCCTAGGAATTCCTATTTCTTTTCTTTTTTGTCCACGTTCGTCTCATGCGTTCTTCGTCTTCTCGCGATAGGAATAATTACAATAAATATTCAAAATAAAATTATAAAAGTTCCAACACACCAAAACAACTTACATAAGATCTAAGAAAAAAAATAAAGAACAAAGTCTAACCAAATAATCATCATACAATTAACGATCCATTATTTAACCATACATTCAAAAATAAAACCATATATTCATTCATACATATCAAATATATTATGAATAACGCAAGAAAACACACACAGTATTTAATATACAAATATATAATGACCGTTTTAATACCACTTGTTCAAAACGCGACGCTCGCGCAGCAGAAGCGTTAGGCTTTTAATTTTTTTTAATAAAAATATGAATCTTTTTTTATAAAAGCAAATAAACGCGACGCAATGGTTTCCAAAATAAAAACTTTTATTGAAAACTCTTTTAATAGAATCCATTAAATATTTATATATTAAATCGAAGACATACATGGATAAGAATCATATACCTCTTGTAGTCTATATCAAGCGTCCTTGTAAACCAGCGATCTTGCGTTCTCATGAACAACGGACTTTAAGATCCACACCAACATCTTTCAAGTTAATTCTCAAACACATTAAGACGTGTGTGAGCACATAAAATAATTCAAAGCACTTTTTCTGTCTCTAGATGTACTCAATACATGAGATCTAGAGATTTACTGAGAATGATTGATTCAGTGAGACAATCCTCTAAGAGAATACGATGATTATTCTCATAAAGCATTTTGATTAACTTTATAATCACATAAAAAGTTCAC
This sequence comes from Datisca glomerata, assembly GCA_003255025.1. NCBI lineage: Eukaryota > Viridiplantae > Streptophyta > Magnoliopsida > Cucurbitales > Datiscaceae > Datisca > Datisca glomerata. The sequence continues at coordinate 84,101 of QANY01000568.1, forward strand.
CATGATAGCAATTGTGTTCTAAGCACAGTGAAGTCAATAGAATAATATCAATATCTTTTCTAGATAATGACATATAAGATTTTTAGGGATATACACAAAATAATAACTAATCATAAAATTGCCATTGCAATGGGACCCACTGCAACTGTGCACAACTACAATGCCCCACGGCACTGCACTATTCCGTGATGTATCACAGTGTCTCACGAGATTGTGATTCACGACACTACTATAGTGTCGTGTGACACTACAGTATTGCACGTCCACTACTGTAGTGCCACGTGACACTACAACAGTTCATGTCATTCTCTGATTCCCAATCAATGATTGACATGTGCTAATTACTGTGAATTAAATATTTATTTTAATCAGATAAATATCCACATATAAGTTAATTTAAAATTAACTTATTTGATTATACTTATCAACTAACTTATTTGTTAGTTAATAAATAACAAATTTAGTTGATTCCAATTTCGCATTATTATCTAATAATACTTTAACATTATCTAATTTCATAAATTTGATATACTATCTCACTTATCGATGATTAAAAAATTAATCAATATAACTATTTGTATATCTAATTTCTGAAAATTAATATAAATAAGTAAATAATTAATTCTTAATCAATTAATCACACATAATTATGTAGTTGCCCCAGAATAAAAATTCATTTTACAAGTCAGTCATTTTCTCATATCCTGAAATATTCACACCTAGACTGTCTAGTACATATGTGACTTGAGGACAATGAACCTATAATCCTAAGCTTCAATAAACCAGATTATTGCTTAAGGGAGCCAACATACGATCCTTTAGAATCAACACTTAAGGGAGCCAACATACGATCCTTTAGGAAAACTTAGATTTCAAATCTTGTAAGATCATGTTCCCAGCCATCCATATCACTGAATCTCCAAAATAAATGTCACTTGCGTATTTTATAAACAAACCTTAATGAGTGAATCAAAAAATCTAGTAGACATGTATAGGACTTCATGACTACTCAGGATTTAGAGTGATTTACAAATGATTATCAGATTGATGTGTATTAAATCTTTATGATAAATGGCAAGTTAATAAATATATTAATTCACATCAGTCCTGTCATATAAAATCTTATTATATAAAGTTTTTTCACCAAGATGTCTATCCACATCAATTATCTGAATCTAGATCACATGCATTCATAATACTTAGTGAACCGTACAAGCAACCATTCATTAAAGATTTCATACTTTGATTTGTTGCTGACGATTTTATTCATTATCTATTATCTTAATCCTCTCGTACTAATACAAGATCATAGTCTTATAAATGAATATGAAATTTTCATATATTTATACAAATTATTCAATAATAGTTTGAAAGAACAATTATATGAAAAACATAATTTCTTTAAATTTCATATTAAAATGTCAATACACATACTTTCAGGGCATTACCCCCGATAATTCTACCTACCTACTTGTGTCAGTTTTAGATATAGGTACCCTTTTGTTGAAGGTCATTTGAGCTTTTCCTGAGAGTATAACATAGATTACTTCGACGTCGTAACACCTGGGACTCGAACATTGACTTGAGGTACTTTCTTTACCCCTTCTTACCTGAAAACAAGGGTACCTTGCATCTTTGTATCGATAACCATCTTTCGGCTACCATAGCCTCCTCCGCCGCTCGAGAACAATAAAGGGTAGTAAATGAATATTCACATGTTTTCTGTTGACTATGCCTTTCAGCCTGATCTTAGGCCTTAACTCACATTCCGTGGACGAACCTTACAGAGGAACTCTTAGGCTTTCAAGGCCTTAACTCACATTCTATGGATGAACTTTACAGAGGAACTCTTACATTTTCAAGGCATTGGATTCTCACCAATGTTTGCGTTACTCAAACCAACATTCTTGGTTCTGCTTCGTCCTCCATTGTTCGCGTAGGTGCTTCTCTCTAAGGCAGAACACTCCCCTATTCGATGCATTTTACATCCCACAGCTTTGTTAGATAAAATTTTGGACAAAACATAGTGATTTTACAATTGAATACCAAACACTTCTATGTGAAGGGAGTGATGCACATGCATTTGATCCTACATTAACCTTCATACTAATCCGATCTCTATATTTTTTAAGTTACAAATTCTATAAGGACGAAGAATACTATGAGCCAAATCGAAATCACATTCTGCGTAAATCTAAATCACATTCTGTGAGTGATTAGTTATGATAATGTGAAACTGCCCATTATAGACATAATAGACATACATATTAACAAATCGACAATGAGATTTGCTCAAACCATATGCAATCAGGTTCTCGATCTGAAAACTCAACTTGTCAAGTTGGAGACTTAACTCGAACTATGTACGTTTGTAGTTCGGTTTATAACAACTCGATCCCACATTTGACTTTTAACACCTCACTCACGTACAAAGTTGATTTCAAGGTAGACTTACATTTTCTTGAAAAAATATTAATTAAAATTGATTCTGAGAAGAACCCGACCCTGTAACACAATAATCATAACTTAAAATTTCCGCCAAATATAGTAATATCCTCTTAATGCATCTACTTTTCATCCGTAACATTTATATCAAACGTCTTCTAAAAGACTGACTAGTATCGATATTCTAACCTTCTCTTCTAGAAGAGAGAGAGAGGCAAAACAAAACAAGCATAAATCTACCTAGAACTGACAAAAGACATCAACATATAATTTTGGCCATTCAACCTACTTAAAATAAAAACAGGACCCGTCAAGAAAAAGAGAAAAATTGCAACACAAGATCGTCATGCATTAGCGATTTCGACCTATTGTCTCCACGATGGAGAAGTCGAACCTTTGTGTCTTCCGAGCGTCATCTTAGTCTTCTTCGTCTTCATTTTCTGAATCAATTGAAAACCTTGAATAAGAAGGAGATAATGATTTTATGGAAAGCACACAACAACAAACAACTGAAATTGAATAAACCTTATTACCATGTACTTGTGTTTGTCTCACAATGGACCGCTCAGATTCCTCCTTAGTACCCGTAGCTTCTCTTTAGTCCTTTGGGCCTTCGTTTGTACTCTCTTCATGTCCTCAACGTACTGCCATTTTTTTTTAAATATCACAACTCAGAAATAAGTTTCGATCATCATACATGTAAATATCATATATACCCATTTGGCCTTCTTCATTTACCTGTTGCTTTCTCTTCCGGTCAAGGTCTGCCTGTTGGTGATCAACAAAGAACAAATACGAATTCACTTGTTAATTATTACCAAGGTTAAATAATTATGATCAATCCCAATTCGTAATTTAAACATTACCAAAGCCTGCTTAAGATGCGCATTTTCCTCTCTCAGTTGGTTTAATTCTGCTTCTAATTCCACCGTATACGCCTGCAAACAGATACGTATTCCAATTTTATACTGCTATACGAATACGTATAAATGTGTTCGAGAACTGATCATGTAGTCCAATCATACCTGTTTTCTAGCTCTGGACCTTGCAGCCGATTCTCGGTTCTTAATCATCCGCCTTTGCCGTCTCTCCACCACTTTTTCCACCGGACCGTCAATGATTCGCTTTCTTCCCCTCAACCCACCCATCTCAAACCCGTATTGACTCGTCGAGTTATCCACCTGACCCGTGCACATTCCATCTGGCGACACAGGACTCAATGGCGTTGCCAACCCCATCGGTGGTGGAACCGGAGCATAACCGCCGCCTCCGTTCACTACCCTTCCTCCATAACATACCGCAAGAGGAGCCGGCGGGTATAGTCCGTTATTTCTCTTGCCATTCTGATCAGCATACGGTGAAGCATCTCCAATTGAACAACCACTCTGCCCCACTGCTTGATAAGGAGGAACACCACCGCTGCTTCCATTAGCTCCGACGCCGCCTCCCCCACCAGGGCCAATCCCCGTAATGGGCCTGTTAACAAATGTGGAACGCAGAGCGGGGTTGTAACCGTACTGCTGTGCTTGTTGCTGGGACTGCAATGAATCAGGTTCCCGAACCACCCCTGCTTTAACAAGAAAATCCTCCAAAGTCATCTCCCCGAACGTGGGCTGTCGAGGGACAGAATCGGAACCCTGGACATTATCATTGTTATTCTCACTATTTTGCTGATTGCCCCTCTGTCCTTTGTGAATTTCAGACCAGACCTCGTCCACCGTTTTCCCACACAGCGGTGCAGGGAGCGTGAGGGAGCCCTGGCGAGCTAAGCTCTGTTGCTTTACGAAGGCGTCTTTGTCCGATGCGCCGCTTAAAGAGAGGTGAGTGTGTAAACTAGTGGCGGTGGTGGCAGCGGGGGTGGAGGAAGAGGAGGGTTGGGTGGCGTTGATGGCCTGGTTTTCCTCGGCGGTCCAAATGCTAGTGAGGAATTCGTCCATGTTCATTGAGCCGAAATGCTTGCCGCTATCGCAGAGTGATTGTTGGAATTCGTCCAAGGTGAGAGAGTAGATGGAGGACTGCCGGCCCAGGGAGGAGAATAGGTGGTTCTTCTGCTGCTGCTGCTGATCCGACAAGTCCACTTCGTCATGGGCAATTATCATTTCAGACTCTGTTGCTACCATTTCTTCCCCTCTTCTTTTCTCGCTGCAGTTTCACAAGTCTCTGAAGGTAGAACAAAAGAAATATTCATAATAAACCAGTTTATAGTATGAATATACAATTTGCTTTATTATGGTAATGTCACAAATAATAAGAGAAGGGAATAAGATTTATCAGCTAACATGGTCATATAAATTGCATAATTTACTTATATATGTAGAATATAAATTAATAGTGAAATTCTACGATGTGGATCAACGATATCAATATTGATCGATTGAATCAACGATATCAGTATGGATAGATTGAATCAACGATATCAATATGGATAAATTGAATCAACGATATCAGTATGGATAGATTAAATCAACGATATCAGTATGGACAAATTAGATCAACAATATCAGTATTGATAAATTAGATCAACAATATCAATATTGATAAATTAGATCAACAATATCAATATTAATACATTAGATCAACTCACATGAGTCTCATGTGAGAACAACTTTATTAATTTTTTTGTACTCTTAAATCACGAAACATTCAGTACTCTTCTTTTTGTGTTGTTATGGGTATTTTAATTTGTTGGATTCTTTTCTTTTATCATTTTAAAAAATTGATTAGTCGTTCAATAAAATAAAATAAAATAATCAATATTCACGTTGCAATTGATTTCAACAGTTTTATTGAACTAAGGACAAAATTTGATGTGACATGTGTTTTTTTTCTAAATTCTAACAACTTATTCATTTTAATTAAAAACTTGCATATAAATAATATTATATTAAAAACACGTGAAAATTGATTATAAGAAAAATAATGATACTGATACACCAAGAGAAGTATATTGTAGTTTTGTTTTCCTCTGAAAACTTTGGTTTTACCATTTCTTTGAACTTGGGAAATAATATTTGATCTTGAAAATTGTGAATAAAGGTGAGATTTAAGTGATCAGTTTGGTATTGTTTTTAGTTTTTAAATAATAATGGTTTTAGTTGTTATGTTAAAAAATTAAGCCTAAACCACTTTTTCATGGTTAAATCTCAAGAGAATATGACTTAAAAAATTATCATATCAAAGTAATGAATAAGATGAGTGTAAAAAAAATCATATCCGAACACTAGAGATAAAAAGACAAAGATATTGTTGAATTAACATGAAAAAGACGGACATTTTCATTTCTTTTAATTCATTTTTTAGATATCAAATTATAATTTATGTATATTTATTAGATAGTTGGGGAATCTTATAATTATATCTAAAAGAAATCATTTATTTAAACATCAGAAACCCATTTGGCATTGGCAATTATTTAAAAAGAACATTTCTTTGAAAAATAATTAAGACGATTAAAAGTTGTATTTTCCAGTTTTTGTCATAAAAAATAACATAAAAATGTTAAACAAATTAAAGAAAAAAATAGAACGTGAGTTTAAAGTTATAATCGGACCCGCATAACAAGACAAACTGATTTAATTTCCTAATCTGGTAACTATAAATGGTTTTCTTCCATAGCTAAACCTAGAGAATCTTTCCCTTTCTAGATTGCATTTCATTTCGTGGCATAATAAAATATTCCAAATAAAATCTACAAAAAGCAAATTAAAACTATGTACAAAATAGATTAGATATCTTAAACGAATAATAGACCTACCCATTAAATTAAAAGTGTAAAAAAGATTAGAAACCCTAATGAAAATCCAACAAACAGCAACTCTTTTAAAATTTGTTGTCTTAGATTCGAGTCGGTTTTTTTACTAAATTTTATAAGATAAATTAAAGGACACATCAATCATGCGTCACTTAAAACTTGATAAAAAAAATTTACAGTATAAAATTACTTATTTTTTAATATTTTTTTGTTTCTAATATAAGATCTATATACTCAAAACATATTTACCTTAACAGAGTTGCTCTTTCTCTCTTATCTAATTCAAAAGGGCTGAAATTGAAACTGGGACCCAGTAAATAGAATATTTACAGCAGTAACGACAGGGACGCCATTGATGAACTTCTTTCAAAGCTACCTAGAGAGAGAAACTTTTAAGGAAAAGGTTTTGGCTTTGGGTTTTTCTTGAGTAATGGGTGACTGTAATTATATATAGTGCCCTAATTAAGGAGGGGGGTTCTGTTCTGAGTCTTTTAATGTGGGTCCCAGTTATGTTGTGTAGTAGTCAATTTCTTTAAATTCCTTGTAAAATAAAAGACATTTAGTATCACGTCCCTAAGTTTGTATATGTTATCTCGTCTCTCGACACGTGTTGTCTATGTGGCTTCCTTTTGTTCGTTTGGGACTTTCCGTGACCTAGCTTCAACACGTGTGCTCCTGCTTCTGAACCGGGCGTATACTCCCCCATTCGATTCAATTACTCGTGTGAGTCATATTTTTGTGGAAATTTTTCAACTCTTACAAATTATAGATAATCATAGTTTAAACTCTAAAGGTTGGGTAGAAATTAAACATAACTAAACATAATCACAAATCATCACATCTGTTATTTTTATGAAATTCTTTAAACCGTAATCTTAGATATATATTTTATTTTGATTTCAATGAGAAAACGATGGATAACTTAATTACGGAAGACTTAACTAGTTCCATTGATAATTGAATGGCAAAAGAATGGATCAGATCTTCCAAATTGACACAATCCATTAAGTTTTTCTCCATGATTCTATCTTGAAGAAATAGAGATATCGGTTCAAAGACAACTGACTTTCTTGTGCAATTCGAGGACCATAACCCTTATAAATAACTGACTTTCTTGTGTAATAATTTAATTATTGATATATCTAATTTGGCTCTTTAATAAATTAAAATATTATTTTTGGTATCTACACAATAATTCTATGATAACTATACTCATAAGTCTTAGAACTTTAATGTCAACAATCTCCCACTAGGCCATATATGTCACCTTGTAAATGTGTTTAACTTTATGAACTCTCAAAATTTGCTATCACAAGGTATATCCGAAATAATCCTGTCCATTGACTACATTAACATATGATCAAAACGGTCTTCGTCACCTTTATTGTAACTAAACTCATCAATGGTCACATATACCAATATAATCAAACGACATAGATCAATCAATGATGCGTAGTATAAAAAATTACATGTAATGTGATTTATACATGTCTATTTTCTAATGGTCCTACTTTATTTTAATGAGCCCAACACCAACTTAATGTCATAGAATGGAATAGACTGAATAATTTTATTTGTAATAAGAAAATACTAAATACATACATATTCTCAAAATACAACATAAAGCAATAAACAAACTCCCACTAAACCGACAAACTCTCACTAAACCATGATATCCCCAAACAACATGATATCTAAAAACAACATAACATCCACATGAGCAATGTGCTCGTGAAAGATCTTGGGTCATAATCCCTTAGTGAGAGGATCAACTATCATGGAGTTTGTCCCAATATGTTCTTTGGAAATTTGACCACTCTGTAACCTTTCTTTTAAAACTAGGAACTTAGTCTCAATATGCTTTGAGTTAGATGAGCTCATGTTGTTGGAATACAAAACTGTTGATTTATTGTCACAATTCAACTTTAGTGGTCTTTCAATGTTCTCAATAATGTGCAGTCCAATGATAAAGTTTCATAGTCATATTCCATGATTGGTTTTCTCATAACATGTTATGAATTCTACTGCCCTGGTGAATGAAGTTATGAGTGTCTGTTTAGTTTTCCTCCATGAAATGACCCCATCAACCAACAAGTAAATATAGCCTGAAGTGGATCTTCTCCTATCTTAGCATCCAACAAAATCAGAGTCGGAATACCTAATGACCTCTAACTGTCCGACCTCTTTTACATAAGCATGTAATTTTTTGTTCTCTGTAAATATCTCATAACCCGTGTAGTTGTTTTCCAATGATCCATCACATGGTTACTAAGATATCTGCCCAACACATCAATGATGTACACAATGTCTGGACGCGTACAGACTTTAGCATACATTAGACTCCCCACATGAGATGCATAAGGAATCTTATGCATTTCCTTAGTTTCAAGGCTAATCTTAGGGCACTGATTGAGACAAAACTTATCTCCTTTAATGACAAGAGTGTCACCTAGTTTACAGTCTTGCATGCCAAATCTTTTAAACACTTTTTTCTATATAGCTCTTTTGTGAGAATCCAAAAATACCCCGAGAACGATTTTGGTGTATTTGAATCCCTATAAGAAAAGAAGCATCACTAAAATATTTCATTTCAAAATTCTTAGAAAGAAATATCTTGGTCTCGTGCAACATGCCTAAATCATTACTGGTAAGCAATATATCATCAACCTACAAAATTAGGAATATTAACTTACTCCCACTGAACTTGTGATACACATAATCATCAATTATATTTGTCTCAAAATCAAATGAGATGATTATCTGATGAAATTTGTGGACCATTGATGGGAAGCTTGTTTGAGCCCATTGATGAATTTCTTTAATTTACAAACCATATTCTTTGGATCTCCGACCATAAAATTTTTTGGTTGCATCATATAAATTGTTTCATCAATGTCTCCATTAAGAAATGAAGTTTTCATATCCGTCTGATGTAGTTCAAGATCAAATTGTTCAACAAGCGCCATACGTATTCTAAAAGAGTCTTTCATTGAAATCAGAGAGAAAGTTTCTTTAAAGTCAATGCCCTCCTTTTGATAAAGCCTTTAGCTATAAGACGGGCATTATATATTTCCACATTACCTTTTAAACCCCTTTTGGTTTTAAATATCCATTTACGACCAATGAGCTTCTTACCTTAAGGTAAATGGACTAGATCCCAAACTTGACTGTCTTGAATAGACTCATACTCTTCATTCATAGCCTCAATCCAGTTTTAAGAATTAATATCTTGCATGGCTTGGTGGAATTTGATTGGATCATCTCCCACCAATTCATTATTTTCCTCATTTTCTTAGTGAAATACCACATAATCATCCGAAATAGCACTTTTTCCTTCTCTCATGGATCTATTTAGTGGCATTGCATATTGTAGTTGTTGAGTTTGTTCTTCTAGAACATTAACCTCAACTTAAATGGGAAGTTGTTTGACATTGTCTTATTCTGGTTCTGGATCCACTTCTTGATCAATGACATAAATGAAAACATGTACACTATCAGAAGTAGTGGCTATAGTAGGAATCGATGATGATTCCTCCTCCAAGACAATGTCCATTACTTTATTTCTCCCCCCAAACTTAACTTCCTCAAAAAATGTTGCAATTCCCATTTCAAAAATAACGAATAAAGTAGTTGCTAACTGTTTTAGAGTCTAATTTCTTTTCATTTGGCTTATAAGGCCTTGCCTCAGCTGGACATCCCCAAATGTGAAAATGTTTCAAACTGGATTTTTTTCCTGTTCAAAGCTCATAAGGTGTTTTGGCAGCTACTCTAGTTGGTACTCTATTAGGGATATTAGTTGTTGTATTTATTGTCTCTTATTAGAGTGATTCTAGTAAGGTAGAATGACTAATCATACTCCACAGCATGTCCTTAAGGGTTCTGTTTCATCTTTCAACAACACCATGTTGGTCGTCGCGGCACATTTTGCAACTTAAACGTGTGGCGCGTGGCCATTTTAAGAAATTAATTTTTTTAATAAAAACCGAATCTTTTAGTAAAACCAAATCGTGCAACGCTACGATAACCAAATTTTTTTTATTAAAAACTATTTTTCAATCAGTGAGAATCCATTATATATTTATATATTAAATTAAAAACATACAAGGTTAGGAATCATATACCTCTTATAGTCTAAATCAAGCGTCCTCGCAAAACCGATCGATTCTCCGTTCCCACGAAATCGTTCCAACGATCAACAGACTCCGAGATCCATACCAAAATCTTTCAAGTCAATCATCAACACACGAGGATGTCTATGGGCACATAGAATATATCGAAGACACTTTTCAGTTTCTAGATGTATTCAACACATGAGATCTAGAGATTTTACTGAGAATGACTTTTGTGAGACGATTCTCTAAAAGAACATGATGATGATTCTTTGAGAGATATTGATTAGCTCTTAATCCTAGAAAAATTCATTTTTTTTAGAAATTGTGTTTTTCTCTCAACTCTTGATTGATGAACTGATATAACTCATTCAACTAATTGAAAATCTTAGGCTATCAGAATAATATATGTATATTTTTTTATAATGACGTATAAGATATTTTGGGATAGTTCAAATAATATTTATTTATAAAATTATCAATAGCAGCGGGACCCACTGCTATTGTACACAACTGTGAGGCCACATGGCACACCCACTACAATGGTGCTGTAAGACACTGCAATAGTCCATGTCAATCTCTGATACTCAAACAGTTATTGGCACGTGGTAACTACTGCATATTAAATATTTATTTCAATCAAATTAAATATCTAAATATTAGTTAATTCAAAATTAACATATATGATTATCCATATCAACTAAATTATCTGTTATTTCATAAATAACATATTTACTTGATCCAAATAATTATCTAATAATAATTTAATTATCTAATTTCATAATTAGACACTTTGTCTCACTTATCGATAATTATATATATATATATACATACACATATATATTAATTCTGAAAATTATATTAATATATAATAATTCATTTATTTAATTCTTAATTAATTAATCAAACTTAATTATTTCATAATTATGTAGTTGCCGTAGAATAAAAATTCATTTGCAAGTAAGACATTTTCTCATGTATTGAAATATTCATACCTAGACTGCGTAGTATAGTGGTGACTTAGGGATCATGGACCTATAATCTTAAACTTTAATAAATTAGATTATTAATTAAACTCTTTAATTAAATAATCTTATTTATAAATTCCATTATTACTCCACCATAAATATAGATTTGCACTCTTAGAGATTATATATTATATTTACAGAGTATTATCATGTAGTCAGCTAATAGAATTATTTCACATAGTTTTGTCCTCCAATAACCATTCAGTTCCAGAATTAACACTTAAGGGAACCAATATACGATCTGTTTGGAAAGCTTGGATTCTAAGTCTTATAAGATCATGTTCTTAGCCATCCATATCACTGAATCTCTAAAATAAAACCTTAACGAGTGAATCGAAAGATCCAGTAGACATGCATAGGAGTTTATGACTACTCAGGATTCTGACTGATCTACATATGATCATCGAATTGATGTGTATTAAATATTTATGATAAACGACACATTGATAAATATATTAATTAACATCGGTTCATTCATATATAATCTCAATATATAAAGTATTTTCACTAAGATATCTATCCACATCAATGTTCCAGATCTAGATCACATGCATTCATATTACTTAGTGAACTGTACTAGCAACCATTCATTAAAGATTCATATTTTAATATGTTGTTGATAATTTTATTTATTATCTATGATCTTAATCCTCTCGTAATAATATAAGATCATAGTCTCATTAATGAATATGAAATTTTCAGATATTTATATAAATTATTTGACAATAATTTAAAAGAACAATTATAAGAAAAATGTAATCCCCATTAAATTTCATACCAAAATGTCGATACGCATGTTTTGAGGTCATAACGCCCAACAATCTCCCTATTGCCTTAAAGCAAATAAGGCATCTCGCAGGTAGCATCTTGGTTAATGGGTCAGCCATGTTCTGATCAAACATTATCTTCATAACAGTCAGAGCCAGATTCTGATCCAATGTTATCATCATAACAGTTAGGTCACCTCGGTGTATGACCCAGACATCGACTTTCGACTATCTTTATCCGATTTCTAATCAGTATATCTAGTGTGATTCAGGTATCAACCTGAATAAATAAGCATATAGTTTCTCGTTCTCCTAAGATACTTGAGAATGTGTTTTATTGCAATCCAGTGTTCCAAACCTGGATTCGATTGATAATGACTGAAAATTCTCATTGCATAATAGATGTCCGATCTCGTACATAACATGGCATACATAAGACTTCCACCTGCTGAAGCATATGAAATCTTTCTCATATACTCTTCTTCTTGAGGTGTCTTAGGACATTGTTCCTTGGAGAAAATAATTTCATGTCTGGTTAGTAGTTGACCTTTATTGGACTTCTCCATAGAGAATCTCTCCAGCACCTTATCAATATAAGATGCTTGAGAAATTGCCAAGAGCTTATTCTTTCTATCCCTTAGGATTTGGATGCCCAGAACATAGCTCGCTTCTCCCAAGTTTTTCTACATCATTCTCAATGAGTAGAATATCATAAACATATAAAACCTAGAAAACTACTATCTTATCTTTGATGTATTTATAAACACAGGCTTCGTCAACGTTTTGCTCAAGACCACAAGACTTTATAATCTCATTAAATGTAAGATTCCAAGATCTAGATGCTTGCTTTAATCCATATATGGATTTAAGCAATTTGCATACTTTTTGATCATGTCCTTTTTGTACGAACCCTTCTATAGATGTTTTCTTTAAGATAGTCATTTAGAAAAGTTATTTTAACGTTTATTTGCCATATATCGTAGTCCAAACTAGTAGTTATGAACAAAATGATGTGAATGGATTTTAGCATGGCCACATGAGAGAATGTCTCTTCATAATTGACTTGTGTAAAGCCCTTGGCTGCTAACCATGCTTTGAAAGCTTCTACTCTCCCATCTACACCTCTTTTCTTCTTAAAAATCCATTTACATCCAATGGGTCTGACATTTTCAGGTGGATCTACAAGTTCTTAGACGAAATTAGAATATATAGATTCCATTTCATGGTTCATGGCTTCTTGCCATTTCTCTTTTTTCAGGATCATCCACTACTTCTTCATTAGATAATGGATTGTCCTTATTAGTGTCTGACACTAGAACATGTGCTTCTAGTTCGTAGCGAACTCGTTGTCTCATAACCCTCCCGCTATGATATTGCACTGGGGTTTCCTTTGCAGGAGATATGGTTTCGATGGTTCGTCGTCTATCAGTAGAATTTGAAGGTGGTCTAATCTCATCAGCTGCTAATTCCTCGACAATTATTTGCTTCGAGGTTTGTAGTTTTGCATATAGTCATGCTCAAGGAAGGTTGCATTTGTCGACACGGCACATTTTGATCCTTGTGACTATAAAAGTACCCACCTCTAGTCTCTAGAGCATAGCCTACGAATATGCATATCTCAGACCTTGAATCTAACTTTTCGGTCTTGGGTCTAAGAACGTGAGCTGGACATCTCCATATACGGAAGTGACACGAACTAGGTTTGGAGTCATTCCATAACTCTAAAGGCATCTTGCTTACAGACCATTCAAAATGTAAGTTGCCATGTGTAGTGTTGTGGGTTATGCCCTCAAAAAACTGTCTTGGTATTTTGATATGAAATTTAATAAGGATTACGTCTTTATGATAATTGTTCTTTTAAATTATTGTTGAATACTTTATATAAATATCTAAAAATTTCATATTCTTTAACGCGCATTAAATAATTCTGAATTATTTAAGGTAACAAATGGTATAGAGTTTCTCATGATGATGATAACACATATATTTGGCAACTTAGGTTTAGACATGTTACTAGCTTAAGTGTTCCCTTGCCTCTTTGGCCCTTTATATAAAAAGGTTTCTTGGTCATTTAACCCTCTAGACAGGATTCACAAATAGGAAGAGTTCCAACTTTTATTTGTTGACCAATCAATGTACAAGCTAGAGGTGAGTATGAGTATTTCTTCACTTTTATTGACGATTACTCAAGATATCGTTATACTTACCTAATGTAAAGAAAGTTCAAAGACTTCAAAGGTGAAGCTGAAAAGAAATTATGTAAATCATTTACCCTTCGGTTCGATCGAGGTGGTGAATACTTGAATTATTTGCTCGGTTGCAGAACAATATCCCAACTCACAGCACCTAGAATGGTATTGTAGGGAGGAGAAACTGAACCTTATTAGATAGGGTTAGGTCGATGTTCAGCTATTCATCACTGTCACTTACATTTTGAGGATATGCACTACACACGATAACTTACATTTTGAATGTAGTACCCTCTAAATCTGTAAGCAATATGCCTTTGTAGTTATAGAATGGATCCAAACCTAGTTTATGTCATTTTCGTATATGGGGGTGTCCAGCTCACCTTCTTAGACTCAAGATTGGAAAGTTAGATTCAAAGTCTGAGGTATGCATATTCGTAGGCTACGCTCTAGAGACTAGAGGTGGGCACTTTTATAGTCACAAGGATCAAAAGGTGTTTGAATTGGCAAACGCAACCTTCCTTGAATATGAATATATAGAAAACTATAAACTTTGTAGCTAAGTAGTTTTCGATGAATTATCAGCTGATGAGATTAGACCACCATCTATTTTTACTGACAAATGATAAATTAGAGAATTCACAATTCCTACAAAGGAAACCAGTTGAAATGGGAGGGTTGTGAGAAAACCAGTTGGCTACAAACTTGAAACACATGTCTTAGTGTTAGACACTGATAAGGATGATCCATTATCTTATGAAAAAGCAATGGATGATCCTAAAAATGAGAAATGGCGAGATGCCATGAATCAGGAAATGAAATCTGTGTATTCTAATTCTAAACTTGTAGATCTACTTGAAGATGTCAAGCCCATTGAATGTAAATAGATCTTCAAGAAGAAAAGAGGTGTAGATGTAAGATTAGAGACTTTCAAGACACGGTTAGTAGCCAAGGGCTATACGTAAAGGGAGGGAGTCGACTGTGAAGAGACATTCTCCCCTGTGGCCATGCTGAAATCCATTCACATCCTTTTATCCATAACTGCTTGTTTTGACTATGAGATATGGAAAATGGACGTCAAGACAGTTTTTCTAACTGGCTCTATTGAAGAAAACATCTATATGATGCAACCATAAGGGTTCGTATAAAAGGGGCAAGATCAGAAAGTATGTAAGTATGGATTAAAGCAAGCATCTAGATCTTTGAATCTTACCTTTGATGAGATTATAAAGTTTTATGGCTTCGAGAAAAATGTTGAAGAAGCTTGTGTTTATATATAGATCAAAGATAAGATAATGGTTTTCTTAGTTCTTTATGTTGATGATACTCTACTCATTGAGAATGATGTATAAACTCTATCAAAGGTAAATTAGTGGTTAGCTAAAAAATTTCAAATGAAAGATTTGGGAAAAACGAGCTATGTTCTGGGCATCCAAATTCTTAGGGATAGAAATAACAAGCTCTTGACACTTTCTCACACATCTTACATTGATAAAGTATTGGAGAGATTCTGTATGGAGAATTCTAAGAAAGGTCAACTACCGACCAGACATGAAATTGTCCTCTCCAAGAAACAATGTCCTAAGACACCTCATGAGGAAGTGGATGTGAGAAAGGTTCCTTATGCTTTAGCAGTTGCAAGTCTCATGTATGTCATGTTTTGTACGAGACCGGGCATCTGTTATGCAGTGGAAATTTTCAATCGTTATCAATCGAATCCAAGTTTGAAACTTTGGATTGCAGTGAACCACATTCTTAGGTGGAGACTTGAACCCCACTGGATATACTGATTTTAATTTTCAATCACACAGAGATAGTCGAAAGTCGACATCTGGATCACTAGTTACCCTAGGTGGAAGAGCTGTAGTCTGGAGAAGTATGAAACAATCCAGCATTGTAGAATCCACTATGGAAGCCAAATATATTGCGGCTTGTGAGGCTGCAAAAGAAGCAATATGACTCAGAAAGTTCTATACTGATCAAGAAGTAGTTCTAGATATGAACATGCCATTGATCCTGTACTGTGACAACAATGGGGTTGTAACGATTCCAGAGAAACTGAGGAGTCAGAAGAGGGGCGAGAACATAGAGAGAAAATATCATATTGTGAGAGAGATCGTGCATCAAGGGGATGTGACTGTTATCAAGATAGCATTGGAACAGAATCTGGATGATCTTTTTACAAAGACACTTCATGCGAAGCCATTTGAGGGTCACGTGCGTAACATAGGATTGTGAGAAATGCCACATTTTCTTTAGGGCAAGTGAGAGATTGTTGGGGGGGGGGGGGGTTATGCCTTCAAAGCATGTGTATTGACATTTTGATATGAAATTTAATAAGGATTACATTTTTCTTATAATTGTGCTTTTAAAATATTTAATAATTTATATAAATATCTCAAAATTTCAAATTCATTAATGAGTTGTGATCTTGTATTTGTATGCGAGAATTAAGATCATAGATAATAAATAAAATTGTACGCAACATATTAAAATATGTAATCTTTAATGAATGGTTATTAGTACGGTTCACTAAGTATTATAAATGCATCTGATTTAGATCTGAATCATTGATGTGGATAGATATCTTAGTGAATGTACTTTCTATAATGACATTATATATGACTGAACCGATATGAATTGATATTTTTATCAACTTGTCGTTTATCATAAAGATTTAATATATACCAATTCGATGATCATATGAAAATCAGTCTGAATCCTGAGTAGTCATGAACTCTTATGCATGTCTGCTGGATCTTTTGATTCACTCGTTAAATTTTGTTTGGAAAATAGGCTAGTGACTTTTGTTTTGGAGATTCAGTGATATGGATGAGTTGGAACATGATCTTACAAGATTTGGAATCCAATTTTTTCTAACGGATCATATATTGGTTCCTTTAAGTGTTAATTCTAGAACTGAATGATTATTGTGCTCAAATTTATAATAAGATTATAAATTAGCCATTCACTAGTGGATTAATGGTACTTAAGGATCAATAGGTAATTAGATGGGTAAAATGATAATTTTGATCAGTTTTAATTTATGAACCAATAATTGGAGTACTAAACTATGTGAAATGATTATATCAATGGACTACACGAGAATACCCTGTAAATACATTCTATAATCTATGTGAGTGTAATTCCATATTTATAATGGAATTAATAAATAAAATATTTAATTAAAGAGTTTAATTAATAATATGGTTTGTTGAAGCTTAAGATTATAGGTCCATGGTCCCCAATTCACCTCTATACTACGAAGTCTAGGGTGTGAATATTTCAGGACATGAGGAAAGGACTTACATGTAAATGAATTTTTATTCAGGGGTATGTACATAATTATGAGATAATTAAGTTTGATTAATTAATTAATTGAATTATTTATATATATTAATATAATTTCTGGAACTAAATTATATATATATATATATATATATATATCGATTTTTTAATTATCAATAATTGAGACAAAATATCTAATTTATGAAATTAGATAATTAAATTATTATTAGATAATAATTTGGATCAACTAAATCTGTTATTTATGAAATAACAGATAATTTGTTGATAGGAATAACCAGATATGTTAATTTTTAATTAACTAATATCTTGATATATAAATTGATTAAAATAAATATTTAATAGGCATTAATTACCACGTGTAAATCACTGATTGCGTATCAAAGTTTGACATAGACTAGTGTAGTGCCACGTGGCACTACAGTATTGGGTATCCAACACTGTAGTGCCACATGCCGCATTGTAGTGCCATTCGGCACTATAGTTGTGCACTATAGTAATGGGTCCCACTGCTATTGGTAATTTTATAATTAAATTATTTTAATTATCTTAAAATATCTTATACGCCATTATCAAAAAAAAATATACAGATATTATTCTGATGGCGTAAGATAAATCAAGTTCAATTAGTTGAATCAGAGAGAATCAATTCATCAATCAAGAGTTCGGAGAATAATACAATTCTCGAAAAAAATATTTTTTCTACGATTAAGAATTAAATTCTCTAAAAGAATCATCGTCATGTTCTTTTAGAGAATCACCTCACAAAAAGTCTTTCTCTGTAAAATCTCTAGATCTTATGTGTTGAGTACATCTAGACACATAAAAATGTCTTTTTTTATATTCTACTTACCCACACACATCCTCGTGCGTTGATGATTGACTTGAAAGATCTTGATGTGGATCTCAGACTTTGCTGATCGTTGTAACAATTTCGTGGAAACGGAGAATCGATTGATTTCGCGAGGACGTTTAATTTAAATTACAAGAGGTATATGATTTCTAACCTTGTATGTTGTAGATTTAATATATTAATATATAATAGATCCTCATTGATTGAAAATAGTTTTTAATAAAAAGTTTTTTTGTTATCGTAGCATTGCGCGAATTTATTTTATTAAAAAATTCAATTTTTATTAAAAATTTAGTTTTTAAAATGGCCACGCCCGACACGCTTCTGTCGCGTGTACTCCGCGATGACCAACATGCAGTGCATTTCCCAAAAATTTATGTGATACTGATGAATAACTTAATATCGACTTAACCATATCCAATAAGATTTGGTTTCTCCTCTCTACAACACTATTTTACTGTTGTGTTCCAAATGCTATGAGTTGAGATAGGATTCCACACTCCAGCAAATAATCTTTGAATTCTAAATCCAAATATTCACCGCTCTGATTAGTTCAAATGGTTTTCAACGAGTTATCTAATTATTTTTCAGCTTCAGCTTTGAAATCTTTAAACTTTGCAAAAGTTTTAAACTTTGCAGAAGTTTTAAACTTTCTTTGCATTGGGTAAGTGTAACCATATCAGAGTAATCGTCAATAAAAGTGACGAAATACTCATACCCACCTCTAGCTTGTACATTGATTGATCCACAGACATCACTATATACTAACTCAAATAGTTCCTTAGCTCTTTAACCCTTTCCTGTAAAATGTCTATTGGTCATTTTACCCGCTAGACATGATTCACAAACAGGAAGAGTTCCAACTTTTAGTTCTCTCAAAACACCATACTTTGTTAACCTGTTTAACATATCTAGATTAATATGTCACAACCTAAGATGCCAAAGATATGTGTTATCATCATCATGAAAAACTCTATTTTGTTTGTTACTTTTAAGTTTTTCTACTCTAAATAATTCAAAATTATTTAATGCGTGTTTAGTTGGTTTAAGCATATGCAGTCCCTTTATAACTATGACAAATATCGAATCCACTTAAAAATAATAAACTCTTTATTAATAAAAGAAATTTCGAATAATTGTTCTTGCAAAAATAAAAGAGAAATCAAATTTCTCAAAAATCCAAATAATTATATCTAAAAAGTAAACGGACTGTCTCTAATGTTTTAGCTGACACGAGCGCCCACTATCAACTCTCAAAACGACCTCGCTAATAGCCAGCTCCCTTGACGAATCAAGCATCTACAAAGAAGAATATACATTGTTAGTGGCTCCTAAATCAAGTATCTAGGATGACGATTCATATTCCACTAAGTAAGCTTCAAGTACAAGTAAACCATCAATGGTCACCCCATGTACTTCTGCCTCATGCATTATGTTGATCGTGTTCAAAACATGTTCTCGCACAGAAGTATCATTTCTCATCTTAGTTGTCATATAACTCCTAGTGGCCTCATGAAGACTTTGACAAGACTGCTACCCAAACATTGCATGTAAAGATTCCATAATCCCATAGGCAGTCTTCATGCTTGCTTCTCAGAATATCATTCATGCTTACATGCATGTAGCACCTCGCCTTGTCGTTTGATATGATCCAAGCATCATATTTGTCCCTAACATTCTTTGGGGCATTAGCAGGGGGCGCCTTAGGACATTCCTCAATAAGAATGAACTTATGATTATCACAAATAACATTAAGTTCATATTTGATTTCCAACTTATGAAATTATCACCATTCAATTTCTCAATCGCGAGTAAAGCAGTAACAGAGTTGTTCATGGTAAACATAATAATGATAACTAAAATTTTAAATATGCAAGATTCAATATAATTGATAAATATCTAGAATTTAAAAAGTAAACTTGATACATGAATGCAACATAATAAACACACAAAATTTGACATTTACTAATCTTGATAAACAATCCAATGATTAATGTGCTGCCTTAGGGTCAATCAGAAACCTCAGATTGTCTGTGAGACATTCTCATCCTTATTAATTAAAATTTAAAATATCTCATATTTTTCTTTTAACAGAAAGATATTGCTTGTTTGGTCAAGTCACAACGATCCACATGAAAACTTTATTATGACTTTGTGAGTGTAACACATCATTTCAGAATCTATGACTTCATTTAGAATATGCTGCCTTAGGGTCGGTCAAAATTAAACCACATCACTTCCTCCTATCTTTTTAAGAAGTTCAACCTTAATATTGGTACAGCTTGAAACCTTCCTTAGGGTGCTGTAGTAATGATGGAGACCATAAGTTATGTTGATATGTCAACATTCTCTCACTCACTATTTTAGGTTTATGTGTTTCCATTTTTAACTAATTAATTAATTCTAAATTAATTACTAGTTAAAATAATAACCCTATGAATATTTAATTATCAGTTATGCCAATTTTATTGGTCTAACTTCATTTAACCTTCTAAAGTGCCTAAATTATAATTTGGTGAACTTAGATTAACTAATTAATTATATTCATCAAACTTTAATAAAAATCTTTTACTAAAGTCGGTTATCCTAAAAGTTACTATAGCCATTAGTGTGGTGTGATTGTCAAGTTTTAACTAATTAAAACCTAACAGTTTACATGCAATTGATTTCATAAAACAATACATACAAACATATTAGGAGAATCCTAATAAATCATGTTTCTATAGATAAGATGCATGATTAAATAAATTTTTGTGGCATTTTCATGTATGGCATGTGATCGACTAATGCATGTACATGTTATAAAACATAACAATTAGAATAATTATTTATCAATGAAATAAAATAATAATTGATCGAGTGACTATTGGGTATTTCTAAATCACAACCCTTGAAATAAAAAAAATACAAAGTGGACTTTAGGAATACATATTTCTCAACTATTGCTTTCTTCTTCTGATGTTCATCTTTATTATCTTCAAGCTTTGAACAAAAATTTATTTAATTAAGAAAAATTATTTTTCTTAAATAAAATTAATTTCTATAATTATCCCTTTAAAATTAGTGGACTTTGACTTAGTCAAACAAATATTTTATTTGATTTGTTCGAACTTGGGTCAAACCCAATCAACCTATTAATTTCTAATTTTTATAAAATTAAAAATTAAAAATTTAATTTTAAAATTACATTAATTTCAAAATTTAAAAGGATAATAGATAGACTTAGGGTTATCACAAAAAACTATACTGATAGGGTTGGTTGGTATTATGGTTTGTGCGAAACTTCTCTGAATGTGACAACAGTTGCTACCGGCGATAAGACTCTCCTATTGCTACCCCATCATCGTTGAACACCAATGCCGTCGCCAGTCCCATACCGGCAGTCGTCGGCCACCACACCGGAACAATATTTTCATCGCGAACAGTAGTTTCTGTGAACAGTAAATTTCTGTCATGAACAGTAATTTTCGCGTTCATCTTGTGCGTTTTTCTTCTTCTCGCTTTCGAAATAATTACAATAATATTTAGAATAAATTACAAAATTTCTACACCTCAAAACGGCTCACACAAGATCTAAGAAAAAAATTAAAAGATCAAAATTAATGATTCATTATTTTCTGTACATTCAAAAAATATAACTATCCATTCATTTATACATATCTCATATTATATGAACAGTGCAAAAAAACCCACACAACATTTAACTTATAAATATATAAAGATCGCTCTGATACCACTTGTTGATCGCCGCGGCGTATGCGTGGCGGAAGCGTGTAGCACGTGGTCATTCTAAAAATTTAATTATATATTAAATTAACAACATAAAATGTTGATTCATAAAAAAAATCAGTCAGGATTTAATAAAAATTTGAATTAATTATATATTTGATTTAATAAAAAATTGAATCTTTTAGTAAAAAAATCACACAACGCTACAATAACAAAAAAAACTTTTTATTGAAAACTCTTTTCTAATAAGTTATGATCCATTGTATATTTATATATTAAATTAACAACATACAATGTTAGGATTCATATACCTCTGATAGTCTAAATCAAACGTACTCACGAAACCGATCGCTTCTCCGTTCCCACATAATCGTTCCAACGATCAGCAGACTCTAAGATTCACACCAAGATCTTTCAAGTCCATCCTCAACGCACTAGGACGTTTATGAGCATGTAAAATATATCGAAGATACTCAACACAAGAGATCTAGAGATTTTACTGAGAATGACTTTTGTGAGACGATTCTATAAAAGAACATGATGATGATTCTTTTGGAGATTTTAATTAACTCTTAATCATAGAAAAAATCAATTTTGAGAAGTTGTATTATTCTCTCAACTTTTGATTGATGAACTGATTTAACTCATTCAACTGATTGAATATCTTAGTCCATCAGAATAATATCTGTATATTTTTTTTGATAATGACGTATCAGATAATTTGAGATAATTGAAATAATATTTATTTATAAAACTACCAATAGCAGTCGGATCCACTGCTATTGTGCACAACTGTTGTGTCTCATGGCACCACTGTAGTGGTGTGAGGCATTATAATGTTGTACACCCACTACTGAAGTGCCACATAGCACTACAGTAGTCCCTTTCAATCTCTGATATCTAATGAGTGATTGACATTTGGTAATTTATGCGTATTAAATATTTATTTTAATCAAATTAAATATATAGATATTAATTAATTCAAAATTAATATATCAGATTATCTTTATCAACTAAATTATCTAATTTCATAAATTAGATATTTGTCTCATTTATCAATATTAAAAAATCGATAATTATATATATATATTAATTTTTAAAATTATATTAATATAAATAATTAATTAATATATATATAAATTTTTAAAATTATATTAATATAAATAAATAATTCAATTAATTAGTTAATCATACATAATTATCTCATAGTTATGTACTTACCACAGAATAAAAATTCATTTGCAAGTAAGCTTTTTTCTCATGTCCTGAAATATTCACACCATAAACTGGATAGTATAAAGGTAACTTGAGAACCATGAACCTATAGTCCTAAGCTCCAATAAACTAGATTATTAATTAAATTTTATTATTAAATAATCTTATTTAATAATTTCATTATTACACCACTATAAATATGAAATTGCACTCTTAGAGATTATAGATCATATTTACAAAGTATTCTCATGTAGTCCACTAATATAATAATTTCACGTACTTCTGTCCTCCAATTATTGGTTCATAAATTAGAACTGATCAAAATTATCATTTTACCCCTAATTACCTCTTGATCCTTAAGTACCATTAATCCACTAGTGAATGACTAATTTATAATCTTATTATAAATTTAAACTCAATAATCATTCAGTTTCAGAATTAACACTTAAGGGAACCAATATATGATCTGTTAGGAAAGTTTGGATTCCAAATCTTGTAAGATCATGTTCCCAACCATCCATATCACTGAATTTCCAAAATAAAAGTCACTAGCCTGTTTTTCAAACAAACATTAATGAGTGACTCAAAAGATCCAGTAGACATGCATAGGAGTTCATGGCTACTCAGGATTCACATTGATCTACATATGATCATCGAACTGATGTGTATTAAATATTTATGATAAATGGCACATTGATAAAGATATGAATTCACATCGGTCCAGTCATATATAACGTCATTAGATAAAGTACCTTCACTAAGATGTCCATCCACATCAATGATCAAGATCTATATCACATGCATTCATAATGCTTAGTGAACCGTACTAGCAATCATTCATTAAATATTTCATACTTTAATATGTTGCTGACAATTTTATTCATTATCTATAATCTTAATCCTCTCGTACTAATATAAGATCATAGTCTCATTAATGAATATGGAATTTTCAAATATTTATATAAAGTATTCATTAATAATTTAAAAGAACAATTATAAGAAAAATGTAACCCTCATTAAATTTTATATCAAAATTTCAATACATATACTTTGAGGGCATAACCCTTTACACACCATTCATGGTAGGTGAACTTGGGATGTATACTGTGGGACTATTCCACATTCCTCTAGGAATTGGGAAAATGGCCCTAGGCGTTGTTCTCTTGAACCGTCAGATCTAACATAATATTCACCATCACGGTCAGATCTCACACTTTTAATCATTTTATTGAGTTGGTTTTCAACTTCAGCCTTAAATATTTTGAACATGCCCAAAGACTCTGATTTATGATGAATAAGAAATATGTAGTCATTTCTTGAGTAGTCGTCTATGAACGTTATAAAATACTATTGATCATTCCACAAAGCCTTAGGCAATGGCCTATAGATGTCTGTATGAATCAATTCTAAGATGTCTGTTGCGCTATTGGCACCTAATTTCTTTTGTTTGCTCTGTTTTCCCTTTATACACTCAACACATATGTTAAGATTTGGAAAATAAAGGGATTCTAAAATTTTATATGACACAAGCCTCTGAATTCCCATTTTGGATATATGATCTAAACACTTGTACTAGAGTGTGGTTGAATTTAGAGACCATAACCCTTATAAATAACTGTGTAGTTAATAATTATTTATATTTCTAATTCGGCCTTTCAACAAATTTAAATATCATTTTTAGTATCCACACATTAATTCCATGATAATTATACCCATAATCCTTAGAACTTTGATTTCTTAATTAGACCACTTTAATTACGTTTATCTAAAGATAGCACAACACATTTAATTTAACATGTGTTGCTCCACATGTTGAATTTTTCCAACAATCTCTCATTGGGCCATATATGCAACCTTGTAAATGTGTCTAACTTTATGAACTCCCAAAATTTACAATCTCAAATGCAAGGTATATCCGGAACAATCTCATTCATTGACTACATTGACATAGGATCAAAATGGTCTTCGTTACCTTTATTGTAGCTAAACCCACCAATGGTCACATATACCAATATAATCAAACTACATAAATCAATCATTGATGCGTAGCATGAAAAATTACATGTAATGTGATCTATACATGTCTATTTCTAAATGGTCGTATTTTATTTTAGTGAGGCCAACACCAACATAATGTCATAGAGTGGAATGAACTGAATAACTTTATTTCTAATTAGAAAATACCAAATACATAAATATTCTCAAAATACAACACAAAGTAATAAACGAACTCCCACTAAACCTACAAAGTGTCACCATTCCATGATATCCTCAAACACATAACACCCACATGAGCAATGTGCTCGTGAAAGATCTTGGGTCGTAATCCCTTAGTGAGCATATCTGCTATCATGGAGTTTGTCCTAATATGCTCTATGTCAATCTGACCAGTCTGTAACGTTCTTTTAAAACCAGGAACTTAATCTCAATATGTTTTGACTTAGATGAGCTCATGTTATTATTGGAATATAAAACTGTTGATTTATTGCCACAATTCAACTTTAGTGGTCTTTCAATGTTCTCAACAATGCGTAACCCAATGAAAAAGTTTCACAGTCATATTCTATGGTTGGATGTCTCATAACATGCTACAAATTCTACTACCATGGTAGAGGAAGTTATGAGTGCCTGTTTGACACTCCTCCAAGAAATGGCTCCACCACCCAACAAGTAAATGTAGCCTAAAATAGATCTTATGCTATCTTCATATCGAGCAAAATCAGATTCAATTGTTCAAAAAAATATCATTGGATAGAAAAATGTAAATAGTTATTAGAAGTAAATTCCAAAAAGAAAAGAAAAAAAAGAGAAATATTCAAAAAATTTATAAAAATAATACGAAGGATAGAACCTTTCGGGGAGTAATTGGAAAATTTGAAAGATAAGTCACCCTTACTGCCAAGAGTCAAAATACCCAAAGACCTCTAATTGTTCCGACCCCTTATATATGAACATGTAATTTTTTGTTCTTCGTAAATATCTCATAAACCATTTAGCTGCTTTTCAATGATCCATCACATGGTTACTAAGATGTCTGCCCAACACATCAACGATGTATGCAATGTCTGGACGCGTACAGACCTGAGCATACATTAGACTCCCCATAGCAGATGCATAGGGAATCTTATGCATTTCCTTGGTTTCAAGGCTATTCTTAAGGCACTAATTGAGACAAAACTTGTCTTCTTTAGTGACATGGGTGTATACTGGTTTACAGTCTTGCATGCCAAATCTTTTAAGCATTTTTTCTAAATAGTTCTTTTGTGATTTTGAAGTATTTGGATCCCTAAAACAAAAGAAGTATCACTAAGATCTTTCATTTCAAAATTCTTAGAAAGAACTCCTTTGGTCTCGTCCAACATGCCTGGATCATTACTAGCAAGCAATATATCATTAACATACAAAACTAAGAATATTAACTTACTCCCATTGAACTTATGATACACACAATCGTCAACAATATTTTCCTCAACTAAATGAGATGATTATCTGATGAAATTTGTGGTACCATTGACGGAAAGCTTGTTTAAACCCATAGATGAATTTATTTACTTTACAAACCATATTCTTTGGATCTCCGACCATAAAGTTTTCTGGTTGCACAATAAATTGTTTCATCAATGTCTCCATTAAGAAACACAGTTTTCACATCCATCTTATGTAGCTCAAGATCAAAATGTACAACAAGCATCATATTTATTTTAAAAGTGTGTTTCGTTGTAACCATATAGAGCCTCTTTAAAGTCAATGTATTCCTTTTGAGTAAAGCCTTTAGCTATAAGACGAGCCTTATATCTTGCTACATTACCTTTTGAATCCCTTTTAGTTTTAAATATCCATTTACAACCAATGAACTTCTTATCTTCAAGTAAAGGGACAAGATCCCAAACTCGATTGTCTTGCATAGACTTATACTCTTCATTCATAGCCTCAATCCATTTTTTAGAATTAATATCTTGCATGGTTTAGTGGAAGTTGATTGGATCATCATCTACCAATTCATTATTTTCCTCATTTTCTTAGAGAAATACTACATAATCAACCGAAATAGAAGTTCTCCTTTCTCTCATGGATCTCCTTAGTGGCCATGCATCTTGAGATTGGTTAGTTTGTTCTTTTGGAACATTAACCTCAACTTGGATGGGAAGTTGTTCGATATCGTCTTGTTCTAGTTCTAGATCTACTTCTTGATCAATGATATGAATGAAAACCTACACACTATCAGAAGTAGTGACTGTAGTAGGAATCAAAGATGATTCATCCCCAAAGACACTGTCATTTACTTTATTTCTCCCCCCAAACTCAACTTCTTTATAAAATGTTGCAGTTCTCATTTAAAAAATATTCCTTAACGTGGGATCATAGAGCTTGTAGCTCCTTGATCGCTCAAAATAACCAATATAGTAGTTGCTCACTGTTTTAGGGTCCAATTGCTTTTCATTTGGCCTATAATGCCTCGCCTCAACTGGACATCCCCAAATGTGAAAATATTTTAGACTAGATTTTTTGCCTATCCAAAGCTCATAATGTGTTTTGCCAACTGCTTTAATTGGTATTCTATTAAGGATGTAAGTTGTTATCTTTAATGTCTCTCCCCAAAGTGATTCTGGTGAGGTAGAATGACTGATCATACTCCTCATAATGTCCTTAAGGGTTCTATTTTGTCTCTCAGTAACATCATTCATGGTAGGTGAACCTGGCATGGTGTACTTTAGGACTATTCTGACATTCCTCTAGGAATTAGGCAAATGGCTCTGGATGTTGTTCTCTTGAACCGTCAGATCTACCATAATATTCACCACCACGGTCAGATCTGACACTTTTAATACTTTTGTTGAGCTGGTTATCAATTTCAGGCTTAAATATTTTGAACATGTCCAAGGACTCTGATTTATCATGAATAAGAAATATGTAGCCTTTTCTTGAATAGTCGTCTATAAACATTATGAAATACTATTGACCATTCCACGAAACCTTAGAGAATGTCCCACAAATGTGTGTATGAATCAATTCTAAGACGTTTTTTGTATGGTACCGCAAAACAGGAAAAAAATTTGTTCATGCACAATACTCGTGATGTATGGAGAATCGCCCTTAACCGATATCTGTACCGTAAAGTAAGAAATAATTTCCCTACACCGGTACCGTACCGTATGACACTCAATAACTGCCCAATCCCTTTCTTCTAAAAAATTCCTTGCGGGAGTTTCATTCTTTCATGGCTTCAACGCCATTTTTTTTATTTTCTTAAGTCCTTGATTTTACAACAATAAATCATCACAACTCAACATGGATATGCAATTCACATAACATAATCACACTTGCATATCAATCATTCATAAAAAATATCAAAAGATCAAAATCTTTAAATTCTTATATGTCAGAACCCTAATTTTAGATTTTTCGCTGAAATATAAACTTTAATCTTTCTTAAAAAAATCAATAATGGGAGGCTATGATACCACTTGTTGAGTTTGAAATTAAACATAATTAAACATGCTATGAACCATAAACATCAAATTTACATGTTTCTATGAAATTATTCAAACCTTAATCGTAGATACATATCCATTTTGATTTTAATGAAAAAATGATGGAGAACGTAATTGCGGAAAACTTACCTGGTTTCATAGATAATTGAATGGCGAAATGATGGATCATATCTTTCAAATTGACACAAGCTTTAAGTTCTTCTCCATGATACTCTCTTAAAAGAATAGAGATATTAGTTCAAATAAACTGACTTTCTTCTATAATTTGGGGACCATAATCCTTATAAATAACTGTGCAGTTAATAATTATTTATATTTTTAATTTGTTCATTCAATAAATTAAAATATCATTTCTAGTATCTACACATTAATTCTATGATAATTATACCCATAAGCCTTAGAGCTTTAATTTTTTTAAATATATCACTTTAATTAAGTTTATCCAAAGATAACACAACACATTTAATTTAACATGTGTGGCTCCACATATTAAATTTTTTCAACACTAGATTTTTAAACGTTAAACTTCGAACCTTAAATTTTGTAGAAGTTATATTTTAAACCTGAAATAAACTCCGACCATTTATCCATTAACTTTAACACAACGACGTCATTTAGTAACTCAAACGACATTGTTTCACTTATACGTAAATACCATACACTCCTTCCAAACACCCTAAACCCCAGAATTACCCAACATAAACTCATTTTCTATTTTTTCACTTAAATTGGTTACCGACAATCTGAATATGAAATGATAGGTGACCGACTTCGTTGAGACACAATGAACCTGGGTAATGCAAGACTCGAATAGTGCACCTAGCACGACCCACGTGGCATGTTATGATTGGTTGCATTTTTATTACAACCAATCATCGTATGCCACTTGAGATGTGCTAGGTGCACGACTCGGGTCATAATGCATTTTCCATTGAACCTTGTGGCGATGGTGGCCGTGGTGGCAATCTGTCAAGACAATTACTACAAAATCCATTTCTCTTTCAACCATTCAATTCAACTCCATGAGTTCTTCTGGCCGTATACACCCAATTGGATATTTGAGAAAACTCATCAATAGTCAAATTCCCATCTCCTCCTTGCTCTCTTCTCTGATCTCATCTACGTTGCCATTGCTTCAATCCTTCGTCGCTTGGTAATTTTTATAATTGCTATGACGCCTTCCTCTTCGCCTCAATCCTCCTTTGACTCTACAACTCTTTTATCTTCCTCCATTTCTTCTTTATTCCTATTTCTCTGTTGGAAAAGAACATGCCCTCACAAAAGGCTCAGGACTAGGGATAAAATGGGCTGGTCATCTCAATGTATCGGGTTATGATATCGGGAGTTGAAGAATATCATCAAAGCTTTGTGCCTCTCGAGAGAACCCCCAATTTACCATCCAACGTTTCCTAGAGTGCGGTGACCGTTCGGAAAGATATACGTAACTTACACCAACCTTATCGTACTATAAATCATAGAAATCATCTTCAAAGTCTGCAACAACAGGAAATAGAAATATCAGGATACAGTTTTACTCCTTCCATGGTGTATAGGGTGATGAGCAATTATCTCCAGATATAATAGATTTTCATTCTTATAGAAGTTGCACTCCAATATATAAGAACTAGTAAATGCAACCATACTTTGTAATTGTAATCGCACACATTAGTAAATATAAAAATATGAAAAAAGAGAAAATTACATGAAATTATTCATCCATCTTAAAATATAAATAGGGTCACCATATATATAAAAATATATATATATATATATATATATATATATATATATATATAGAGAGAGAGAGAGAGAGAGAGAGAGAGAGAGACTAATTTGTGACCATTTGATTGTCATTGTAACCCTTCGTCTTATTTGAAATAGTCCCAATTTAAAAATGAAAGGACACTAATATTATAATCTTTCAAGTGGGTAAAATATAGAAATAATGTTTCATTCAAAATCTTCTAAAAATCTCCACATGAATGAAAAATTGGCTTCTTCAACTATGTCAAACAAAATATAGACCCTTGTGAGATTACATGTGAAGAGTAACTACATCGGGATATATAACTTTTGGCTTTAAAACTTCCCTAGTGAAAACCTATCGGATTTACTAGCTAAGTGGTAAACGTGATGTCTTGAACTGTTCAGGCATTTATATAAAATCAAGACAATAAAGTTCACACATTTCCTCCTTGATATTAATTCGTTCTCATATTGTCTCCATTTTGGCCTTGAACCTCGCTTAGTTTCATTAATGTTTTAGAAAATTCTGCCTATAATTCTCATAAAAGCGACCCCCTTCACTCTCATGTTTTTCCTTAAAAGTGTCCTACTACACCTCACTTGTACAAATACAAGCTATAGAAATTATTAAAAACGTAACTTATCCTAGTTTTCGAGACAGATGGGTTTAATTATCCTAGGAATAAATGTCTTCTTAGTGCGACTGAATTACAAATATTGTTCAGTTATCCCTTTGAACCTAGATCTTGGGATCTCTAGTCGACTAGGTAGGTTTGTCAGTATGGCGACTCTAGGTTAATTAATAGGCTTTTTAAACAACTGGTTTTTTAACTTTTTAGGTAACGTGATAGTTGCATAAGCTAAATACCTCTACTGTGTCATCATAGGAAAGGGAAGGACAATCATAGGAAAGGGAAGGACAACCCTACCTATGATTTTAACCTTTTAGGTGACGTGATACCTACATAAGCTAAACACATCTATTGTCTCATCATAGGAAAGGGAAGGAATAAATGTCTCAGATGCGATTGAGTTATAAATATTGCTAAGTTATCCATTTAAACCTAGATCTTGGTATCTCCAGCCAGCTAGGTAGGGTTGTCACTATGATGAATCCTAGTTAATTAATAGGCTTTTTAAACAACTGCACTCGATGAACTTTCTAAATTGCTCTATCATCAAACTTTTTGCAATAGATCTATTTTATTAACTTTGACCTTGTATAGTCAATGAAATTAATTCCACCTCAAAGCAATTCTAGACGGTGTTATATCTTCTACATAAATGTTAAAATTTACTGTTACACACACTTGTGTCACTTCAATAGCTAGCTTCTTGGTTACAATTATGTATCATAGTAGGTTGTAGTAGGCACAAGTTTAGGCCAAAATTAGAATATCCTCTAACAAGTTTTGAAGCCATTAACTTCTCCGCGATAAGTATTTTTAGCATTAGCTCATTTCGTTTTCAAAACTTTGAGGATCATCTCCTACAGGTATGTTATAATATCAACCCTAAGGACTTTATCGTCCTTATCCTCTAATGAAGTCTCAGTACCTCCTCTCATTCATTGGAGTATCACTTTATTAAATAATGAATCTCGTTTTATCAATGAGAAATATCATACACTATTGTTGTACCCATGACCAATGAACACAAAATCAATAATATTTAGGTCTTGTTTTCTAACATTTTAGGTTACGTGATAGATGAATAAGCTAAACACCTCGCCACTTGATTAAATATAACAGTAAAGTGTCAACTTTTCCATAACTGATCAACTAATGTTTCATTGGTTTTTTTCACGGGGAGTTATCTTGAGAACATAACTTGCACATAGTTGAGCTTCACCTCACAAAGTTCAAAGATAAACTCAAATTAATCAATCAACGTAACATTAATCAATTAACGTTTGATTCTTGCGCTTAATATTACCAATCGTTTGAGCTAAATAAGAAGTTATACTTAGGTGAATGATTTCAATATTCGAATAATGCTCCTTAAAGGAGACTCATGTTCACCCCTCTACAACTTCTTTATACCTTTATCCACTAGATAAGTTGATTCGAACTTTGATTCCTCATATCACTTATCGTCTCTGTGATAATCCCCTTATCTATGTTCCACAATATCTTCTAGTATTTGTCAATGAACCCAATATGGTTACACAAATGATTGGGTTCTCTAGAAACGAATTGTCAACTATTGTAACAAAACTAGAATTTTGTTTATTGCTCAACATACATAATTTTAGAAAAAGAAATCTAATAAATTCTGTGACTAAACAAAATGGTCATGTTGATCTGCACATAATCATATATATTATCAATAAAAGTCTATTAACTCACAATGTAAGAGTTTTATTTTTACGTACTCACTTTCTCATCAAAAGTCACATTGTTTTATCTAAACATTGTTTAACGAACATTGTGAGAATAATGAAATGAATAGACTAAAACCCAACTGATCCATATTAAAATCATATGTTATGATGGTTTTTCTGAAAATTCATAAAGATGACAGCCCGATAGATAATAATGATAAGGTCGTCATTATAGAGTTTAATTGACGGATTTTCACTGTCATTAAAATTAAAATTTATAGTAGTGGAATGAGAACAATCATTACTCTGACGAACTTATATACACATGGCAAAGACTATTGGACAACATGTAGTGTGACCAATTATCACATGTTACGTTAGCACAATATCACTTACTCTCCTTGTCAGGTCGGCCATTGCCACGTTCAATGAGTTCAAGATCCTCTGTAGTTGACACACGAATAGTAGGGATAGTTGACTCATTCATATCATTTAATCAAATTTAAATGACGTAAATTTAGTTGCTGAAATAAAAAGATTTTTTATTTTTATTTTATTCACTTTTCTCCGATATTGTCAGAGGCTATATCATTCACACCAAATATCAACTATTGTAACCAAAATGGATCTAATTTCAAAATCTAAACTTCAAATTACTTAAATTAAAATAATTGTTCATCATTTGGCTGTGACTAAAGATATCGGCTTGGGCAATGATTCTTTAGACCTAAACCAAACATAAAAATGATTTTGTTCAGAGCAGCGTGCACTTTATGTCATAATACACTCCATGTTTCCTGCAAATAAAAGCTACTTCTTTTCTTAATTTATCTTTTTTAAACCACCAACTTCTATATCAACCCACCAAAGTTGCAACTCCTAGTGACAAAAAAAATGTCTCCAATCTTAACCATTTTATTAACCATCTCTTTCCTTTGTGCAAAAACATTCTGTTCAGATCCAGACCCAGTTCAAGACTTCTGCATACCAAACACAAAATCAGGTTCAACCAATCCCATTGATCATCACCATGTCACTCTCCCATGCAAAAACTCATCCGAGGTCACGGCGGACGACTTCGTCTTCACCGGGACGAAAAACACCGGAAATTTCTCTAAAACTGGGATAGCGACCATTCCTGTCAACCCATCTATATTCCCGGGACTTAACACATTAGGAATGTCATTTGTACGTGCAGACCTAAAAGCAGGTGCAGTAAATCCACCACATTTTCACCCGAGGGCAACTGAAATCATGTATGTGATGCAAGGGAGAGTGTATGCCGGGTTTGTTGATTCAAGCAATAGGGTTTTTGCTAAGGTGGTTGAGGAAGGGGAAGTGATGGTTTTCCCTAGAGGGTTGGTTCATTTTCAAATGAATGTTGGTAAGAAAACTGCCACTGTTTTTGGATGCTTTAACAGCCAAAATGCTGGGGTTCAGAAAATTCCATCTGCTATATTTGGGTCTGGGATTAATGAGGAGCTTTTGGTTAAAGCTTTTGGTTTGAGTCCAAAGGAGATTGGAAAAATGAGAAGAAAGTTAAATCAGTGATGTCGGAAAAAAACAATTAGGATTGCTTTACGTCAAGTATTTCTTCACATAATTTTTATTATATATTATAATATTAGAGTAAAGAATATGTCCGGCGTGACGATAAATGCAAATTTTTTATATATAATAATCATAGACGTCATGTGGAGGAGTATCTTAAGGAAAGAGTAATAGAAATTTTCTTAGAATGAGGTCCAACTAGGTGTTATTTCTTTTTTATTTTGTTTTGGATTTTGAATCGTAATGAAATGGAGGATTGTGTTGATGAGAATGGAATTGGAAAAGCATGCTTCAAATTGCAATCATTTTTCCTTCAAGATTATCAAGTTTAAATTTTGGTAATTTTTAAACCCGTCACCATTGTTTTTTTGTATTTTAGTACTAATGTAATACCGAACCGACCCCTTATCAATGATCAACATGAATAAGATTGAAATCATCAATTTTCACGACCAATATTTATGAGTACTTGATTATTAATGACGAGTCAACTAATCGACGAGGAAAGTCCCTCATAAATTTGGTCCATTCAAAAAGGAGCTAAACGGCCGTTTGATCTTCGTTATCCCATTCAATGTAGACGAATCAGATATATTCTACTAAAAAAAGAAGAAAAAAAACTAATTTTTATTAGTTCCTTCTTTTATATTCAACCAATATCGAGGCTGTCCAAAACAATCGGACGTCCTAGATATTTGTAATTGTCTTCTGCCATTCACTTTTTTTGGGAACGGTAGCCAATCTCAAAATATCAGGGCCGTCCAAAATAGATCGACATACCAAATTTATAACACAACTACAAAAACTTAACAGTTCCATAAAAAAGAAACACTTAACAGCTGGTAGTTAGAGCAGCTTGAATCCTAAAACAAAATGGAATCAATCAAAGACGAATACAGCTACTGTTTGCATTTGAGACAATAATCAGAAGCTACATTCTCATAAACCAAAGAGAGCATGTTACAGAATAATTCATCATAAATATGGAAATAACCAATAAGAATTTGGAATCCTGGTACTAGAAAATCCAAAAACCTGAAACAAGTGTAGGCAAAACACCTATTTCTCGCCGAGCAGAAGAGCTTTAACGATAGAATCACAAATTCCATCAGCATGAGGAAACATGTGCCCCGCGCCCTGTAGCTCATGATAATGTATCCATGGCAGCTGTTTAGAAATGTAACGTTGTAGCGTAACAGGTACGATCTTGTCCTCGTCTCCATGCCATAAGTGGACAGACCCTTCATTTTGAAGGAATGGATTTTCCAGATCAAGGGGACTGAATTCCCACTTCCCAAATCCGATATTCAAGTCACGGTGCAGCGACTCGTAATCCCCTTGTTGCCTAACCTGACCCTGAATAAATCATGTACAGAAGTTGATATAATATATACTCCTTAAGAAAAAGGCAACTTATTGTTTTTCAACCAGAACATAAAATAATTAGGATACAATTTCTCTGAGAAACACCAAGACCTCATCCGAAAAAAAAATTAAACCTAATTAAACATTTTAATCAGTATGAAAATTCACGGAAGTGGGACATTCAATCGATAAAACTTAAGGAGATACAAGCCAAACATCACAGTTAAATGAGGGGGGGGGGGGGGGGGNGGGGGGGGGGGGGGGGGAGTGTATACCATATAGGCAGCTCTCCCCATGATTTTGTAGACTAGTTCTTTGTCCTGGCGAGAAAGAATGTCAAGACTGTGAGCTACAACGCTGGAAGCCGGGAACCATTTTTGAGTGTTCCACCAGTAAGTGAGCCAGGGTGCATAATGAGCAACACGAAAAGTCCATTGGTCCTGCCGAAACTGTTGGTTATAAGCTTCGGTTGATAAGTTCACAGGGAAGCCAGTCCACCAGTAGTTTACAACTGGAGCCAATAGAGCCGCCCCTGCTAGCCTATTACATAAAATGGCAGATTTATTATTATTCATTCTCTTACTAATAATAATTCTCTAGAACGGATTCATTTATTTTATACCTGTTTGGAATGTATTTGAGACAGCTCCAAACAATCTCCCCACCCATTGAAAATCCAATTACATAGAATTTGGACCCGAGTCCCAATTGATCAGCAAGCTCTTCTATATCTAAAGCTATGCTCTTCACTGTTCGCTTTGGATCAGGATCACTTTCTCCATAACCAGGTCTATCAAATGACACAATGTAGATTCCCAATCCTTCAATGATTTCCTATAAAAAAGCAAACCACTAGAAAATATCAAACACTTGAACGAAATTTAAACTGAGCGTTATTGAGAGGGACTATTAATTTTGTACCGGGGAGAGGGTGCTAGCAATAACAGCATCGTGCCTGCAAGAATCAAAACCATGGACGTAAACAATTTTGTACTTGGCAGTGTCTTTTGGAACGCCATACTCGTTGTAAGCCAAATGCCTCCCATCACTAAGCTTTACTCTCAATGAAGTTACGGGAGGGCCATCGGTAGAGCCACATGTTTTCGGTGGAGGAGGTTGAATTGCCTTAAATCCCCATGCTACAAACCCCACAAAGAACAGTACTACTAGTTTCTTAACCTGCCCTGAAAAATTCCAACTTCTTATTAGAACATGGCAAGAACTTCATTTGACAAGGAAAGAATGTAAATGAATTCTCGCTTAAGTCTAAGGTTTATAGCAAAATAATGTAATTTTTTAAGGAATTTTGAGATGGGGCACTTAGTCCCGTGGATTAGATCAAATGTCATAATTTAAACGAAAGTCTTACTTAAGGTCAATCCTGATTCTGAAAACTCTTCAAAAGATGTCAAATTTATAATTAAATA
The DNA here is from genome assembly GCA_003255025.1 of Datisca glomerata. Lineage (NCBI taxonomy): Eukaryota > Viridiplantae > Streptophyta > Magnoliopsida > Cucurbitales > Datiscaceae > Datisca > Datisca glomerata. The sequence goes on from QANY01000568.1 coordinate 121,397, forward strand.
ACAATACTCCTTAATTCAGATCAGATTGTTTCTTAGCAATCCTAGATTAAGAGATTTGAAATCACAGCAGCTTCTCACCTAAAACGTCAATTTAACAGGAAACTCAGACTAAAACCAATAACATGCAAACTTCCGAATAATGTTTTCTATCATTAAAAATGACTCAGAAACTTTATTATGCAGCTATAAAATTTAAAATTTCAATTTCCCATCTTAAGCTCTGGAAGCCGAGAACGGGAAGTAAACCCAGATGAAGAAAAATTCAGCACCATCAAATCCAAACAAAGAAATGGAGGAATAGAAAGAAAACCCACCTGAAGGCAGCTGAAAAGAACCGCCTTTTTTAGCGTTTCTTGTGTGAGCTCGGGCTGATGCTGCTGAAATTTTCCTGTTTACTCCTCCAGCCATTTTCTCCCACAATTACCCACTGCAAGATCTCACTCCCAAATTTTCACAGACGACAGAGAGAGAGAGAGAGAGAGAGAGAGAGAGAGAGAGAGAGAGAGAGAGAGAGATCCGTCACAAAGAATTTCCTAAAACAGTGGCGGTCTTGCAGACAGTGAGATGAATCATTGGTTTCTCGATTTTGGACCTTAACCTTTGGAGTTTTTCACCCCAAGTGTTTTTTGCGTACGGTAAAATACCTATAGGGTTATGACTTTTAACTCTGAAAAACTAAGCTACAAGTGTACGCAAGTGTAATTTGTTGAAATCTAAAAGTTTGCTAAAATTGTTTGGAAAGCTCCTTTTAACAAAATTTATACTTTTATAAAATAAAATTCATTTGGCTTAGAGGAAAAAATTGAAAACAGAAAATAGTGTTTTGAAAACAGTTTTCTCCCCAATTCTTTATCCACATAAATAAGGGTGTTCACGATTCGATTTGATTAATTTTTTAGTGAAAACTGAATCGAATTGAAACTTCAGTTCCGCGATAAAATTGAATCAAATCGTGAGTTTCAGTTCGGTTCGATATTATTGATTAAAAATAATTTTTAAATAATATTATTGAAAAAATAAATATAAAATTAAAATTTTACTTCGGTTCAGTTTTACAATATATATATATATATATAGTCATGGTTATACACGGTTACAGGGGTCAACGGTCAGTTCAGATAACAAAATAACTTACATTGAGCACGTTTGTCAACGTTTTACAGGGGTCAACGGTCTTAACGCAATCTCTGCTCAACAGACCTTACCCAGACGCGACTTGGGTGACGTCCCACTCAGTGTTCATTGATTGTTTCCTGAACTTACTGTAGTACAATGAGTACTTCCTCAACCATAACAAGATCATGATTAGTAGAGCTTATAGTCATGGTTATACACGGTTTACATTAATACATACATGGTCTCATGAACAGAGAATATGGGGAGTAAAAGAAACTTACGGTGAGGGAGCACTGGAGCTCCTGATTGCAACAGCGTTATATATGTGCAGGTGTGAGCATGACAGTAATGGAGATAAGAAATAAGAGAGGAGTTAGAGAGAAAATGTTAAGACAAATTTAAGGGCTCAACTCATGAGCATTCTATTAAACATAAAAGAAAAGCTTCGTTTTTCTCAACAAGGGTGAGATGCCCTTTTATAATACAGAAAAGTAACTTAACTCACACTAGAGTAACTAGACAACATTATTCAGAAAAGTAACTTAACTAGAGTAACTAAAGTAATTATACAACATAATTGATTAGATAGGATAGCGTGGTGTGACAGACATCGTCCACGTGTGCGGTTTAGCGAAGCGACTGTGGAGACCTTTGTTTGCTTCTGTTTAGTGCTTGACAGCTGGTCGGGTGCTATTAATTGAGTTTGCCTTTTCCTTTAAGGTCTTTGTCTTTCTCGAGCTGGTCTGAGATAATGGACGCTAAAGATTCCCAAAAGTCAGCAATGGTTGGCTCTGGTGGGTCCACTGCTGGTGTCAGATCTGGTAAGTCATCATTGGGGTCTTGACTCTCGCCAGCAAGGATGTCGAAGGCATTTTGCTGAATGATGTCCAGACTGAGATCAGTGGTTGGCTCAGTAGGAGGTGATACGGATAATTGCCTCTGTGGACTCGGATTGGTACTGGATATGGCCATTGAGGTTGTGTCAGATCCAAAAACATGGAGGAACTGGTTTTTTACAAAAGCCATGGTTCTGACAGCTAATTCTTTTTCACTAATTTGGAGAAATTGTTGTTTAATCATATTTTGAGCATTTAAGAATGGATTGCTCGTTGGTACTGGTACAGGTTTTGGGATTGATTCATAGCATGTTTGTGGATGCGTCTTGATCAGTTTGATTAATTCAGTTAGGTGGGGATTCATGCCTTTGTCCCACCATTTAGTAAAAAAGATACGTTTTAATACGGGTATTCCATTCTGGTATTAACATTTCAGATCCCATTTCCAAATCCATGGGATATTGAATCGGATGATAAAATGTACCAAAGCTTTGGATATAGTACTATTTTTATGGATTAGGACATAGTGTGAATGCCATTCTTTAAACTCGGTTTGTAATATTTCTGGTAAAGTATCAAACGTAAGGCCAAATTTATCCCACCAAAGGAGGAACCAATTTGGTAAGCCTGCGTCTAATACCTCAAGGCATATACGGATAAACCATGTGTGGTTTCTTATCAGATTTTGATAATAGAATGTATCGGTAAAGGATTCTATATAATCCCAATAACTGTATTTAATAGTTTTCTGGTGTATCTTCATAGTTCTGGTAGTATGAGAATGTAGACTCCATTGATTAATAGAGATGAAGTTTCTGATGACAGCCTTACTTAAAGTAATTGGGCTGGTATTTCGGTTAGAGTCATGGAATGTATGTCTAATTTCCATGCTTCCAGATTGAACTACTATAGCTTCATAAATGTATCTATAGTGTTCAAATCTGGTTGGATACTGTTGTGTGGAGAGGTAACAGGTTTTTATCTCCCATGGATCTTCCATCCATTTTTCATCATTCGGTTCAATAGTGAGGATTATTTCCTCAGAAATTCGGTTAATAATGTACTGTTCTGGTGTCAAGAGGACTTCTTTTGTACTCTTGCGAGTAGCCTCTTGAACACTGGGAAATTCTGAAGGCCAGAAAATCCCATCATTCGGATATTGCAGATTGGTTCTGCCACGTTCGCGCCCACGAGAGCTGCGGCCTATTCCTCGGTTACTCATGATTGGATTTTCCCTGTAAATATTCACGGGTTAGAAAATCAGGAAAAGAATTCTGTTCACCTTTAATATATTCAATATTAAAATCAAATACATATACAATACTCTACCATGATGCAAATATTTGTTTTGATGCAAGATTTTGAACATCTTTTTTGAAAATCTGTTTTGCAGCAGAGCAGTCAACACGGATAAGAAAATGTTGATTTAATAAATCATCTTGAAATTTTAATACATATTTCACAATTGCTAAACGTTCTTGTTTAATTGATGGATAATTCTTTGCTGATCCTTTTCAGGTACCAGAGGTAAATCTTAATAATTCTTCTTTATGAGTTTGGGGATTTAACTGCTTTAGAATACCTCCATAACCTAGGTTAGAGGCATCAGTTTCTACAATTTTATTCCATGTCGGGTGTGGTAAAGCTAAACAGTGTAATTGTTGAATTTTAGCTTTAATATTCTTAACTGCTAATGTAAGATCTGATGTTCAAGGTATAGGTTTCTTTTGGAGTCTCTGATTTAACATAGCAGTATCCTGAGCTAGTTGGGGATAAAAGTCACGGATATAATTCAAACTTCCTAGAAATCTTTGTAATTGTGTTTTATCTTTTATTTCATCTGAAAATTTAGATGCAAAATCTATACTACGGTTAATAGGAATAATAGTGCCATTAGAAATGTTATGGCCTAAGAATCTAACTGTTGTTTTCATTTTAGTAGCAGATAATACTAAACCATTTCGGATAATCACATTCTTAAAAATATTAAGATGTTTAAAACGCTGGTCTATGGATGATGAGAAGATTAAGACATCAACAATGTAACAGATAATAAATACAGTGTAAGTATTAAGAATATCATTCATGATATGCTGGAATTCAGATGGACCATTTTTGACACCAAATGGTAAAACATTCCATTCAAAATGGCCAAAAGGTACAGTAAAGACAGTTTTATACCTGTCTGCTTCAGCTATTCGGATTTGCCAAAATCCTGATTTTAGATCAAATTTTAAAAAGATTACAGAATCATAAAGTCTATCAAATTGGTATCAGAGCCATGATTAGTCTTCGTTATAGTACTGTTTATATCCTCTTTACATTAGGCATACATGGTCACACACACATGTCTGACCTTAGCTCTGCATCTATATAATCCATAGCTAATACAGTAACCTCCACATCTGAGGTAACTGAATTAATTGCATATCAAGATGTAAAAGAAGCTTTAGATAAATGGACTGTACCTAAGGTAAAACCTGAAACAATATATAAAATTGGAACCTTTGATTTCACTAGCCGTAAAATCATTAAAACATTTGAATATGCCATTCCTTTACAACATAATGATGATGTTTTATATCTGTTGCATTTCCATGATTTATATCCATTCATGCAAAAATATAAATATGTGCATATAGGCTTAGTGCAAATTGCATTAAAACCTTTAACTCTACTAGGACAGAACACCAGCATACAATGCACCCTTAGAGATTGTAGGTGTTTGAACTGAAAAGCTTCCCTTATGGGAGCCATAGAGACTAGTTTATCTCATGGACCTATTTATTTTAATATTTATCCGAATTTAAGTATTGCTCTAGCCAGAGTACTTGAACTTAGAGTTCAATCACATGGCTATGATTATCTTCCAGGATCGTCTCCCTTTGCTATACTCTTTAGGATTCATCTTAAGGTTTTGACAACCTTGAATCCTTATACCAGAAAGCAAAGTGACCAAGGACATACTGTCCTTATTGATACTAATCTATTTAACAGCCAAGTGGCTGTTCCTCGAATGATTCCCTGGTCTGATATCACATTTCCTGACACCTGGCAAATTCCTTAGGTTGTCCCTACCAGACCTGTCATCCGACAATCCCTTAATGATGTCATCCAAACTCACGGTGGCAATGTCTATCTTCATTTTCAAAAACCACCTCTGCCTCTGACTCGAAGCCCTTCTAGTCTCAGCCGCCATAGTATACCCCCATATCAGGTGGAGATCCCCGAATCTTCTCGGGCCTCTTTCACTGAACCTCATGGATCAGAGGAATCTGATCATTTTTTTCTCCCGGAGGATCAGATTAGAGGAATTCACATCAGCGATAATCAGATTCCTCATGGTGTTTATGAATCCACCATAAACAGAAGGCCAATGAGCCCAACCGCAAGTGACATGCAATTCAACATTTAGATGAATTTTACACCCAATAGTACGTTAAGACAAAGTCTTCACCAGGATTTTATGCAACCAAAATATAAGGATTTTCGAGATTGGTATTTCGCCAACCATAATCCTCAACAGCTCTTAGATCTTAAGAGCATGTACTACTTCCAATTAGAACAGGATCAATGCCTTCAGTCTTTTCCTGAATGGTATTACCAGCTCACTCAAAGAGTCAAAATTAAAGATGACCAACAGTTACAAGTTCTCACCAATATACAGAAAACTTGGATAACCACAACTGGTAGAACCTACCATGCTATTCATCCACCACCATTATCCTTAGAACTTGCTCCAGGACAAGGTAACCAAAAACCATTGGTCATTAACCCCTATACTGAGGTGCCAGATAATACCAACCATCAGGATATTGTTAAGGTAAAAGATATTTTACCCTTAAACAAACAGAAAAATTACACCAACCTCTTCCTTCAAACTGTAGGAACACAGTTAACTAGGATTGAGGAACACGTTTCTCAAATCCAGGAGATCCAATCTAAAACTCCTCCAACAGAAAAACCCAAACTCACGATTGAACCAGTAACGCTTAAACTTCCTTTAGATGTTCAGAATTTTAAATTAAAATCTAGTAAGAAGGAGGAGGATTTCATGGAAACCATAATGGATAAGATCAGGAATCTGAAGATCTCTACACCTGATAAGACCTCCACACCTGAATCATCTTCAGGACAGTTGAACATGATGAATCAGGATGAACCACCTAATCCTGAAGAACCTAAAGAGTATTCCCTCTCTCAAATCTTAGATATTCAAAAGAATTTTGATGATTCCATCAATAAACTCTCTTCTAGCTATTCAAAAAGACCTACTACCCGTATGGCTTTAACTGGACCAAGTAGGTATTATTATCCCAGACCTACTCCCCAAGATATTTTATATGAAGAAGACTTTCTTCATTCTCAGAATTCTTACCATGGCAAAACCATCTACGAATGGAACATAGATGGCAAAACAGAATATCAGGTCTTCGAGACCATTCATCAAATGATCATGTACTCTTCTGTGTGTAAGCAGAATGAGAATACAGATCACCAAATCTGCAGGTTCCTGGTCAATGGTTTCACAGGAACGCTGAAAGGCTGGTGGGACAATTGTCTCACTGAAAGTCAACGCCAAGAAATCTTAAACTCTTTCAAAATAAATATTGACCCAATTACTGGTACCCATACCAGAACTGAAGATGCCTGTTATACCCCGGCCCAATCCATTATTCACCATTTCCTTGGCCCAGGAATTGTCAATATTGATAGGCACCGAGAACTTCTCCAAAACCTGAGATGCCCTTCTCTGACTCACTTCAGATGGTATAAAGATGTCTTTCTAATGAAAGTCATGCAGAGAAGTGATGCAAACAATGAATATTGGAAGGCAAAGTTCATTGATGGCCTCCCAAGTCTTTTTGCTGAAAGAGTAAGGAGAACTATGTGATAAGCATGATCAAATGGATATTCCTTATGATCAATATACTTATGGACATCTCATTGCCCTAGTAATAGAAGAAGGACTAGGATTATGCAATGATACGAAACTACAACATATGATGAAGAGTCAGAATCTTGACAACAGAAAAGAATTAGGTGAAAAAACCATCAAAATTCTGAACAGAATCAAAACTTCAGTTAGACAATTTTATCGAATTGAACCGCACACACATAAAGAACTGACCCATTGACCATTTTTTATTCGGATCGATTTGGTTTTGAAGACCCTAAACCCAAGAGAAGTCAGGAACGCCTTTTGCAGAGCCAAATCCTAACATTTCTGGACCGAATAAAACGAACCAGTCTGGGCCTGCGCTCGTCTCCCCCACAAGCTCCGGTCGACTTCCAGCTCACCTTCTTCTCATCAAATCTCTTCACGAACTTCAATCCCTAGCCGTCCACCATCCCTCCCCCTGTAATCCCCACGTCGTTCACATTCTCAGCCAATACCACATACCATCTTCAATCTTCTCTAGGATAATTCTCCATCTCCATCCCTACCAGTAGCTTCGCTCCCTCTTGGATCACCAATACGACGCCCGATCTCAACCGAATCGTGCCGTAAGGTAGCTTCTTGGCGGGAAGATGACGCAACATTGTGGGATGGTTTTTCATTTTGTCTTTAGTTTTTTGTGGGGATGGGTTTGAAGAAGATGAGGCTGAGGGGGTGGAGAGGTAGTATCATCACTAGCGAGAGAGAGATGTGACATTTAAATTAAAAAACAAAATGACTTGTGTGATATTGAAAATAAATTTTTATTTAAAAAACCATAAAATAATTTTCACTTCCAAATAATTTTTTTTTCTACACGTATTTTAGTAAAAAAAAATTTAAATAATTTTAAGAAAACTCTTTTATAAAAGCACTTCCACGCACACCCTTAGTTTTTCTATATAAAAAGATAAAACTCTTTGTCAATTTCTTTTTTTTTTCAAAATCTATAGTTTTCTTAATTAGACGAAATCCACATACAAAGATCTAAATATTAAGACCATGGCGATGCTAGTTAGCGACAAAGATTAGTTGGCAGATATAAATCGTCAAACCTATTTTAGATGGTAGAAGATCAGTTGGCAGATTTAGATTTTGAAAGACTCTTTCTTCATATGTCTCTTACTGGATTCTTAATTCTCTACTTTAGAGTTTCAATATTTTGAAATCAAATAAGAAAATCAAGCCAAAAACTATACGATGACGAAAAAACTAGAATACGAGGGTAAAAACTAGAAATTTAGCGATAAAAATTAGATCTTTGAAAACTAGAAAGAGACCCAAACACACCCAAACCAGCCTAGCACCACTGTGCACCCCCACGCACGACAGTGAAGAATGGAGAGAGTGCAAGAGAGAAGAAAGAAGCAGAGAGGGATGCACAATAAAGAGAGAAGAAAGAGATAGAGAAGAAGAAGGGAGAGAGCATGGGAGATTGTTAGAGAGAAGAAAGAGGAAGAAAATATTGTTAAATTCGGCTATTTGTGCAAATAAAGAAAAATTTGACAATTTACCAAAATCAATAAAAAAGTGGCCCTATCTCCTAATTTCTCATTTTTTTATTTTTTGTGCCACAACGGCCTGCAACGTGAGTGACGATTGAAAAAATATAAAAAAATAAATTTAAAATCGTTCTAATCATTGTAGAGCAAGATTGATCACCTAATTTAAAAATATTTTAGTTTTTAAAAACTCAGAATTGGTTTGAGAGTTATTCGGGTGTGGGGAGAATGTATTACCGGAAAATGTATTACCATCCCACAACACTTATCACTAAAAGGGTTACTAAATTTGAACAAAAAGCTATCCAAATTAATTTAGAAAAATGAAAGAATGAAAATGTGATAAAATTTTGTTTTTAAATGTCTCATGAGGTATATCTTGTTTAAAAAATAAAACAAAATAAATAACCTTTGGCGGATGCTACAATAACCATTGAAAAATAATCTCATTTTCTTAAAATATAACATTATTGAAGTTATTCTCGATATCTCAAAAATAACACTCACATTAGCTGTTTGAGAAGATTGGTATCCAGAAAATCTCAAACTTCATCTTAAGAATATTTTTTAGGCAAAAAATAAATATTGATATAAATAAGATTTATATCTAAATTTTATGATTGTGACTCACACACAATATATATATTTACTCTAATTATAAGTGAATGAGACATGAATCACATTATCAAAATTAACATGACGATCTATAATGATACATAATAAGTAAGAAGAAACAAAACCAATAAATGAAGAAGAAAGAGTATAAAATAAAAGAAAAGTTAGTAAGATGAAAAAAATGGTGTAACATGAAAGAAGTAAAGAAAATGCGTAAAATAGAAAATGCATTTAAAACATGTAAAAAAACAAGTAAAACAAAAAATAAAAGAGAAAAATATGTAATAAGATGAAATAGAAAGAAAAAATTCATTTAATAAGAAAATCTGTTTTTTTTGGGGGGGGGGACAAAAAGTTGAGGAGGGGTTGCATACAACCCTTTTCAAATCATGATTTTAAATTTTTATGATACATGTACACCCTTCTAATTTTGATTATATAATTTACAAGTTATGGTTTTTTTTTAATATTTACCATTCAACAAGTAATTGTAGACATTAACTAGTTAACCTGAGTCTTCTAAAGAAGCAAGGGTATTAAATCTAAATATGAAAGGTCTAACAACGAAAAAATTATCTAGTGAAGGTATTTGTGAAAAAATCTGAGGATTTAAACCTATTTGCTTATAAAACCTTTGTCCATATAGATGTTTAACTTTGTACATATTATTATTTTATGTTTTATGTATGATAGACTTTGTAGGAGAGTTTTCTTACATGATATGTATAGTTTTAACTCATTAATTGAGTTGATTGCATATTGAATTGATTGTACACTCTCAAAACTTTATTCGTAGTCTTATTGAATGGCTGGTGACAAGGTATATTTTGTTGTCAAATTTTTAAACTTCTAAAAAGAAATCATCAAGGAATAAAACACAACTCAAGACTAGGAATAAAATGAATAGAGAAAAAAGACAAATACCTCTATATTTAAATTTAGAAAATGAAAAGAAAATATACACTATGAAAGTATAAATGAGAAAATATGAAAAACAATGACGAATACTTCAAATTTTAATTAAAATGAAGAAAAAGATAACTCAAGAATTTAAATGAAAGAAAAATGAAAAGTAAAGAATAATATTTTTTTCTCTAATTTCTATCAAATAAAACCTAATCTCTTTCTCATTTTTCTCTCATTTTTCTCTTAACTTCCTCTGTTTCTTTATTTTTCTCTCAAAGAAAACTTCTTATCTTTCTCTCATTTTCTCATATTTTCTTGAAGAATATGAACTTTCTACTTATGATCGTCACGAATTGAATTGATAATGAAATGACTATACATTCTCTATTTGTTGCAGGTTGGTTATTCACCAGCGCGGGTGGAACGAAAGGCTACGAAGCACTTCACCATGCTCTCTCTTTGCTACACATGCTAGGGACTGTATAAGAGTTCTGCTTTAGGCGGTTTGTGTCTAAATTATGTCCACAAAATATGGTATAATAACTATTTATGAGTAAACAATCATTTCTGAGATATTTATGTATTACTGAATTTTAAGAATAAATAAAATTTTCTTTAATTAAAGTGTGTTTGTAATTTACCTAAGTCCTGAAACTATTATCAATGAAAGAAGAGTAAAGATCGAACGATCTTCCAGACAAACACTTTTGAGATAGTTCAAAATTTTATTCGCAGTCTTAGGATCGACTGGACAATTCCAATTACGACTGTTAGGTTTAAGTAAAGAATGTCGGTCTCGGGGCATGAGAATGAAGACTCTGACGGTTGACTTAGACATGTTATGAAACATGAGAAATAAACCAGTAACCAATTAGTTTAGAACAAAACCGTTTATCAAACTATAAATCTAATTGTTAAGTCTTAAAGGGTATTTCTATAATTACCTTAATCATGAGGTGAATACGGACTTGACCTAGTTACTTGTGATTTTTTATTCGCCAAAAGTGTGAGATCGAATTGTCATACAATACCTCGGCTGTCAGGACCGTGATTGAACTATGTTGGAGTTGCGTGATTCACAGATATGAAATTCATGGTAAGATTACAAAAGTGATAATATCACATTATGCTTTATTGATGAGTGTGTGAATAAGTAAACTGAGCGCGGTACTCAATGACATGAGTCATTGAATAAGACATACGGAATTGTACGAGACACTTCACATATATGTCTTTTTTATTCACATTCAATAAATGAGTTGGGGAAATAAAAACTAGATGAGTAAAATGGTAATTTTACATTCCACTCTTGTTACTGATATTCATGAAGAGTAATATCGTAAAATATTTTGTAGACCGTGAAATATAAATATTTGTTTGCACCGATAGAAAATGTAACGTGCATGAATCAAGAGTTCATTCAGTATCAGACGTATAGTGAAGTCGTACGATATCGGGATTAAATAAGTCAGGAATTTAGGGAGATAAATTAGTCGGGTATTTGAATCACATAACTTTATTCATGTGGGTTCATTCGGTCTCAGGAGTAACTCATAAGAATAGGAATGAGAAACAACGTTAGTTAGACCAAAAACGTATTTTGGGTCAAGGTTCACTTCCCGAGCCCATATAAGATGGGTGTCATCACCATCTTAGTGAAGACTAAAATTAATATTCAAATTAATTTTTTTATTATTTTATAATTATTAGATAATTATTAAAGAAAAAAATTAATTAATAGTGATCATTTTAATTCGTCAGTTTAGACAGATGAATTTGAACATAATTTCTGCTCTAGGGGAAGAATTGAAAACCACGTATAAGTGTATATGAAGATGAGAATTTTGGTTTTTGACATATAGGGGTATATGGAAAAATTTCATAATTAAATATAAAATGGATTGTATTATGATTGCATCCCTAAGTGTGTCAGTCAGAGTAGAAAACATTTCTCTCCTCCTCCTTACACTATTGCCGCTGAAATTCATGGAGGAAGAGGAAAATTTTGTTTCCTCTTTCACAGGTTATTTTGAGAGCCCGCACTCAATTCGTATACAAATCTTTGAGAGATATACTTCTGATTCTAACGAGTGATTGTCAGTGTAAGGATCAATTAAAAGCTCTGCGAATCTTAGGAACGAAGAACGTGAGATTAAGAATTGGATCCCGCCAAATTAGAATTTCTTCATTAACAGAAAATGTATAAATCATTTCTATCTCTTCTCGATACGATTATATTGTTATGCATATTCATTGGTTTGATTTCGTGTTTAATACGATTACATGTTTGCATGAAAATTTTTAATATTCCGCACATGAACTTATCATGGTTCAATTATTTTTCTACAAAATCTAAAACTAGATCCAATAGTTTGACGCATCACTTAGGCTTAGTAAATTTAGGGCAAAGTGGTTTATGAATGAGTCTTGGAGGCATTCTTATCATTTGGTTGATCTAAATCCATGGCCTATTTCCAGTTCAATCAGAGCTTTGTGGAACTCATCTTTTCAACTGGGAAATGTAAGTATGTTTTGTCCTTGCTAAGGTGCTTTCTAAGTATTAACCATTGGCTAGAGACAGCCCATATTGAAACCTTCACTATCAAGCTAAAAGTGTTTCTATTAGCAGTTTTAACTATAACCTCAACTCCATTATTTGGTTTGAGCATACACGATTTCTTTAAAATTAATTGGATACACTATCTATCACAAGGGATTTGCATTTTCTATAGATTCTCCCCAAAAAAAGTCTCTACACAAGTGAAGACGCACTCTCATTTATAAGGTAAAATTGGAGTAGTTTTTTTAATTTGTTTTAGACCTTGGGATCTTTTTTAAACTTTAGGCTCTTTCTTTTTATTTTCAGACCTTAGGTATAATCTTAGCTATAGATGGGCTTATAAGCAAAGTGGATATATACATATATAATATATTAATCCACACAAAATATGGTATCTATATTTTATTTTTCTATTTTTTAATTATAGGATTATTTAGATTTAGCCGTACGACTTAGGTTATTTCCACTTATTTCTATCATTCCCAATAGAATTACGGAGAATGTTTCTAAATTCTAAACATTTTATTTAAGAAATGAGTTTCACAAAGAATTTACATGGACAAAGGTAAGACGGATTCGAAAAGCTAGGGGTGAAATTTTCTTACCGATCTCAGTAAACCAAATCGAACAAATTGGATAAAAAATGATTGATTCTTTCAGTTCTTTAGAGTCTTCAGTTTGGTTTGTGTTGTAAAAAAATTAAAGTTTAAGTTCGTTTCAGAATTTTGACAGTTTTCGAATCGAATTGGAACTCCTATTTTATTATTTTTTTATTATGTAATTTCGTACCAAAGCGAACCTAACTAAACCGAAACTTTAATTTTCTATTATTTTTTACTAGGGTTTTAAACAAATATTTTTTTTATTACAAAGGCCGAACTAGAGAACCGAAACATTTAATGTTGATTCATTTTCATAAGTGGTTTTGTTGGTTCGACGGTAATGTTGAACTGAAACTTTGGTTCAGTTCGCTTTTCGCAGAAATCTGAACAATGAATACCCCTACCAAAAACTAAAAAATAAGAACAAACAACCCTCAAGATATTGATCAATATAATGAATTAACTCTTAAAATCCAAAATGAGTACTTCCACTTCGATCAAGATTTAAACAGTCTGGATCTGTCCTCAAAGAAACAGAACATAAAAATCAACAATTTTTACATTTTTTGTTTTCAATTTTTTCAGTTGAAGGGTCATCCAAATTTAATCGTACCATCAACATTATATTCACTATTCTATATTGTTTCTAACATAAGGATGAAAAATGTCTATCCTAAACATTATAGGACAAAAGTTTCAAAAAAGAATTTACAAGGATAAAGATAGAAAAGAGTACGAGTGTAATCAATTTGGTTCGGTTTGATTTGATTTAAGATTTTTTTTTTCAAATTCAACCACAAATACAGTTCCTGGCATATTAAAGTCCAACCGAGCTACCTTGTACATATAAACCAATCAGATCCGAACCGTAATAAATGATTGGCTTCGGTTTTACGGTTTTCCCAAAATTGCCACAGAAAAAAGGATTGTTAGAGCCCAATTAGAGGTGCGCCTCCAGTTTCATGACTTTTGAGTCCAGATAAACAATAGCAGGTTAATTTGATAGCCAATTATTAATCATCAAGTCTTCAAAATAAATAATCTTAAAGTTATGTATTCGATAGAAACATAAAAATAACGAAAAAAGTACAACAAAAATTTACAAACGAATACAATATTTACAAACATTCATTGATGTAATGTAAACATGTTAAAATGACATTATGCAGTAGCTCCTCCTGTTGACTACTCAGCATCATCCTGTACAATTCAGTATTAATCTCCATTGTTCAAGTTTCCCATTTTGAAAAAAAACATTATAAGCATAATAGAAGCAGATCATATATAAGTTCACAAAACCATACTGTTGGAAATGATGGAAAAAAAGTCAAAGAGAAAGAGAAGAAAAGTCAAAGAAAAATGTGATTGAAAGTGTGTGTTGTGTGGGTAGTGTGGGATTGAGTCCCACATCGGAAGGGGCACCCCACTCTCACATTGGGGTTAGCCCCAAGGGGCACCTCACATTTTATAGGGAAGAGAGGACTTAGATGGCACATGATCTTCCCATCACACACACGCGCCTGCGTCACCACCACCGTCCATCCGATCGGCCGGCCTGACCTGGCTCTGTCCGGTCCAGATGAAATAATTAATTTTTTACAGAACAATTCTCTTAATTAAATTTCTTGGAGAGGAAGGCTTAGTGCTTTGAATCTGTCAAAGCAAAGCAAAATATTTCAATAGTAGTTGTGTTTTATCTGAAGAAGATAAACCAAATATCTGCATATTTCCAACTATCCCAAAATCACGCGTAATCTTATTTACACATTTCTCCAAGGTGTTTTTAATTTTAAGATACAGTGTGTTGAACAGAGAAACATCCATCATTTTTGCTATTGTTTTGCACATTCTACATGCACGTTTTCGTGAATATCTGTGAGAGAGAAAAACTGAGCGTTATGTGAACCATTGAGATGTTTGGTTGCTGTTCTCAGCCTAAGATCGTTGAATCTTGCAGAGGCGATTCGTCATAGTCTCCAAGCACCGGTTGGAGGGCAATTACTGTCTTTAGGACATTGAATACATGTAATCCTCGATCTGGTTTAATTTTCATTTTTATTATTTTTGTTGTAATCGTTCATGCAATATTTTTCCCTATAATCGTTAATCACTTATTTCCCTTGTAATCGTTTGTCTTTATATTTAAGTTGTAATCGTTTATTATTTCCATTTGTAATCGTTCGGTGTTATTTGGTTAAGATACTTGTTCCATTTCCACAACCAACACATACAAATTCAAATAATCATATAATCAAATGTACAATATGAATGATTTTAACCATTATTTCATATGTATATTGATCATGGTATAGCTTAATTAAATGGGTGATGAAGAAAGAAATTAACATAATCGTTTAATAAAAAAGAGTGCATGCGGAAGTCATTTCATCCTTCAGAAAATGCTACCAGGTATTATTTGATTGAACTTTTGACTTAAGGTTGCCGATAAGCACGGCGGAGAAAAGATTCAAAAATTAAGATTTAGCTGTAAATACAGATCTGATACATAAAGAGAGGGAGACCGATACAATACATAGTACAAACCTTTAATCGAAGCCAAAGGAGATGATGCAGGCTCGAGTTCGACCATCGACAGAGATAGAGGCCTCTGCATGTTGAATGAGATCTGCGGCCTTGGTGACTTCTGCTATGGTGTGGTGAGAGAGAGAGAGAGAGAGAGAGAGAGAGAGAGTACCTCCAGGCTACAAAAATGAAGGATTGATGGAGATTCGGAGAAGAAATGTAAGGGGTAGGTTTGCGTCTGTGATTTTGCGATGAGGGAGGGAGGGAGGCTGGGGCTGTGTGAAGTGAAGAGGGAAAAATTAGAGCAAATGGGCTATGTATATATATAAGTATGATTCAATTTGGTTCGGTGCAGTGCTGTTTTTTCATAAAAACCGAATACCGAACTAAACCATCCTACTTTTCTACTTCTAAAATCGAACTGAATTGTTAGAAGCGATATGATTCGGTCTGGTTCGGTTGGTTTTTGTGGTTTGATTGATTTTCCTTACACCCTAGAAAAGAGAGACTCCAAAAACTAAAAAACATGAAAAAATAACTCTCAAGATATTGGTTTACACAATGAATTATTCTTTTAAAATTCCACAAGAATTCTTCTACTTCCATCAAGATTTTATAAATCAAGTTTTATTTGATAAGTAATGTGTCAACCAATCATAAATTATTTTGACAAATCAGGTTATAAATGATTGACACGTCGTTTGTATTAAACACTTCTATCAATCGTAAAAATACCATCACACTCTTTCATACCATCTTTTTTAGTAAAATCAACATTTGTGCAATCAAGTCCAATGTCCACAAATATCAAGTTTTAAGGATTCTCAACCTAGAAAAACTATTTTTTTCCCATTCAAAAATCATTTAATTTGAAATCCTTCCAAAAAGCTTTGATTATTGATTAAATTAAGTCCCCTTCTCCTTTGTTCTTCTTATATGATATTTTCTTGTCAATTTATAGTTAACTAATTAAATATATGAATAGATTGATTCAATAATAATTATGACTCAATGGAATAAAATTAATACCAAAATTTATATGGTGAATAGCTTAGTATGTAACATTTTATCTTTATGATCCTAGTTACATATATATGTATGTAAGCATTATCAAAATTTTAGCTAACAAATCTGGTTGTTCCAAAAATAAGAAAACTAAACATGTTTTGATAATGTAACGAACTTGCTAAGAAACACTAGTAATAGTCATCCGATTGATAAATTATTTTTATATAATCAATTGTCTTTTGACTATTAACTAGTTATAGTGAGACTTGTGTGAATCCTGCAAATTTTCCAATAATTTCCCTATGACAAAATAAAATTGTGAACAACTTTCACTCATGAACTGTTTTTCCTTCAATATTCTTCTTCAATAATCATGTCCAATATATGTCTTAACGATTTTCTAACTTTCTATTTGTGCCTACCCGGATTCCTAGATCATATGCCACTGCCTCTACCCTCACCTAACCCCGAGGTTTTAGTTCAGAGCATCCCGAGATATAAAGTTTTTCATCGATCTCTATTTTCATACTTTGCGTCACATGACTCAATACAAATTCAACTAAACTCGTTATACTCTACCAATGTCAACCCCAAAGGACTGAATAGATAGCTCGGCCAGTACCTTATTCATGTCCAAGCCCTATTTCCTCACCCTCCTATTATGCTCAACGGGTGCGTCACCATTTTTGTACTTTAAAATTTAAGAAAATGACATAAATATTACTACTTTTATAGTAGTAAGTTATGAATTGACATAAAAAATTTGTAGTAGATAAATGATCATTTCTATTTAATTTGATTATAATTTTTTATGATTTTGTCTATAATGTTCTTATCTCATGTTTCTACTCAGATTTTTTTAATTATTTTTTCAAATTTGAATATAGTAACTCTCTTAAAAATGGGTGGTTATGATAATATTTATTAATTAAATATGAATCTCATATTAAGTGGGCCTATAATTTATAATTAATACTGATACTATAATAAAAAATAGACAATATGTTAATAAAATATATATTAACATTTATTTAGGAATGTATTAATAGTAAATAAATAGAGTGATAAGGCATGATATGATATCAACGTTTATCCAGTATATGATATAAAATGCTAACAATACATTAACAATCAAATGATATGATATTAATAATTATTTGGGATGATTTAATATTGAATAAATTGAGTATTAACATCAGATAATACTGTATTGAACGTGATGAACGTTTAGTTAAGATCATAATTACTCCTAATTTTAAATGTCATTTTAAATTTCCAAACCTTATTTGTTTGAGTGTGAAAGAGTAACGTGGAAAAAACAAATGTCTATTCATATTTTTAAAAAAATAAATGACCATTTATCTATTTGTATTTTTTTTTTGGTCATTTTATAACTTACTTATAGAAAATTAATCTATTTACTAAGATTTCCATAAAACATTTTGCAATTGAATACCCTTCAATCATTAGTTTGAAGACTCTCAACCTAAATATAAAAATCATTTACTTCTCTTCCATATAAAATTATTTCTAATTTTTTTGAATTAATTAGCACTTTCTAACTGAATTAAGAGGCTCTCAATTATGTGTTAAGAAGACTCAAAGCATAATCTAGTTGCATGTCACGTCAATTTTTATGCATGAGGGACTAATTAGGCATCAGGTTCCCTCTTTGCTTGTCGGGCTAAGTTCCTCTGACTCCGGTCGAGTTACCTCTGTGCAGTCCTCCTCATATGGTTTTTACTTCCCTAGTGGTTGTTTCTGGGGGTCCTGTTTCCTTGTTAGCCCTCCGCGGTGGCGGTGGGCTGTGCTCTCATTGCTTGGCAGCCACATACTCCTTAAGATACACTCTTTGGACCAAGTTTTCGAGTTCCTGTTTGAGGTCATGACATTCATCTGTGTGATGTCCATGGTCTTTACGGAACAAGCAATATCTATTATTGTTTCGGTGCTTTGGGTTTTCTTTCAATTTTATGGCCATCTCAGCAACCCCTTATCTTTGATTTGCATGAGTATCTACTCTCGAGATGCTTTTAATGAAGTACTTAGGTTAACAAACCGATCTACATGAAATACTTTGCCTTGCCTGGTTCAAGCGGTATTATTTCCTCACGGGGTCTTTTCTTCCCTCCCCGCTGGTCGGGTTCCTTCTTTTATTCCCTTGGCTTATCCTTGGTTCGATCCCCATCTCGTGAGCTTAGGAGCTCAGCTGCGCTCATGTACTTCTGGGTATGGGCAAGGAGCTCAGTGAAACTTGTGGGTGTCTTCTTTGCCAAGGACCATAATAACCTCTTCTCACTTAGCCCGACCATCATTGTCGTGGGAGCTATGTGATTGATGTATCCCTCCACTTTCAGGGCCTCTGCATTAAACCTGACAACATATTTGCGTAGGTTCCCATCTCTTTGCTACCTAACGGTGAGGAGAATAGCGGCATGCTTCCTCTGGTTTCTACCCCTAGAAATTGATGGATGAACATCTTGTTGAGTTCACCAAATAATGAGATAGAGCCTGGCTTTAGCTATCGATACCAAGAGCGGACCTGAGGATGATAGTGTAAGAGGGAGCACTTTACACATAATATCCCCTGGGGTACCCCGGAGCTGTTGAGAGTTATGTCCTCAAAATATGTATATTGACATTTTGATATGAAATTTAATAAGGATTATATTTTTCTTATAATTGTTCTTTTAAATTATTGTTGAATAATTTATATAAATATCTAAAAATTACATATTCATTAATGAGACTATGATCTTGTATGAGTACGAGAGGAAGATCATATATAATGAATAAAATTGTCAGCAACATATTAAAGTATGAAATCTTTAATGAATGGTTGCTAGTACGGTATACTAAGCATTATGAATGCATGTGATTTAGATTTGGATCATTGATATGGATAGACATCTTAGTGAATGTGCTTTGTATAATGAGATTATATATAACTAGACCGATGTGAATCAATGTCTTTATCAAC
This sequence comes from Datisca glomerata, assembly GCA_003255025.1. Taxonomy (NCBI): domain Eukaryota; kingdom Viridiplantae; phylum Streptophyta; class Magnoliopsida; order Cucurbitales; family Datiscaceae; genus Datisca; species Datisca glomerata. The sequence goes on from QANY01000568.1 coordinate 140,984, forward strand.
GTGCCGTTTATCATAAAAATTTAATATACATCAATTCGATGATCATATGTAGATCAGTCTGAATCTTGAGTAGTAATGAACTTCTATGCATGTCTACTGGATTTTATGATTCAATCGTTGAGATTTGTTTGAAAAATAGGCTAGTGACTTTTATTTTGGAGATTCAATGATATGGATGACTGAACATGATCTTACAAGATTTAGAATCCAACTTGATTCTCTTAGGTATTAATTATGAAACTGAAAGGTTATTGAGCTCAAATTTATAATAAGATTATAAATTAGTCATTCACTAGTGGATTAATGGTATTTAAGAATCAAGAGGTAATTAGAAGAGTAAAATGATAATTTTGACTAGTTCTAATTTATGAACGAATAATTGGAGGACAAAACTATGTGAAATGATTATATCAATGGACTACATGAGAATATTCTGTAAATATTATCTATAATGTAATAATGTAATTAATAAATAAGATTATTTAATTAAAGAATTTAATTAATAATCTGGTTTATTGGAGCTTAGGATTATAAGTCTATGGTCCCCAAGTCACCTCCATACTATGCAGACTAGGATGTGAGTATTTCAGAACATGAAAAAGAACTTACTTGTAAAAAAAATTATTCTGGGTAAGTACGTAATTAGTAGATAATTATGTGTGTTTAATTAATTAATTAAATTATTTATATATATTAATATAATTTTCAGAATTAATATAGATATATATAATAATCTATTTTTTTAATTATCGATAAGTGTGACAAAATATCTAACTTATGAAATTATATATAATAATAATTTAGATAAACTAATTTATAAAATAACAGATAATTTAGTTCATAGTAATACTCATATATGTTAATTTTGAATTAACTAATATCTATATATTTAATTTGATTAAAATAAATATCTAATACGCAATAATTTTCACGTGTCAATCACTGAGTGAGTATCATAAATTGACATAGATTACTGTAGTGTTACGTAGCACTACAATAGTGTGTGTGAAATACTAGAGTGTCACATGGCACTCCGATGTAGCCGTGAGGCACTGTGCCGCCTCACGGCACACTACAGTGCCTTGTGGCACTGTAGTTGTGTACACCCACAAAAAAATGTTTTTTCTATGATTAAGAGTTTATCAAATTATCTAAAAGAATAATCATCACGTTCTAACAAAAGTCTTTCTCAGTAAAATATCTAGATCTCATGTGTTGAGTACTTCTAGATACAGAAAATGTCTTCATGATATTCTATGTGCCTACACACGTCCTCGTGCGTTGTTGATTGACTTGGAAGATCTTGGTGTGGATCTCAGAGTCTGCTGATCATTAAAGCGATTTTGTGAGAATGTTGAATCGATTGGTTTCACAAGGATGCTTGATTTAGAGTACAAGAGATATATGATTCATAACTTTTTATGTTGTAGATTTAATATATAAATACATAATAGATCTTGACTGATTGAAAAAAAGTTTTCAATAATAAGTTAGCATCGTGCATAGATCTTCAGGGTTGTTAGGATGAACACCCTAGGGTCGTCCAACACTAGTCCCAACATTCTAGTCTTGCTGTTCCACCTCCTCTTCTATGTCCTCCTCTAGATTGTGGGACCCAATGTGAGGGGCTCTACACTAGTGGTTAAGAGCTAAGGTAAGGGCTTGGACCTGCCTCTACAATTCAATAATTTTCTCTCATTGGGTTGGGTGGTTTCTTCGGGCGTTAACCCTTCGATTTGGTTGGGGTATTGAGGCTGGCACTTCATCAGGAATTCTAGGCTCCCTTAAATGCGCAAAGGGGCGGGACCTTGATTAGATCTTGTTGTCTAGTTGGGTCTTCGACTCATTCTCTTAACTCTTCAGTTGGAAACTACGAAGCAAAATATGATTACCCTTTCATTCCCACAGAAGGCACCAATTTTTTACAGCTAAATCTCGGGGACGAGATCAAGCCAACAGTGTCTCTGCTCCACTTCTCTCTCCACGCCTGCAATGGGAGAAGGTAAAGCAGGAGACCAAGGAAGAATGGGGGTGGTGTTCTTTTTCCCCCTCCAAAACTTAAGTCAGTAAAGGAATGAAGAGATAAAGTAGAAAAGTAGTTGAAAGTTGTTGTGTACCTTTGAAAGTGCATTTACTAGGGTATTTATTGTGGTGACTTGCGTTATTCCCTGGCTGAGGTTGAGGCTCTTCGCTCACAGGTATGAGAGAAAGATATGAAACTTCAAAAAGCTACTGCTGAGGTCAAAGCATAGTAAGTGGAAATTACTAAGCTCAAGAACATTATCCAGAACTTGGAGCGCGAGATCCTTCTAGTTAGGCATGCACTTATAGAGGCCAGGGCTAGTTTAGCTAGAAGAAAATCTAGCCAAGGTAGATGATATTTTAGCCAAGGCCCACGATGATGTTAAAAGGTCAAAAGAGGAGCTTGCTAGGGTGTAAGTTGAGTCATCACAGGCTAGATCTTAGGTTAGATCTGCTCATAGGCATGTTGGGGCAGTTGAACGAAATCTGAATATGTTTCAATCGACCAAGGTTAATGATTTATTTGAAGAATTTGGTGTTGGTGTAGCCACGACAAGGAGGTTGGTTTTGGAGCATTACCCCTCTTTGGATCTCAGTTTCCTCCCGAGTGTGTCTGTCATTTCTCCTCATCATACTCCCCCAACTTAATCTTCAGTAAACACTTGTTTGGTTATTTTTTTATAATATGTAATGTAATGGAACATATGAGAATAAGACCTTTAAAGACATGTTAAAGGACGTGGCAATACAACAATCCTTGAGCTCCCGGGTCATCTGGGCATGTAGGCATTGCGTGGCCTCTAACTCCCTAGACAAACAAACAGTGGCCTCGATACGCAGGCGCTGTGCAGCCTCTAACTCGTCTGCATGCTCACGGTGGACCACCTCCAACTCTGCCTCCAAATGGGTGATCTCGTCAGATGTCCCTGTGCCACGACCCCGCCCACCCCCCGCCCCCCCAACTCAGTGGTGAGGTCCCTAACCTGAGACTTGAGCGACTCATTTTCTTTGATGATAAAAGGATCTATTTTCCTCAGCTCTCTTGGCCAATACACAGGCAGCATCGAGGTGAGCCTTGAGTTAAGACATGTGATGCTCCAACAGAGCATACACCATAGATACCTGAAAGAAAGGTCAGTCAGTAAACCTTACTAAAGACAAATTAAACTAAAGGAAAAGAAAGAATATAGAGATCAACCTGGGTGGAGGCAGCAACACTAATGGAAGAGGGAACTTGGTCCCCCAACTCTAATAGCCCCAATGCCCGTCAACTGTGAATCGCTCCCTGTGTCTTTCCAAAAAAGTCTCCATGTCAGCCCTCATCCATGAGGAACTCATGGCTCTTGTCGTTATTGTGGTCACCGCTATTAGAGTACAAGTGCCCATGGACACCCCCCGGTACCTTCACCAACATTAGGGAGACCCTCGAGGGTTGGGTCAACTCCAACAACACGACGGTTAGGGGTGTTCACGGTTAAGTTCAGTTTGGTTAGCAGCTAAAATATGAATTGAACCAAATGTTTTGGTTCTGCAATATACTAAATCGAACCAAACCATCATTCGTATAAGAAACGAACCAAAACTTTCGGTTCGATTCGGTCAATTCTGCGGGTTGACAGTAACATGCAAGTTTTTATAATCCAAACCCTCGAACACTAAAATCAATCCCTAAATCCTTAAATCCCTAAATCCAGTCCATAAATGACCCATTTTTTCCAAAACAAAATCATGATATAATTTAACAAAACAATCCTTGTAACACAAAGAGAAACAAGATAAAATTCATATAAAATTTATTCCATTCAAACTTTCAGTAAACAAAACGATACCCGTTTATGATGAAAAATCATAGCACTAAGAAACATGATATAACATTCTTCTACACTTTTCTACCAACATCAGCGATGGAGATTGAACATTGAACGAGATGAAACTTCTCCGCCTACCTCGTCATTGTTTAAGAGGAGATCGAACAAGATGTTGATGCCGATGAAGTAGATAAAAAAAAACACAGATGACGAAGAAGTGCATCGAATGAGACTTGAATGACTCCTCTGCCTACTCGTTGCTCCTTTTGAAAAAGATCAAATGTTTCAAAGATGGTTGCCACTCCCCAGAGAGAAGTAATCTTAGAGCTTTTAAAAGAACGTCATGGTAGGAAGCAATCTTAGTTCCCCTTTCAATAAGAAGGTTGAACGTTGATGGAGAAATGGTCGCGAGAGAGAAGCAACCTTTATAACTTCTGAAAGAATGGGAAGGAAGTTCCTTGAAAGAACAAAGCATATATATATATATATCCGGTTTTTGGTTTGGTTCAAAATCTATGAAATTTTGAACCAAACTAAAACTTCAATTCGTTAATTTTATCGAACCGAACCAAACCGTAGATTATTAAAGAACTGATAGAACCAATCATTTTTTTGTTCAGTTCAGTTGGATTGAATCATTTCGTTATAAATTGTTCACCCCTAACCATGGCTTCTACCAGAACATTCCACCCCTATAGCACTAGGACCCCCTGAATCGCAAGTCATCCTGCCATCAATGGCTATCTCATCATGGGATACTAGGACACTAAGAACCACATCGGGATGAACTGTGCTAACATTAAGGCCTGTAACATTATCAAATAGCTCTTCCCCATGATCTTGCGGGATGATTTCACCCTCATTCTCAGAAGGAGATGTTAGGTCTGCCTCAATAATGGTGGTATGGAGTCTAGACTCAGAGGAGAAGGTGTTGTGATGCTCGTAGAGGTCTCCAAGTTGAGCCATGTCATCTCCTTCCACCCTCACCTTCTTCGGGAAAAAAATTGGTAATGGCTCAATATACTCTCTGTGGGTGACCTGAGGAGGTAAAGAAAAGCCACGTGAAGGTCTTGCAAATCTGCTAAAACCTATAACTGCAGGCTGAGGGGTGAGGGTTGACCTATCAAGGCCATCATGAGTGTTGTTTGCCTGTCAAAGGGCATGAGATGGGCAGCCAGTGCCATCAGGAGTGTTTTCGGTCTGCTGGGGGCAATGAGAGGACCCTCTACAATGCCCCCCACTTTTTGACAAAGAGGAAGGATCCTTAACCTTTTACCTCTTCCTCTTCATAGATATATTCACTTGCTTCTTGGCCTTAGATCCACTTGAGAAAATGAACACAAACATAAGTTGCTTACTATAAAGCCATCTGCAAATACATAACAAAAAGAAAACCATGAATAGACAACTTATTTACTAAGTGTTAAAAGTATACCCTGAGGTATGCAGAAAATGGCGGTGAGAGACAACTTCGATTTACTAGGTCACGCTCGTTTAGAAGGTCTGAAGATCTTCACCTCTCTGGTGAAATCTGGAATGTCGATTTGATCTGCTTCAACATTGCGCCATTTAACTTAGGGCGGTAGCTTTTCATCCTTCCGATCACAAAAACATAAGGAATAACTCCAACACTTACTAAGTTCATATTTGTATATATGTATAACTATGTTAAATTGGAATAACGTGGGCTCTCACTAGAAGTCAGCACAAGATCCATGGGAGTAAACCTGCAAAGAACCTCCCATGACTCATTGAGAAAGGACCTTGCCTGTTTAGCCCACTTGCCACTAGCAAAAAACCAACAGTCCTTGGTTTCTCTGTTGCTGGATAGCAAATTAAGCACGGGTACGTGTGACTTCCCCCTGCGAAGGCTCAAGTAAAATAGCCCCACTTCTCCATACTTGAGCTAAAATAGAATGTGCGACTGTCCATATCACATATACTCCTAATATGTTCCTCTAATAGTTAGGAAGAAGCTGACATGAGGCACAATGTAAACTCCTGAGAGCTATCCTTGCTATATTAGGAAGGGGAAGTCGGAGCCCAGCCTCAAAGTGGACTGACAAAAAGTAATCTCAATGTAAGGAGGGGCGCTAGCTAGCTCGTTGGGACGAGGGGGTCGTAGAGTAATTAAGTCAGGAATGGAATACTTCTTCCTAAGCTCATCTAGATGTTGCTGAGTCATGGTCCTCGGAGCAACGTCATTCGTATAAGTCACTCGCGTGCTCCCCCAGCCTCACCGTGCTCATGATCACTTTCCTCACCCCCTCCATCTGAACCAACCTCGGGATCGGCCCCGTCTGAGTCGTGACTAATAGTTGTTTGTGATTCACCACCCTCTTGGCCTCTAGTGTCCAATGATGGGGACTCAAAAAATTCAAACTCAAGTGAACCCAACTCGATGAAAGAGTCATTTAGCAAATCAAAAGTTGAAGACATGATTAAGAAATGGACGTGAAGATGACCATGACCTAAAAAATATAACAAACAAAGGTCATGCAATGTAGTGATAAGGGGACATAATAATGCATAATGGAGATAATGAGGCATGATAGTATAAAGGTCATGCAATGTAGAGATAGAAAGATATAACAGTACCAAAAAGATAGGGTAATAAAGGCATGACCCCTGGGACGCAACCACGCTAGCCGTTAAGACCACGGGCACACCCAAGATCCAGGTTTTACGGACACCCAAGGATGAGGCCTCGGGAGCATCCGAGGCCATGACCTCGAGGACACAATTTCAGGGATGGCCACAGGTATGCTTGAGGCACCGACCCCGGGGACATCAGAGGTCTCGACCTCCAACCACCCCTTACTAGTCCTAGCTTTACTATATGGAAAATAAACAACAAGACAGTAGGAAAAGAAATGAGAGAGAGATGAATACCTTGAACCAAGTGGAGGAGAAAGGGAAAAGTGAAAATGAGGAGATGAAGAGCCTAATATTTATAAAGATCCAATGTTTATCCTACCCATCCAAAGAACTCTTGGGTGGAAGGCTTAGATCACCTCAGGTAACGTGACCATTATGACCCTACAATAAAGTACATGTCCTTTCACTTAGACTTTGGATAGGCTAGGACAATCGTGTCATATCAATATGAAAAAATTAGCTGATCTCCATGTGTCCATGGATATTAGGAATATTGATGAGTTGGGGGCAACTGTTATACCCATTTTTTTATATCTGAAAAAGACCTTTAAGGGCACGTTATAGGTCATCCAAGCTTTCTAGGTTCTCAAGTAATATTTTTTAGGACCAGTCTCAAGATTGGGCGTCGGGAGTCCCCTGAACTTGAGGTTGAACCCTTCAAGGAGTCCTGAGGCCACCCCTAAAGGGAAGCCCGAGACCAAGCCCCTCGGGGGCACCTCGAGGCCAAGCCCCTCAGGGGTAGCCTGAAGCCAGCCCCTCGGGGGCACCCCGAGGCCAAGGCGCAGCTCTTCGTAGAGGGTCTTGAGGTGACCTCAGAGACCAGCCCCAGGCCAAACATTTCAGGACCCTCGAAGGTCGTAGATGGTGTTTGTGTAAATCAACTTGTATTTTGACTAAGTCTGAACAGAGAGAGGTTCGTGCTTGAAAAGGGACTTATAGGTGGGAAATCTCTCGCATCAGTTCAAATAGGGCACCTGGGTCAAGGTAGAAGCTTGCATATCATCATATACATTTAATACACCTAGACCAATCAACGATGGGCTATGAGACAGAGCATGAGCTCACTACTCAAGGATTCAGTCAACCTGCGCCAAACAATGTGCCATCATAAGCATTTATTACGACCGGTCCAATAGAGGACGATGAAGAACATTGTGGATACGAGGACAGGTTGTCCTGACACCCGAAGTAATCACCTGATACCTCGTACCCCACCAAACTAATTAGAGAAGCCTGAAGTTGAGGGCCGATCTAAGGAGGCGCCCCATTGGAGAAAAGGCCTGCTACTGTACGAAGACCAATCCAGTCTCAGCGACAGCTTCCTACTATAAATACCGCAATAACTTAAACTATTTCTCTATATTACTCTCTTTATCCCTTTATTGACTTAAGCTTCAGAGGGGTAAAAATGAGACCACCCCCTTCTTGCTCGATCTCCTACTTTACATTTCTCTATTGCATGTTGGAGAGAGAAGTGGAGGAGAGACATTGTTGACATGATCCCATCCCCCAGATTTAACCATCAACACATGTCTATTCATATTTAAAAAAAATAAATGACCAATTATCTGTTTATATTTTTTTAGGGTCACTTCATAACTTACTTATAGAAAAGTAATCTATTTACTAAGATTTCCGTTAAAAAATTTGCAAGTGAATCCCCGTCAATCATTAATTTTGAAGACTCTCAACCTAAATATAAAAATCGTTTATTTCTCTTCCATATAAAATTATTTCTAATTTTTTTGAATTGATTAGTACTTTCTAACTGAATTAAGAGGCACTCAATTATGTGTTAAGAAGATTCAAAGCATAATCTAGTTGCATGTCACGTCAATTTCTATGCATGAGGGACTAATTACAGTTGGTGTAAATTGTAGAATAGAAAACATGTACAAATGGTATGCGTAAAAACATTAAAAAACTGACTGGTTGCGTTATGGGCTTAATTTTTAAAGATTGAAGTACAAATATTATATTAATAAGAAACAATGTCTGGAGGGTGATTGCAAAAGAATCTAAGACTAATATAGAAGGGTATTTTACAATTTAGCTATACAAAGTTAGCAGTATGAAGACCCATTTCATAACATAGGTGTGGGGGATGAGTCCATTATTTCAACCATGTAGTCTATATGGGGTGGGGGTGGGGGGGGGGGGGGNGGGGGGGGGGTTGCCTTTTTTGTTTTTAGAAAGTGATGCCTTAAAAGTGTTGTTTTTTAAGGAGATAGAATGAATACTTGGAAGGAACAAAATGCCCAATTGAAAAATTCTTTCTTGAGAATTCAACATATGGCATGCTTTTAGACATTGTCTGGTGGCCAAACAATTGAATTCTATATCTTATAGGCAGTACTTGGTTGCTAGACAGTCTGTACAAACATATACATAGCTATTCACAGCTATGTAACATGAAAACGGAACAAAATAAGAGAGATGCATATGAATAAAGGAGACAACTATTGAGTTTTCAGCAAGTGCATCTAACAAAATGCATATTAGCAATTGCATCTGACAAAAGGCATATTAGCAATTGCATCTGACAAAAGGCATAAACAAAGGTAGTTTTTTTTCAGTTCAAAAAGAGGATAACTTGAACTCATAATCGTCTGGATATTGATTCAATGCTCTATACTTGGAGAACAACGGAAGTGTAGGGGACGTTTTCACGGTTACCCTTAAATTTATTTTATGAACTAAATTTGCTATAAAAAATATTACACAAAAATATTATTATATAATGCTTTCAAGGTGAGATGTTTAAAACTAACGACTTTTATATAACATTTTTTTTTGGCAATTATGTATATACTTTACATTTTTTGCAATTAAGTCCCATGTTACACAAATCCGCTACTTTTAAAGCATGTAAAACTAAAAAATATGATGAATTATATTTCAAAAATCTTTGAAAACAAAGTTTATAGTAGTGAATTTATATTGAAATTTAAAACTCTATATATTGTATATTGGGCACAGAACCAAGAGCTTATCTAATTAAAATGTAACATAAATTTTAGTATATGAGGAAATTATTGGAACTTGGTAAATAAATTGGATAATGAAACACGTGCAAATTATGCATAATTAAAAATATGCTAATTTTAACAAATTTTGTGGAACAATGAGCTTGATTGTAAATATATGAAGATTCTAATTTACTAAACATTCTATAAAGAGTGTGATTACAAAACAATTAAAGGACCTTACCTGCACATGTTGGATATAACATCAACCATTATGCATTAAAAACGATGAGAAGAAAGTAGGAAGGAGTTTGGTTAATTATAAATCCTCGAAATGTGGAATACTAGACCTGAGATGGAGGATTAGAGCTCGGTTGTAAGAAAAAAATACAGATGAATAGGATTCAGTGTGTTTCCTATTTTGACCAACATGAGACAAATCTGTTAGATTTAGACAGCTCATTTAAAAATGAGAGGTCCAGATTTCATTTTACTATAAAATAAAATATTAAAGTATTGAAAAACTCTTTCTATGTTCTCAGTCAAATGAAAGTTCAATATAAATCAAACTTTTTCAATTTTAGATTCAGCAGATCTAAACCGTAAAGATCTGAATCAATGACTTAGATCTGATATGCATGTCCTGTTGAGATCCTAACATGAGGCTATCCATTTTCGTATGAATAATCTCTCTAAGGAATGATGATTGCTATATATGGAGGTCTATGAGGTGACATGTAAGTTCACAATTCAAAAATCCTCAATTCAATTTAGAACTCTTATTTGAAAAAATTCTCAAATTAAAAATCGTAATTTTAACGTTAAATAGCGGAAACATTATTTTAAATAATATTAACTCATTAAATTTGAAATAAATGATTCATTAAACTGTAATAAGGTGAAGCACGAAAATTCATAAAACATGAAAGTTAACCATGAATATTCATAAATTTTTGAAATAACTGAAATCAAACTGAAGTCATAACGTTATAATTTAACTTAAAAATAATAATCATGCTTGCTATGGCAGTCCTTCACTCCTGCTGCTCACCATCACCAGCAAAACAATCATCTATAGGGGTGGGTATTAAAAATACTCAGTAAGTAAATTCATATACTAATAAGTTTCACACGACATAAATATAAACATATAACTCATGCAAATTTAATTTCACACGTTCACTCCTCACATAAAATACTTGTAATATCACACCGATTTCAGGGTTAACATATAACTTGAACTTGTACTTATACATGCCGATACTTATACTTGCTTGATCATAATTCGACTAGGCATAGCCATCGATTAACAACTTAACCAGAACTAATTCACAACTTGAACTTGATCTTGTAACATGAACGTGAACGTGACAGATTGAGTGTCTTGAAACTTGATGTCATTTGAAGTTATTTGAACCTTAATGACGCTAACATGAACATGGTGACACCCAATTGTATAACTTGATAACATAACGTGAACAATCTGGTTACTTGATAACCAAGGGAGATTACTAAGTCTACTTCTTATTTACTTATCACTTTACTTGAATTAATATTAATAATTCACATTATCAAATATATATGGGTAAACATATAACTTGTTTATGAACATAAACGATATAACTATTACATGTATAACTCAAAATATAATCATATATAACATGGTAAATAATTTCATCGTGATATGAAAAATAATACTTGATCATAAGATTGAACATAAAAAAATAATAAAACAATTTCACATTATATATTCTACACTTATAACATATGAACCGAATTATTATGTAAATCCTCTTACTTGGATTCACTAAGAATTAAATTCAGCAACTAATGACCTGAAATCTAAATATCCCAGATCACAATATATTCATATAATATCTAAAAAATTTAATTGACTAGAGGGCAAGTGAAGTTAGGATTAGGTGGAAACTAAACCGGGTGTAAATTATCAAGCGGTTCAAAACGGTTCAACAAAGTTCGGGTGGTCTGAACTGATTCGGTTATGCTGTTTTGGATCAATTCATCTGATCGGGTTGAACCGGTTTGGTCTGGTCTGATTGAATCAGTTCGGTCTGGTCTGGCCTAACTGAAGTGATTCAACCCGGTCTGATTGAACTGGTCTGGTTCAGGTGAACCGGTTCAAGAGAAGGGGAGGAACAAAATAGGGAGATGAAGAAGAGGGAAAGAGAGAGATGCAACAGAGAGGGGGGAAGACGAAGGAGAGAGAGAGACCGAGACAAAACAGAAATAAAGGGGGAAGAGGGAGACGAAGGAGAGAGAGAAAGAGAGAGAGACCGAGACAGCAGAAACAGAAGGGGAAGAGGAAGATGAAGGAGAGAGAGAAACCGAGACAAAACATAAACAGAGGGGGAAGAGGGAGACAAAGGGGGGGGAGAGAGAGAGAGAGAGAGAGAGAGAGATTGAAGCTTACCAAATGGAGTTGCAGGTGGTGTAATGACGATGCCAGAAACAAAGATGAACAAAATGCCTATCGCTGAAAATTTGAGAAAAATCTAGAATAGGATATTGTATAAAGGTTGAATAAAAGATTAAGGTTGAAAGCATGAGAAACAAGAAAAAAATTAAGAAATAGAGAAGAATTAGTTTACCCTAATTGATGGCAGAACAAATGGAAAATGAGACAAAGAAGAAGAACGAGAAGAAGATGGAACAGAGAGCTTATTGGAAAAATTAAAGGAGAAGAAAAACAAACTTAGATTGATTCTTCAATGAATTGGTCGAAATCTAAGTTGATTAGAGGAAAGAAATAGAAAATAAAGGAGATGAAATAAGTAATCATTTACCTTGATTAATGAAGGATAATTGTTGAAGAAGAAACTAGATGAAGTAGCAAGCAAAATAGGTTTTCGTTGGGTGAAGAAAACTACAAAAGAACTAGAGATGTGCAGTAATATAAGGAGGGGAGGGCTCGTGAATATAAAAGAAAATGGGAGAAAGGGGAGAGAGAGTTGTAGATGGTTACAAGGATTAGCTTGAGATAAACAAAAGAGAGATTCAGAGGAAAATGGTTGAGAGAGAACACGTGATGTGAGGGGAAACAAATGGAGTGTATGCGCATATATGGTGTGAGTGGAGGTTCTAAATTACAAAAATATCATTTATTAAATACTTGGGTATTACATTCTCCCCTCCTTAAGAACTTTCGTCCTTGAAAGGAAAATACCTTACAGAAATAACTCTGGATACTTGACATGTATCTCCGCTTCTCGTTCCCATGTTGTTCCCATGTTGCTTCCTCGACTCGATGATTTCTCCAGAGAACCTTGACTAACTGAACAGTTCTGTTACAGAGAGTCTGATTCTTGCGCTCTAGAATTCTGACTGGCTTCTCCTTATAAGTAAGATCATCACGAACTTGCAGAGGTTGAAAATTGATTACATGCGTTGGATCAGGAACGTACTTATGAAGCATAAGAGACGTGAAACACATTATGAACACCTGAAAGAGATGGTGGTAAAGCGAGCCGGTAAGCCAAGGACCGATACGATCTAAAATCTCAAAAGGGCCAATAAACATGGGGCTCAGCTTCCCTTTGTGACCAAAATGCATAACTCCCTTCATTGGATCCTTCCTCCTGACATCTGGGTAACTCTTTTACCTACTTTGAGGGGTCTTCATTCTATCTCTTATTTTTAATAACTTTATTTGTTGATTAAACCAAGTCAGGGCCCAAAAGTGTTCGTTCGTCAACCTCATCCCAGTGAACTGGCGACTGGCATTTTGTTCCATAAAGCGTCTTAAACAGAGCCATACCAATCGTCGTCTAGTAACTGTTATTGTAAGAAAACTCGACAAGTGTCAAATGCTCGCCCTAACTACCAGAGAAATCCAAGACATAAGTGCCAAGTGCACGTCCTAATTACCAGAGAAATCCAAGTGCGCGTCCCAGCTTGAAGCATGTCTTCCAACGTCTGAATCGTTCTCTCAGATTGCGGATGAAAAGCTGTACTAAAATTCAAATGATTACCTAAAGCTCTTTGTAAACTCCGTCAAAAATTTGACGTGAACCGCAGATCCCGATTTGATACTATAGACACTAGAACCCCATGAAGTTGAACAATCTCTCAGATATACAACAGAGCCCAATCCTCAACTGAAAATGTAGTCTTGCCAGGAAAAAAGTGTGCAGACTTGGTGAGACGATCTACCACAACCCAAATGGAGTTAAAACCTTTTACCATCCTCATTAGTCGTGAAACAAAATCCATAGCCACATGCTCCCATTTCCATTCAGGAATACTTAAAGGTTGCAAGACCCCAGATGGTCGCTATCTCTGTGCCTTGATATGCTGACACACCAAACACTTACTAACAAACTCAGCAACATCACGCTTCATACCGTTCCACCAATAATGTAACTTCAAATCATGATACATCTTAGTACTTCTAGGGTGCACAGTGTATGGTGAACTATGAGCCTCCGTGAGTAATTTCTGCCTAATGATCGCGTCTTTCGGAACTCAAAGCCTTCCATAAAATTGAAGAGCTGAATCGTTACTAACATTAAACCCTTGTCCTTTTTCTGAACCAACTTTGTTACGTATCAAAAGTAACTCAGAATCTGAGTTCTGTGCATCGATAATATGTTGTTGCAATGATGGTTGAACTGTGAGCTGAGCTAACTGCACTATAGTATCTTTTAGCAAAACCAGAATCTCGGTATGTTCAAAATCCCACAAGAGATGTTCTTGAGACGTAATAAGAGCTGTTGAATGTGCTGATGTTTGACTTAAAGCATCAGCCACTAATTTTAACTTTTTCTGGGTGACAAATGATCTTGCAGTAATAATCCTTCACCAATTCCAACCAACGGTGTTGCCTCATGTAAGCTCTTTATTATGGAAAAAGTAGTTAAGACTCTTATAATCTGTGTAAATCTGACACTTATAGTCATACAAGTAATGTCTCCAGATCTTGAGGGCAAAATAACTACAACCAACTCCAAATCATGTGTAGGATAATTCTGTTCATAAGGCGTGAGAAGACGAGAAGCATATGCTATGACATATCCATGTTGCATCAAAACACAAACCAATCCTCTCTTGGAAGCACCACTATAAATCACAAAGTCGTTGTTACCATATGTAATTGTTGTTCACTAATTTTTGAGTAAGTCTCTGAAACATTTCTCACACTCAGCCGTCCAAGTAAAGGTGGCACCTCTTCATGGTCAATTGAGAAAGTGGAACAAAAATCTTTGTAAAACGGTCAATGAACCTCCTATAATATCCTGCTAAACCAACAAAACTATGAACTTCCCCAACATTTACCGGTGTATGCAAGTTAACCACAGCTTCGATCTTAGACGGATCAACTGAAATTCCATCTCTAGATACCACATGACCAAGGAATGATACTTGCTGAATCCAAAACACACACTTCTGGAATTTAGCATATAACTGGCGCTTCCTTAATGCTTGCAAAACAATCCTGAGGTGATCCACATGTTCAGTCTCTGATCTAGAGTACACCAGAATATCATCAATGAAGATGATCATAAAAGAATCCAAGTACTTCTAGAACACCCTATTCATCAAATCCATAAAGGCTACCGGAGCATTAGTTAATCCAAACGACATCACTACAAACCATAATGGTTGTAACGAGTGTAAAATGCTATCTTAGGAATATCCTCATCTCGAATCCTGAGCTGATGGTATCCTGATCTTAAATCAATCTTAGAGAATACCGATGCTCCCTGAAGTTGATGAAATAAATCCTCAATAAACGGTAACGGATACCTATTCTTGATAGTGGCTCTATTCAACTCCCTATAATCAATGCATAGCCTCATTGATCCATCTTTCTTTTTAGCAAATAATACTGGAGCACCTCAAGGTGAAACACTGGGTCTAATGAAACCCTTATCCAGTAATTCTTGAAGTTGGTCCTTAAGTTCTTTCAACTCTGTAGGATCCATACGATATAGAGCTTTGGATATAGGGGCAATGCCTTGCACCAACTCAATACAAAAATATATCTCCCAGGGAGGAGGAAGTTCCAACAAATCATCGAGAAAGACATTCAAAAATTTAGAAACTACTGAAACTGATCCAATATCCACATTGGTCTTAGTTATATCCACAAAAGAAGCTAAGTAACCCCAGTTACCACGATCAAGTAGGCGTTGTGCCCGTAAAGCAGATATGACCTTCAGTATAGGCCGTTGCTGAGATCCCCTAAACTTTAAGCTAGGTCTGCTCAGAGGTAGGAATCGAAATTCCTTTCGATAACAGTCTATGTTGGCATAGTTAGCAGCCAACCAATACATCCCTAGAATTACGTCAAAATCATGCATCCCTAGGACTATAAGCTTAGCATTCATAACACGATCTGATATCACCACTAAACAACTCTCTATCGCCTTATTAGCCAGGAGAGAAGCTCCGAAAGGCGTACAAACACATAACTCAAAACCCAATTGCACAACAGACAAAGATGCATGAGTCACAAATGAAGCAGATATAAAAGAATGCGTGGATCCAGAATCAATTAATGTAAAAGTTGAATGTCCTAGTATAAGTAATGTACCTACCATAACTGCATCCGATTGCTCAGCTCCCTGGTGAGTTAATGTGAAAACTTTCCCTTTAGCTCTACCACATGTAGCATTACTAGTCTGTCCTTGAGCAAGCAGAGGGCATTGTATGAGGTAATGCCCAGTCTTCCCACACTTAAAACAAGCATTGTTCACCTTAAAGCACTGACCATCATGGTGCTTATTACATGTAGCACATAAGGGATTTGATTTGATCATCTCCCCTTCGCATTGCGGGGACCCTAATGAGAATCCTGTGATTTTCTCTTTCCATGAAATGATTGATCTGACCGTGGTGGTGCACGCGGGGGAAGATTCTGTTCCATCAACAAAGCTGCCTCAACCACCGCTACGTAGGCGGTATGCTTATGGAGTAACATTGATCCCTTAATCTCTAGATGTAGTCCTCTTTCAAAATTCCATGCCTTATTTATCTCGCAATCCACATAGTGCGTGGCATACCGAGACAATTCTCCAAACTTTCGCTCACATTCAGCTACACGCATAGCTCCTTGCACAAGTATGAGGAATTCGGCCCCCTTCTCTGTCCTAACCGTGATTGGGAAATATTTCTCAAGGAAGAGTTCCTTG
Source organism: Datisca glomerata (assembly GCA_003255025.1). Classification (NCBI taxonomy): domain Eukaryota; kingdom Viridiplantae; phylum Streptophyta; class Magnoliopsida; order Cucurbitales; family Datiscaceae; genus Datisca; species Datisca glomerata. The sequence continues at coordinate 157,589 of QANY01000568.1, forward strand.
AAATGATCCCATGTCACTGGATTACGGTCGATGTCATGAGCTCTTTATATAAGCTCCCACCATTTCTAAGCCTCCCGCGTCAGCATAAATGTTGCATAAACAACCTTTTAAATCTTAGCACACGGCATAAACTGGAAGATCTACTCCAGTCTTGCAATCCATTTGTTAGCAAGCAGTGGGTAGGATGAGTGACCGTCAAATTCAGGTGGTTTTCAGCCTCTCGAATGTTTAGATCAACTACTGTATATTAACCTCCATCGTCTGTTGTAGTTGTTGTTGCTGAGCTGGGTGAGCTGTAGCTGTCTGCCTCAATAACTCCAAAAATTCTTGAAACATATCCATCATAGCAACTGGAGGGTTAGCAGTAGGATCAACTGGTGCATGATTGTTGTTATTTTTCGTAGGGGGCGTCATCGCACTGCTACCCATAAACCCAAGACTTACCAAGAGTCTAATTGTATCGCGCAAATATAACATAAACGTAATTCAAACATGCCATAATGAAACAAAACACATCATACTCGATCAATAATCAAAACACATATAACATGCGTACCTGACTTGTGAGATAAGGGAGGACCATAGTGAGTGACATGCCATATCTTTCACTTAGAAAAGTCTACATAATCTAAAACCATGGTTTTGATACCAAACTGTAACGCCTCAATACCTGAGGGTTAAACATGCTTGAAAGTTCATAATTCAAAAATCCACAATTCAATTTAAAACCCTAATTTGAGAAAATCCCTAAATTGTAAACCCTAATTTTACCATAATTTTAAGGTTAAATAGCGGAAGCATTATTTTAAAATAATATTAACTTATTAAATTGAAATAAATGATTCATTAAACTGTAATAAAGTGAAGCACAAAAATCCATAAGACATGAAAGTTAACCATAAATATTCATAAATTTTTTAAATAACTAAAATCAAACTGAAGTCATAACGTTATAATTTAACTTAAAAATCATAATCATGCTTACTATGGCAGTCCCTCACTCATACTGCTCTCCATCACCTGCAACATAATCATCTATAGGGGGTGAATATTAAAAATACTCAATAAGTAAATTCACATACTAATAAGTTTCACATGATATAAGTATAAACATCTAACTCATGCAAATTTAATTTCTCATGTTCACTGGTCACATAAAATACATGTAATAACACACCGATTTCAGGGTTAACATATAGCTTGAACTTGTACTTATACACGCCGATACTTATAATTGCTTGATCATAATTCGACTAGGCATATCCTTTCGATTAATAACCTAACCAGAACTAACAACTTGAACTTGATCTTGTAACATGAACATGACAGATTGAGTGTCTTGAGCCTTGATGTCATTTAAAGTTATCTGAACCTTAAGGACGCTGACATGAACATGGTGACACCCAACCGTATAGCTTGATAACATGACGTGAAAAATCTGGTTACTTGATAACCAAGGGACATGACTAAGTCTACTTCTTGTTTACTTATTACTTTACTTGAATTAATATTCATAATTTACATTATCGCGTATACATGGGTAAACATGTAACTTGTTTATGAACATAAACGATATGACTATTACATGTATAACTCAAAATATAATCATATATAACATTGTAAATAATTTCATCGTGATATGAAAAATAAATAAAACACTTGATAAGATTGAACATAAAGAAATAATAAAATAATTTCACATTATATATTATACACTTATAACATATGAACCGAATTATTATGTAAATCCACTTACTTAGATTCACTAGGAATTAAATTCAACAACTAATGACCTGAAATCCAAGAATCCCATATCACAATATATTCATATAATATCTAAAAAAAAATTAATTGACTAGAGGCCAAGTGAAGTTGGGAATAGGTGAAACTAAACCGGGTGTAAATTATCAAGCGGTTCAAAACGGTTCAACAAGGTTGGTATGGTCAGACTTTGTTCGGTTTTGATATTTTGGATCGGTTTGTTCTGGTAGAGTTGAACCGATTTGGTATGGTCTAACCGAGCTGGTTTGGTATGGTTTTGTCTAATCAAACCGGTTCGACCCAGACTGATTGAACTGGTCTGGTTCAAGTGATCAAGGTCAAAAGAATGGAAGGAACAGAAAAGGGAGACGAAGAAGAGGGGGGAGAGAGACGCAACAAAGAGGGGGGATGATGAAGGAGAAAGAGAGAGAGAGACCGAGAGATATAACGAGAGGGGGATAGAGAGAGACCGAGACAACGGAAACAGAGGGGGAAAAGGGAGACGAATGAGTGAGAGACTGAGACAAAATAGAAACAAAGGGGGAAGAGGGAGACGAAGGAGAGAGAGAGAGACCGTGACAACAGAAACATAGGGGAAGAGGGAAACGAAGGAGAGAGAGACCGAGACAAAACAGAAACAGATGGGGAAGAAGGAGACGAATGAGAAAGAGAAAGATATATATATATATATATATATATATATATATATATAGAGAGAGAGAGAGAGAGAGAGATAGAGAGATAGATATTGAAGCTTACCAAATTGGAGTTGCAAGTGGTGGGATGACGATGCCAGAAACAGAGATGACCAAAATGTCTACCGCTGAAAAATTGAGAAAAATCCAGAATTGGATATTATATCAACATTGAATAAAATATTGAGGTTGAAAGCATGAAGAAACAGAGAAGAATTAGTTTACCTTAAATTGATGGTAGAACAAATGGAAAACGAGACAAAGAAGAAGAACGAGAAGAAGATGGAACAAAGTGCTTGCTGGAAAAATTAGAGGTGAAGACAAATAAACTCATTGATTCTTCGATCAATTGATCAAACTCTAAGTTGAATAGATAAAAGAAAGAGAAAATAAAAGAGAAGAAACAAGTAATCATTTACCTTGATTATAGAGGATAATTGTTGAAGAAGAAACTAGATGAAGTAGCACGCAAAAGGGGTTTTCGTTATGTGAAGAAAACTACAAAAGAATTAGAGATGTGCAGTAATATAAAAAGGAGAGGACTCGTGAATATAAAAGAAAATGGGAGTAAGGAGAGAGAGATTTGTAGGTGGTTACAAGGATTAGTTTGAGATAAACAAAAGATAGACTTGGGGGAAAATGGTTGAGAGAGGACACGTGGTGTGAGGGGAAACAAATGATGTGGCTTAGGGTGTATGCGCATATATGGTGTGAGTGGGGGTTATAAATTACAAAAATTCTCTTTATTATATACTTGAGTTGTAACGTCCCGATTCCCGAGAGTTAAATATGCTTGAAATATAACAATTCAAAAATTTACAATTCAATTAAAACCCTAATTTGAGAAAATCCCACAAATGAAAACCCTAATTTTGTCGTAATTTTAATGTTAAATAGCGGAAGCATAATATTATTTAAAAAGAATATTAACTCATTAAACGAATATAAACGATTCTTTAAACTGTAATAAAGTGAAGCACGAAAATGGATAAGACATGAAAGTTAAACATGAATATTTATAAATTCTGAAATAATTGAAGTCAAACTGAAGTCATAATGTTATAATTTAACTTAAAAATCATAATCATGCTTGCTATGGCAGTCCCTCACTCCTATTTCTCACCATCACCTGCAACACAATCATCTATGGGGGTGAGTTTTAAAAATACTCAGTAAGTAAATTCACATACTAATAAGTTTCACATGACATAAATGTAAACATATGACTCATGCAAATTTATTTCACACGCTCACTGGTCACATAAAATACTTGTATTAACACACCGATTTCATAGTTAAAATATACCTTGAACTTGTACTTATACATGCCAATACTTACACTTGCTTGATCATAATTCGACTAGACATATCCCTCGCTTAACAACCTAACCAGAATTGTTTCACAACTGGAACTTGAACTTGTAACATGAATATGAACATGATAGATTGAGTGTCTTGAAACTTGATGTCACTTAAGGTTATCTAAATCTTAAAGACGCTAACATGAACATGGTAACACTCAACCATATAACTTAATAACATGACGTGAACAATCTGATTACTTGATAACCAATGGACATGACTAAGTCTACTTCTTGTTTACTTCTCACTTTTTACTTGAATTAATATTTATATTTCACGTTATCACATATATATGAGTAAACATATAACTTGTTCATGAACATAAATGATATAACTAATATATGTACAACTCAAAATATAACCATACATAACATGGTAAATAATTTCATCACAATATGGAAAAGACTTGATCATAAGATTGAACTTAATGAAATAATAAAACAATTTCACATTATATATTCTACATTTATAACAAATGAACCGAATTATTATGTAAATCCACTTACCTGGATTCGCTACGAATTAAATTCAGCAACTAATGATCTGAAATCTAAGGATCCAAGATTACAACAAATTCATATAATATCTACAATTATTTAATTCACTAAGCGAGGCTAGGAACAGGTGGAAACCACATCGGGTATAAATTATCAAGCGGTTTAAAATGGTTCAACAAGGTTCAGGAGGTCTGAACTGGTTCGGTTCTTCTATTTTGGGCCGGTTCGGTCTGGTCGAGTTGAACTGGTCTGGTCTCACCGAGCCGGTTCGAGCTAGCCTAGTCTGATTGTACCAGTTCAGCCTGGTTTAGTTTGAATGAACCGGTCATGTTCAGGTGAACCAGTTCAAAAGAATAGAGGAAACAGAAAAGGGAGATGAAGAAGAAGGAAGGTGAAAGAGAGACGCAACAGGGGGGACAAAGGAGAGAGAGAGGGGCGGAACAGAGAGAGGGAGGGAGCGAAGAAGAGGGAGAGAGAGATGCATTAGAGGGGGGATGAACGAGAGAGAGACAGAATATAGAGGGTGAGGGAGACGAAGAAGAGAGGGAGAGAGAGAAGTAACAGAGAGGGGGGAGACGAAGGAGAGAGAGACAGAACAGAGAGGGGGAGGGAGACGAAGAAGAGGGAGAGAGAGATAGACGCAATAGAGGGGGAGACGAAGGAGAGAGAGAGTCAGACAGAGAGGGGGAGGGAAACGAAGAAGAGGGAAAGCGGGATAGAGACACAACAGAGAGGGAGGGGAAGACGAACGAGAGAGAGACAGAATAGAGAGGGAGACGGAGAGGAAGGGGAGAGAGAGACAGTACAGAAAGAAAAGAAATGAGAACATGAAAACTACCCAATTGAAACTTGCAGGCGGCGACGCGATGACGATGCCAATAGGATGTAAATTGCTGGAATTTGAAGACTAAAAGTTCAGATTCAGATATATATATATATATATATATATATATATACACACACACACACATAGAAATGGGATATTTGAATTGAGAAATAGAGAAACTAAAAATATAATAAAGAAAGAGGAAAAAAGAAGATGGCTTACCAGAGAATAAACAATGGAGAGATACAAAGAGGAAGAAGGAGAGATGGGGGCTTGCTGTCAAACGTTTAAGAGATGGAGATGAAGAACAACGGTTATAAGGGGGGTGAAACTGCCAGAGAAAAAGGGAGAGATGGAGAAGAATATGGGTTTTAGAATATTAGTTGGTGGGTTACTCTAGGGTGTAGTGTGTGTTAAGGCATGAGTGAGGGGGTTAGAATTACAAATCTATCCCTTATAATACTTGGGGTCATTATATTCTCCCCTCTTTAAGAACTTTCATCCTCGAAAGGAATTTACCTTATTGAAATAACTTTGGATACTGGACACGTATCTTCGCTTCTCGTTCCTATCTTGCTTCCTCGACTCGATGATTTCTCCAGAGAACCTTGACTAACTGACCCGATCTGCTACGAAGAGTCTGATTCCTGCGCTTTAGAATTCTGACTGACTTTTTTTCATAAGTAAGATCATCATGAACTTGCAGAGATTGAAAATCGATGACATGCGTTGGATCGGGCACCTACTTATGAAGCATCATGACATGAAACACATTATGAACACCTAAAAGAGCTGGTGGTAAAGTGAGCTGGTAAGCCAAAAGAGCGATACGATCCAAAATCTCAAACGGGCCAATAAACTTGGGGCTCAGCTTCCCCTTGCGACCAAAACGCATAACTCCCTTCATTGGGGCAACCTTGAGAAACACATGATCACCCACTTCAAATTCGAGATCCTTTCTCCTGATATCTGTGTAACTATTTTGCCTACTCTGAGCGGTCTTCATTCTATCTCTGATTTTCTGAATAGCTTCATTTGTAGACTGAACCAAGTCAGGGCCCAAAAGCTTTCGTTCTCCAACCTCATCCCAGTGAACTGGCGACCAACATTTTTTTCCATGAAGCATCTCAAACCGAGCCATACCAATCGTCACCTGGTAACTATTATTGTAAGCAAACTCGACGAGTGCCAAGTGTGCATCCCAACTGCCAGAGAAATCCAAGACATAAGCTCGAAGCATATCTTCCAAAGCCTGAATCGTTAGCTTAGGTTGCCCACCAGATTGCGGATGAAAAGCTGTACTAAAATTTAATTGAGTACCCAAAGCTCTTTGTAAACTCTGCCAAAAATTTGATGTGAATCGCGGATCCCGATCTGATACTATAGACACTGGAACCCCATGAAGTCAAACAATCTCTCTGATATACAACCGAGCCTAATCCTCAACTGAAAATGTAGTCTTGCAAGGCAAAAAGTGTGCAGACTTGGTGAGACGATCTATCACAACCCAAATGGAGTTAAAACATTTTCGTCCTCGGTAGCCCTGAAACGAAATCCATTGCCACATGCTCCCATTTCCATTCAGGAATACTTAAAGGTTGCAAGACCCCAGATGGTCAGTGTCTCTGTGCCTTGATCTGCTGACACACCAAACACTTACTAACGAACTCAGCGACGTCACGCTTCATACCGTTCCACCAATAATGTAACTTCATATCATGATATATCTTAGTACTGCAAGGGTGCACAGTGTATGGTGAACTATGAGCTTCCGTGAGTAATTCCTACCTAATGACTGCGTCTTTCGGAACATAAAGTCTCCCATGAAAGCAAAGAGTTGAATCGTTACTACCATCAAACCCTTATCCTTAGTCCGAACCCACTTTCTTACAAATTAAAAGTAACTCAGAATCTGACTTATGTGCATCGATAATACGTTGTTGCAATGATGGTTGAACTTGTGAGCTGAGCTAACTGGACTGTAGTATCTTTTAGCAAAACCAGAATCTCGATACGTTCAAAATCCTCCAAGAGATGCTCTTGAGACATAATAAGAGCTGCTGAATGGGCTGATTTTCAACTTAAGGCATCAGCCACTACGTTTGCCTTTCCTGGGTGATAAATGAACTCACAGTCATAATCCTTCACCAATTCCAACCAACGGCGTTGCCTCATGTTAAGCTCTTTCTAAGTGAAAAAGTACTTAAGTCTTTTATGATCTGTGTAAACCTGACACTTATAGCCATACAAGTAATGTCTCCAGATCTTGAGGGAAAATACAACTGCAGCCAACTCCAAATCATGTGCAGGATAATTCTGTTCATAAGGCTTGAGCTGGCAAGAGGCATATGCTATGACATTCCCCCGTTGCATCAAAACACAACCCAATCCTCTCTTGGAATCATCACTGTAAATCATAAAATCACTCTTACCATCTGGAATGGTCAATACGGGTGCTGTCACTAATTTTTGTTTAAGTCTCTAAAAACATTTCTCACACTCAGCAGTCCAAGTAAAGGTGGCACTTTTCTCGGTCAACTGAGTAAGTGGAACAGCAATCTTTGCAAAACCCTCGATGAACCTCCTATAATATCCTGTTAAACCTAGAAAACTATGAAATTCCCCAACATTTACCGGTGAGGCGTGTTAACCACTGCTTCAATCTTAGACGGATCAACTAAGATTCTATCTCGAAATACCACATGACCAAGGAATGATACTTGCTGGAGCCAAAACTCACACTTCTTAAATTTAGCATATAACCGGTGCTTCCTTAATGCTTGCAAAATAATCTTGAGGTGATCCATGTGCTCAGTCTCTGATCTAGAATACACCAAAATATCATCAATGAAGACGATCACAAAAGAATCCAAGTACTCTTTGAAAGGTTGCCGGAGCATTAGTTAATCCAAACGACATCATTACAAACTCATAATGGCCGTAACGAGTGCGAAACGCTGTCTTAGGAATATCCTCATCTCGAATCTTGAGCTGATGGTATCCTTATCTTAAATCAATCTTAGAGAATACTGATACTCCCTGAGTTGATCAAACAAATCCTCAATACGCGGTAACGGATACATATTCTTGATAGTGACTCTATCTAACTCCCAGTAATCAATGCATAGCCTCATTGATCCATCTTTCTTTTTAACAAATAATATTGGAGCAACCCAAGTTGAAACACTGGGTCTAATTAAACCCTTACCCAGTAATTCTTGAAGTTAGTCCTTAAGTTCCTTCAACTCTGCAGGAGCCATATGATATGAAGCTTTGGATATAGGGGCAGTGCCTAGTACCAACTCAATATGAAAATATGTCTCTCGAGAAGGAGGAAGTCCTGGAAAATCATCGGGAAAGACATCCAAAAATTCAGAAACTACCGGAACTGATCCAATATCCACATTGGTCTTAGTTATATCCATAACAGAAGCTAACCCCAGTTACCACGATCAAGTAGCCGTTGTGCCCGTAAAGACATCCAAAAATTGAGAAACTACTTGAAACATATCCATCATAGAAACTGGAGGGTTAGCAGTAGGATCAACTGGTGCATGATTGTTGTTGTTCCTTGTAGGGGGCGCCATCGCACCACTACCCATAAACCCAAGACTTACCAATGTATCGCGCAAATATAACATAAACGTAATTCAAACATGTCATAATGAAACAAAATACATCATACTCAATCAATATTTAAAACACATATAACATGCGTACCCGACTTGTAAGATGAGGGATGAGCATAGTGAGTGACATGCCATATCTTTCACTTAGAAAAGTCTGCAGAATCTAAAACCATGGCCCTGGTACCAAACTGTAACGCCCTGATTCCCGAGGGTTAAACATGCTTCATTAAACTGTAATAAAGTGAAGCATGAAAATCCATAAAACATGAAAGTTAAACATGAATATTCACAAATTTCTGAAATTATTGAAGTCAAACTGAAGTCATAATGTTATAATTTAACTTAAAAATCATAATCATGCTTGCTATGGCAGTCCCTCACTCCTGCTGCTCACCATCACCTGCAACACAATCATCTACGGGGGGTGAGTATTAAAAATACTCAGTAAGTAAATTCACATACTAATAAGTTTCACATGACATAAATGTAACTCATGCAAATTTATTTCACATGTTCACTGGTCACATAAAATACTTGTAATAACACACTAATTTCATGGTTAACATATAACTTGAACTTGAACTTGATAATCAAGGGACATGACTAAGTCTACTTCTTGTTTACTTATCACTTTTTACTTGAATTAATATTCATATTTCACGTTATCACATATACATGAGTAAACATATAACTTGTTCATGAACATAAATGATATAACTAATACATGTATGACTCAAAATATAATCATACATAACATGGTAAATAATTTCATCATAATATGGAAAATACTTGATCATAAGATTGCACTTAAAGACTTAATAAAACTATTTCACAATATATATTCTACACTTATAACATATGAACCAAATTATTATGTAAATCCACTTACCTGGATTCGCTACGAATTAAATTCAGCAACTAATGACCTGAAATCCAAGTATCCCAGATCACAACAAATTCATCTAATATCTATAATTATTTAATTCACTAAGCGAGGCTGGGAACAAGTGGAAACCACATCGGGTGTAAATTATCAAGCGGTTTAAAACGGTTCAACAAGTTTCAAGAGGTTTGAACTAGTTTGGTTCTGCTATTTTGGGCCGGTTCGGTCTGGTAGGGTTGAACTGGTCCGGTATCACCGAGCCGGTTCGGGCTAGCCTAGTCTGATTGTACCAGTTCGGCCTGGTTTGGTCTGAATGAACCAGTCCTTTTAAGGTGAACCAGTTCAAGAGAAAGGGGAAACAGAAAAGGGAGATGAAGAAGAGGGAGGGAGAGGGAGGGAGAGGGAGGGAGAGAGAGGGAGAGAGGGAGAGAGAGAGAGAGAGAGAGAGAGAGAGAGAGACGCAACAGGGGGGACAAAGGAAAGAGGGAGAGAGAGAGACGCAACAGGGGGGACAAAGGAGAGAGAGAGAGAGAGAGAGAGAGAACAGAGAGGGGGAGGGAGACGAAGAAGAGGGAGAGAGAGATACAACAGAGGGGGGACGAAGGAGAGAGAGAGAGAGAGACAGAACATAGAGGGGGAGAGAGACGAAGAAGAGGAAGAGAGAGAAGCAACAGAGAGAGGGGAGACGAAGGGGAGAGAGAGATAGAACAGAGAGGGGGAGGGAGACGAAGAAGAGGGAGAGAGAGACGCAACAGAGGGGGGAGACGAAGGAAAGAGAGAGAGAGAACATAGATGGGGGGTGGAGACGAAGGAGAGAGGGATAGAATAGAGAGGGGGGAGACAAAGAAGAGGGAGAGAGAGACGCAACAGAGAGAGAGGGGAAGACGAAGGAGAGAGAGAGACAGAACAGAGAGGGGAAGGGAGACGAAGGGGAGAGAGAGAGACAGTACAGAGAAAAAAGAAAGGAGAACATGAAAATTATCCAATTGAAGCTTGCAGGCGGCGATGCGATGACGATGCCAATAGGATGTAAATTGTTGGAATTTGAGGAAGACTAAAAGTTCAGATTTGGATAAATATACATAAACATAGAAATGAGATATTTGAATTGAGAAATAGAAAAACTAGAAAAATAATAAAGAAAGAGGAAGAAAGAAGATGGCTTACTAGAGAATCAACAATGGAGAGATACAAAGAGGAAGAATAAGAGATGAAGGATTGCTGTCAAACGTTTGGGAGAGGGAGGTGAAGAACAACGATTATAGGGGGTGAAACTGCCAGAGAAAGAGGGAGAGATGGAGAAGAATATGGGTTTTAGAATATTATTTTGTGGATTACTTTAGGGTGTAGTGTGTGTTAAGGCGTGAGGGGGGTTAGAATTACAAATCTACCCCTTATAATGCTTGGGGGTATTATATGGGTATTAAAGGACCACCTTGGCCTCTTATGAAAGACTCGAGTGTAACTAATTATAACTACCTTAATTAAACATGTTGAGGTGATAAGTTATGTTGTCACAGTTGGTTAAACCCTCACACACATATCCTAGAGGTCGTGGGTTCAAGTCATATTCTCTCATTTCCCTTAGAATTTATAATGTAATTTTGACAAAAAATGTTGAGGTGGGAAAACAAAATCACACATGCGGCTAATCTTAGGCAACGTGCTATGGGCCGAAGTGTTGACCACAAATCTAGGACGAGCTGGTAAGTGATTGTCAGAAGGATAGGCTAGCACTCTTAAGGAAGGGGAGCAGGGACCACATTTATCCTAACCTAAGAAGCATCGACAATTCTATTTGTACAGAGTGTCAGTGTCGGACACGTGTCAAACACCGACACACTTCTTCACGCTCTGACACGTCTCTGACACGTCAAAATCATGTCTGAATTATTTTAGTCATGTGTGGGACACGCCAGGACACGTTCCTGACATGTGTTAGACATGTCAGGACATGTTCCTGGCACGTGTCAACATCTTCCATACACGTTTTTGAATTTTTTTTTTAAATAATAAAATTTGAAGAGTGTAAAATAAAGTGAATAATATGTTAACTTGCAAATAAAGAAAGAGATAATGGTGAAAATAGAGAAGAAAGAAAGTTATGTTTTAAAATATATTAAATTTAAAATGGTATAAAATCAATTTTTTATTATCAAAACCCTTAAATTTTAAACTTCTTAAAACTGAAACTTACTCGATTAATCGGTGACATTTCCAACTAGTTATGAAGTAAATGTCATTCTTTAAAATTGACTCTGAGTTTATTTTAGAATTAAATTCATTTTCTTCAATTCCAAACCTCTCTGTGACTATAAATTGATACCACACCTATTCATTCAAACACACCAAACTCAAAAAGTTTCATAAACTCTCTCATTGTTGTCTTATCAGATTTTGATTTCTAGTGGTGTGTAGAGAAACTTTGAGTTTCAGTGTCATATACTTCGAGTTCGAATCAGTACTCTAGAGTAGTTTTTCATGGTGTATAATAGCAGCTCGTTCCACCGTTGCATCCTGGGAGACGAACGTCTAACAAACTCAAGCACTCATCAAAGGAGGCAAATATGTTTTAAGGAGATTTTGATACATAGGCTTCGGCTCAGTTTGAAGATTCAAAATTTCTCTATCTTATCGTTCAGTATCTATTCGTATTCTAGATGATTGTGATTTATAGTTTTGATGATTTGTTTAATTTGCAGATTATGTGTATTGTTTTTAAATTATATTATATGAATATTGCATATGATGTCTAACAACTAAAAACAGATTATTGTTTAAAGACAAAAATGATTCTGAAAAGTAGCGTTTCTGGACAAATTTTGAAATTTGGAATTTCTGTGATAAATTTTCAATTCTTGAACAATTCTGCAAAAAAAAAAAGATAGTTCTTGACAAATTTTCAGGTCTTAACGAAATGTGAATAATTTTGCGTATAATGTTGTGCTGAATTTTGGAAGTGAAGTAATATTTTTGTTAGGCTGAACCAAATTCCAGTTTTTAATTAAGGTTCAATTTGACAGATAGGAAAATAAGGTTCAATTTGGCCACTATAGGAAAATAAAGAAGAACATGACCCAAAAAATTGTAATTTACTCAAATTGTCGAAATTTATAATAGTCCATCCTTAAAATTTAAATAATATTATAAATATACAAAATTTTCCTCACTAGTAAGGGAGCCTCGCGCAACTCTCACGGACAATATTACGTAGTTTATAGATATATATTATATTATATATAATAATATACTAGTATACTTTTACATACCATCATATATCACAATATATATGGTATATTTTTATATATTATTAGTATATCGTTGTATGTATGTAGCATATTTTTATATATCATCCAATATATTTTTATATCCCATCGCAGTGAAGGAACCTGAGACCAGATCTGGTCGCGGCGATCAGAGAAGCCACGACCAGATCTGGTCCCGACGATCCTACAGATCTCGATGGCAATGAAGTTAGGTCATGAAATCGAGGACGGATTTCATGAAATCGATGATCCCACCTATATGCTTTTTAGTTTGATTTGAGTATAACGTTATAAAATGTTGCGGTATGGATTTTCCACCTCTCTGTCTCTCTGCTTTTATTTTCTTTTCTGAAATTTCTCAGGAAATTTGACGTGTTCTTGGATAGTTTGATTTTTTTCTCCTCCATTTTTCTGTGAAATGGAAATTTATATGATGTTCGATATGTAATATTGAGTGACTTAACTAGTGAGATGAAATATATTAAGGCTTTTACCATTTTTTTCGTTGTTTTATGAAATTTTCTTTGAAAAAGCATTGTTGCTTGCATTTCAACTTTTATACTTTCACTTTGCTTGAATATATACTTTATAAGATCTCAAATCGCAGGATAGACGAAAATCAAACCAATCAGTCGGTCAGATCTTCAACGCCCTGTGAAAAAAGTGGGTTTCGGCTTTAAAAGCGAAAAAATGGCTCTGTCAGCGAAAAAATAAAAATTAAGAAAACCTAAAAAACAATAAAAAAATCGAGATGTGGAGCAGTAATCTTCAAAAAAACAAAAAATCATAAAACTTACAAAATATACATGTAATTTTACAAAAAGATAAAAACTTAATGATTAAATAAAATTATAATTAACTAATAAATTAGATGGAGAATCCGGTCATATGAGTAAAACATAAAATTAAAAGTCATAACACAAAATTGAAACTTAAAGTAGTCTAATCCCCTAATTTCTCCGTTAATTAATGTAGATTATGTATCGGGCTTCTGAATGTTGAACTTGTTAATGGGCTAATTTTTTTAAATTATAGTTTCAGCATGTTAGTTTCTGTTAATTACATTTCTACATGTGTTTACAGAAATTATAGTTTCATCTCTATTTTGTGGGATACTTATATTTTAGCCCCTATACTTTTGATTATTTAACCTTTAAACCCCAAATTTTCATACATATTTGAAATTTGGCCCATAATTTGATACCAAATTTTTAGATATTATCAAATTGCCCATAAAATTATGGATAATTAGAATTCTGACTATATGTTTCTACATAATAGTGTTTATACTCTTATTTTTTTAGAATTATATAATTGCCTATAATTTTAAAGTTGTAGAAACATTTGTCTAATAATTTGTGTCAATTTTAGAAATGGAAACAATTGAAATATAATTGTTGTGACGTCAACTGTGACACAAGTAGTGAACCTAATTGTGGTTACCCAACAATGTCGATTTTGGTTCTAAAGAACCACACCGAGAGATCGAACAAATTTAGTGGTCTGAATTGTAAGAGGTGACAGTAAAAGATGTTGTTTTATTTTACTACATTGAATTTTGAGAGATTCTTGACTGAGGAAGCTCCTCAACTGAAAGAGGATGAAAATGATATTCAAGAGGTCAATGCGGTTAGCACTTGAATGCATTCTTACTTCCTATGCCAAAACTACGTTATGAATGGTTTGACCGATTCCCTGTATAATGCGTATAGTTTAAAGAAAACGACCAAGGAATTGTGGAAGTCTTTAGACCGAAAGTATAAGACTAACGATGCCGGAGCTAAGAAAAATATTGTGGGTTGATTCTTGAATATGGCATTGATCTCTAAATGTAATTTGTCAAGTATAAGAAATCTAAGTAATCATACACAAGATTCACATTTAGGGGTTGATCTTTAGCCAGTCTTTCTAAATGGATGCTATCATTGAGAAATTACGCTCTGCATGGAAGAGTTTCAAGAATTACCTTAAGCACAGTGAAAGGAAATGAATGTTGAGGACCCCACTATTAGACTTCAAATTGAAGAAGACAACAAAGATTATGAGAAAAAGGGGTTACGATGAACCTATTCCCAAGGAAAATGTTGTGCAACATGGCCAAAGTTTTAAGAAGACAAATTTTTTAGAAGGAATAAGCGGGGTCTTTAAGCGGAGTTGCCTACAAGATGAAATTCCAAGGGAAATGCTTCAACTATGGCAAGGTGGGTCATAGATCTTCGAGTGTAGACTACTGAATAATAATAAGAAGAAGAATGAGGCCAACATGGTATATGACATCTTTAGGGATGTTGCTGAAGCAAGCCTATCTGCAATGGTTTTTGAAGTAAATTTGGTCGGTCCAATCAAAAGAAATGATGGATTGATAGCGGTGCTACCAAGCACATTTGCTTAGACAATGGACTGTTCGCTTCATCCGAACGCAATGATAATGTGGAAATTATGTTCATGGGTAACTCGGCTACATCTGAGATCAAGGGTCAAGGCAAAGTGATCATAGACATGACCTCTAGAAATGAATTAACTCTAAACAATGTCTTGTACGTGCTAGAGACATGCAAGAAAATGGTATTCAACTCTCTACTAAACCAATACGGTTTCCCTATGGTGTTTGAGTATAAGAATGTTGTTATCTCCGAAAATGAAATGTATGTAGGAAGGGGCTATGTAACTGATGAGTTGTTTAAGCTCAATGTAATGACTGATAAGTAATTTATTAATGAGAATAATAATTCTTATGCTTATTACTTGAGTCTTCCAATTGTAGCGACTAGGTCATCTTAATAATGATACTTTACGTAGATTAATTATCTTAAATCATACACTTGCTTTCCATATTGATTTCAAACATAAGTGTGAGACTTGTGTTGAAGCTAAATTAACAAGGTCATCATTCCAATCAATTGAAAGGAACTACAAATCCCTTAATTTGAATCATAGTAATATGTGTGATTTAAAATTTGTACAAATAGTAGGTGATAATAAATATTTTATTACTTTTGTCTATGATAGTACTAAATATTGCTATGTGTACTTGCTTAAAAGTAAGGACGAAGTTATAGAGAAATTTATCCTCTATAAGAATGAAGTTGAGATTCAACTCAACATGAAGATAAGGTGTTATGAAGTGATCGTGATGGTAAATGCGAATCACATTTGGAGATTTCTGTGTGTAACATGTAATTATACACCAAATCACGATACCTTTTTCACTTCAATAAAATGTAGTTGAAAGCATAAATCGTACCTTGAAAGAAATGATGAATGTAATGTTGATACGTTCTAGGTTGTCTCAGAACATATGGGGATACGTTGTTTTATTAGCTAATTATCTTTTAAATAAATATCCTGAAAGAATTAAGACAGAACCCTTATGATTTATGAAAAGAAAGAAAGTCTTCCTAAAAATTCTTAGGAATGTGGGAGTACCTTGCCAAAGTGGCAATACCTTTACATAAGAAGGTAAAGATAAGTCTAAACAAGATTGATTGCATCTTTATTGTTTATGCACATAATAGTAGTACTTGTTGGTTTCTAGTGTATGAGTCAGAAATCTCTGATATACCAAAAACACGATTATGGATTGAATCAAGAAATGCAACGTTCTTTGAACATGTATTTCATTATAGGTCCAAATAGCAATCAAGTTCATCTAAAAGCACATTAGATTGCAAATGAGAACAGTCTAGACCTAGAACATGGAAAAGAAGTTGAGGATGAACCTAGGCGAAGCAAAAGTGTTAGGACAGAAAAAATCTTTTGGTCTTAATTTTCTGACCTATTTGTTAGAAGGTGAAACTCAGAGCTTCAAAGAAACCATGAGCTCTTCAGAAGCATCTTTGTGGAAAGAGGCTGTTCAAAGTGAAATTGATTTAATCTTGGAAAATAATCTTTGAGAACTAGTGGATCTTCCTCCGAGATATAAACGACTAGGATATAAATGGACTTTCAGGAGAAAAATGAAAGCAGAAAATCAATTGAGAAGTATAAAGCCCGGCTTGTAACTAAATGTTAAAGACAATGACAAGGCCAAGATCATTGATACTTATTCTCTTGTGACGAGAAAACCTCTATTAAGATGTTACTTGCAATCACAACTTTGCAAAATCTTGAAATACATCAAATGAATGTGAAAACTGCATTTCTGAATGGAGATTTAGATGAAAAAATCTATATGGAACAACCAGATGATTTTTCCGCTTCAGGGAAAGAAAAGAAAGTCTATAAAACTGTCAAGTAAAAAACACACAAAATGGCCATGTTATTTTGTGCCTTTATGTCAATAACATGCTCATTATTGGTAGTGATGATAAGATGATCCAATCTACCAAGAAGATGTTGAACATAAGTTTTGATATAAAAGATATGAGACTAGTCGATGTTGTTTTGGGAATTAAAATCTCAAGATCTTTGAATGGTCTATTTCTTAGTCAATCACATTATATTGACAAAATACTTGAAAAGTTCAGTAAGGATGATTCTAGAGTGTCCAGAACACTGGTAGATATAAATCTACACCTATTTAAGAATAAATGAGAAAACATTTCTTAACTAAAGTATTTTAGAGTGATATGAATTTGATATAGTTAATGAGTTCTACCAGACCAAACATAGCATAATAAGTAAGTAAATTGAGTAGATACACTAGTAATCCAGAATGTGAACACTGGAAAGGAATCGTCAGACTAATTAGATACTTACGGTATACCATATATCTAGTTGTTAAGGGCTGCACTATACCATATATCTAGTTGTTCTTGAAGGATATAGTGATGTAAACTAGATATCTAACGTGAAGGACTCAAAGTCCACTAGTTGAATGGCTACATAATTTCTTAGAAAATATTCTATTGTGGTCGAAGCCTGTGCCATCAATTTGCATCCATTGAGACAATTAATTTGTAATTGAAAGGGCATAGAACAACATGTATACTGGATTGTCTAGACATATACGTTGTACGCATGGTACCATTAGGCAACTACTTTCAACATGTGTTATCTCTGTTGGCTATGTATAGTCAAAGGATAACATTGCATATCCACTTCTAAAGAGTTAAATAAAGAGTTAGTTCATAAATCATCAAGGGGAGTTAGACTAAAGCCATGAAAGAGCAAGTTGATATGATAAAGACCAAACATATATGACTATAGATCTCAAGAACTAGATTGAAAGGGACAACATAATCATAAAATTTTTTTGGTTCACTGTGTGAGCTTTCCTCTTATTCATTCTTGTGATTAAACAATGATGTCCATAGAGAAAGGTTAAACTATGATTTTAATGATTCTTAAGTATCAAAAGTTCAAGAGGAGTAATGTGGGTTACTTTTTATTAATAAATCACTCATGTGAAAGAGAAGTGATGTCACTTATAAAAGGATTTGTGTAGGCTCAACTTTTAGAAACTCTCACAGAGTCAAGCGTATTTTCATGGCCAAAATGAAAATAACAATGTGAGTTGAATTGTACTGGAAAGATATATGTGACAGGTATGTCACCATTTGCATAAACAACATAATATTTCAAAGACATCGTGTCTGTGATCACCCAGCAAAGTTAATGTACTTTAACAAGGAAAGATTGTAAGGGTAAAACCTACCTATCCTATGCAGATATTCGTTTATTGAACTCTATCACCAAGTCCCATGCGTCATTGAATTGTTAGCTCTTTGTCTTCTCTATCAATTTCATTCATGTGGAGAATAAATGAAAATTAAGAATTTAGTCATATTAATTTCTATTTTGATATTTTGAGGTACTTTTTTAGACTCAATTTCGAGTGAGACCCACATCTTATTTTGATGGGTCATGACGGATGGTACTCATATGGTCAAAAATGGTATTTGGTTAATGCCAATTTGATGCTCAACGTGCATCCATGAAGTTAGAAAAATGTGAAAGTGAGATCAAACCAAACTCAAACAATTTCATGTACTCTCTCATTGTTACGCCTTCTACGATTCTGCGTTTCTAGTAACGTTTAAAGAAACTTCAAGTTTCAGCGTAATAGAGTTCATGTTCTAATAAGTTTGTCGGAGTAGTTTTCATGGTGCATAATAGGAGCTCGTTCCATTGTTGCATCATGGGAAACATATGCCTAGCTTACTCAAGCATCCATTAGAGGAAGCGAATCTATTTCAAGGAGACTATGTGATACATAGGCCTGGACTCAGTTTGAAGATCCATAATCTCTTCATTGTATCGTTCTGTACCATATTCGTATTCTAGATCATTGAAATTTATTGTTTTGATAATTTTGTTGTAACTTCCAGATTATATGTATTACCTTTGAATTCTATTATATGAATATTGCGTATAATGTATAATAGCCTTGTCACCTGACTTGTTAACAGTGAAGGTGAGATGCGTCAAACTGACTATGCGTGAACAATATACATCATTTTATATATAATTATCAAACATGTGTGAGTCATGACGCCCGACGAAAGATAATTAAGGGACTTACTAAAATGAATATAATTTAAAATTTTTTGGGATTAAAATGAGAAAAATAAAATTATAGGGACAAAAATGAAATATATTTAAGCATTTTAAATATTAGCTTAATTTAATACAATAGAGTCCATTTGAGTTGGAAAAACTCAATTGACAACATTAGGAACTATGATCAAAATGTCGGATATATAGAATAATCTTATAGCATAGTGGTTTGTTTCGTTTCATTTCGATCAAAATGGTTGAAACATTCTGGTTCTTGCGAGAAACCGAAATGAATAGGAGTTGTAATTTTTTGCCCAGAATTTTGGTCTATTCCAGCCTATTTCGGCCTGTTTCAGTCTATTTCGGCATGTTTCGGCTAAATTCGGTCTGTTTCGGCCGAAATACTCCTATGAATTTATGTTGATTTAATTGAATTTATTTTCAACATGTTTCTTTTGCATAGGTATTGTGAGATTGGTTTGGTGGAGATACTCCTGAATTACAAAAGAATTTTAGTATTTTTTAGCAAGTCAACTTAATATGATGTTTAAATTGATGTTTTTGTTGATTTTAATGTCATTAATATGATATTTTGTTGACTTTTAATGGTAATTACATATTATTTGCATGACATAATCTATTGATTCAATTTTTTTCTTAATTATATTATATATAATAAATTTTGTAACATTATTTTAGATGACCAAAATTTTTTTCGAAACGGCGCACCGAAACACCAAAATATATGAAACATTTCATTTTTTTCAGAAAACTGAAACGGTCACCGAAACGGAATTGACTACTATGTCTTATAGTGGTAAACGAGTTTTAGGGGTGTTTACGGTTTGGTTCAGTAATAAAACTGAACCAAACCGTTCATATCAAAAGCACCAAAATGAACTGAACCGTGAGTTTCGGTTCAGTTCTCCGGTTCAGTATTATTAATTAAAAATAATTTTAAAATGATATTATTGAAAAATAATAATACAAAATCAAAGTTTTTCTTCCGTTCAGTTCGGTTTTATATGAAATTACATATAAATTTAATATTTCGGTTCGGTCGGTTCGAAAATCACAAAATTTTCAAACCGAACTTCAGTTCTTTCATTTTCTCGAACTGAACACATATAAAGAACCAGTTATTTTTAGTTTGATTCAGTTCGGGACAATTTTGAATACTCCCAATAAGTTTGATGCTGTGGAAAAGCAGAAGATGCGGTGGAAAGAAATGGCCTCATAATTTTTTTCTTTAAAAAAAAATTGTAAATTAAACTAATTTTCTTTCGGTTTATTTAATTATGTGAATACCCCTAGATTACAACTCTACACAGATACATAATCTATATTAATTTAATACAAATAAACTCATACAAGAAATTTCCTAGAATACCCTTTTGCTTTCATTTTTTTTTGTAAAAAACCATACTGGTTGATCATTAAGATTGTCATATTCTCAGTTTTAGTTGCTTACTCATTATATCTTGTATAGATCAGTGTTTAAGAAGTTTATCAAAAGGTTCTTTACCCCTAAACTTTGGCGATTGACGATCAATACCCATAAACTTCAAAAGAAATAATTTCTCTCTATAAACTTTCAAAATAGACACTTTCTGTCTATTTTTTAACAACTCATACAGTCTCCGTTATACGTTTAAAAAAAGAGGGGTAAAATCTAATTCATACCCACATTTACATTTATAGACAATTTACACTCATAAAATTTAAAATGAGTATAATTGCTCCATAAAATTTTAGAATAGATAAAAGAAACTATACTCCATCTAAATTTTAACTTCCATGGAAGAATCCAACTCATATTTTTATTTAACTACACATTTGGAACAAAAATCAGATGAAGATTTTTAACTCCATTAAAGAGATCCAACTCATTTTTCCTCTACTCCATTCGATTTGTAACTCTTTTAGAGGGATTTAACTCCAATTTTTAGGTGGATTAGAGAGATTGTCACTTGGGTTTTTCTTAATGTGGAGTTATAGAAAAAAAGAGTTGGATCCCTCTAATATAATTAAAAATCAGATGGGTAGATTACTTTCACCTATTTTGATGTTTTATGGAGTGATTTTACTCGTTTTAAGTGTTATTTATGTAAATTGCCTATAAGTGAGAGTTTATGAGTGTGATTTGGATCCATTATTTTGTTATGCCTAATGGAGATTATATGAGATGTTAAAAATGGACAGAAATGAGTAAGTTTACTCATTTTCAAAGTTCATGAAGTAAAATTATTCATTTTAAAATTCATTGGTATAAATTATCAATCAATTTGGATATAGTTTTTATTTAACCTTTTTATCAAAAAGAAGTGCAAGCCATGGGGTAAAAGAAAATTACATTAACTTATTTGTAGGTAAAATGAAACTAGAATGAATATTGTATAGGGTTTCAAACTTGAAAAATAGTCCGTGTGATTAAGACAAACTGTCAGGAGATTGATGTTTTTGTACCAATGTAGGTATCCGGTCATGCTCGAACCTAACCACCGGCCGGCTAATTCCACGGACCTAAGTGAACCGACAAGGTAAATCCCCCAAGTTTCCATGAACATACTTGAGCACTGATTTCTAAGAAATAATTCAATTTTTTTTAAGCGATTGAGCTTCGCCGCCTCATATGGCTAAGACTGGGCTGATGTTATTTAGCAAAAAAACAAAGAACAATGTAATTATGAGAAAAATGACTAAAACATGGGACGTGTTGCAGTGAGAATCATCACATGAGGCCCAGTGTGTGCGGGAATATGCAGGAAAAAGGTACTTTGAGTCTTTGACTTCTAGTTATGGTATGCCCCTTCTTTCCCATTTCCAATCTTGGAACACTCCCATCTCTCTGAATCTTTCTTTCTTTTTTAACAATTAAAAAAATACCAATTGAAGTGACTACTCAGCACTCTCTCAATTGTCCTTAGCCAAAGGCACATTTTTCATTTGTGGTGGAGTTCCTTTATGCTCTTAAACCACTCTTTAGGAATCTCTAGAAATGGTAAGTTTTGCCTTGTGTGTTCATTCATTTTGGAAGGTTCTTTTTAATCCCTAAAAAAGAAAGACGAAGAGGAAAGAGTCATTCAACTATTTTCCTTCTTTTCATTACCTTAAATGCAAAAGAAGTTTGTTTCTTTTCTTTTTCCAGCCTTTCAAGTGTGTGAACTAATGCTCAGTGAAGAATCCCACCATTTTTTCCTTAATTTTTGGCTTATTTTTAGTTTATCTTGTTTGATATATAATTGAGTAAAATTGAGACATGGGCATAATGGACCCACATGCAGAATTTTATATGATGATTCTCTGACTTAAACGGAAGAAGAAAAAAAGATGTCTCTAAATTTTAATCAATTAATACTTTGAGGTTACAACCAATCAAGAACCAATTCCATTGGACCCATAGAAAGCAAGGTAGAAAAGAAGTTGAGTTTCAAACAGAAACATAAAAAGGACAAAATACTTAGAATTAGTTCATACAATTTCTTGATATTCATTAGTGATGTGACTTTGTTTATTATCATGCCAAGTATTGTTTAATAAAGTAAAATATATTCTCATACTCGATCATGTTAAAATAATAATCTAAAATTTCATTAGTTAATTAGATTTTTAAGATTCTAAATGATAAGTATTATTAGACATAAAATATTAAGCACGATGCCAAAAAAAAAAAGAGGGGTGGATACTCATTCCATATTTTATTCCGGCCTTATGATCACCTTCCTCCCAAAGCAAACCTTTGGGTTTTCTGAACTATATATACATGGGTTTCTACTTCAAATACTAACGAAGAAGCTTCCTTCTATCTAAAGAAAACATAGTGATACATTTTGATAAAAAAAATGGCAAGAGTGTCAGAGCCTCTAATTGTAGGGAGAGTAATAGGAGATGTGCTTGACTCATTCACTCCGACCATGAAGATGTGTGTTGCTTTCAACAACAAGCAAGTCTTCAATGGGCACGAGTTTTTCCCTTCAACAGTTTCAATGAAACCTAGGGTTGAGATTCAAGGTGGTGATATGAGGTCCTTCTTCACTCTGGTAAATAATAATTTAGCCCCTAGAAAAATTTAAAATTTTCTTGTTTTGTTTTTGTTAAATTAATGTTGTTTTTATTTTAATTTTCAATGTTATAATTATTTGTGTATAGGTAATGACGGACCCAGATGTTCCTGGCCCCAGTGATCCTTACTTGAGAGAACATCTCCACTGGTAAATAAATTCTTAATGCATGCTCACAACAAAAATTTAAATTATTTGAAAACACCAAAATTTTAATGATCGAATTGAAGATTTGATATGTTTGATTTACCAATGAAATATGTTCATAGTAATTATAAAGTTTTTTTTTCTTTTTTAGATATGGGAAATTCTGTTTAATATACTCATCAAACTGCAATAGTTCTTAAACACGATATAGTATGTCAAATTCATGCATTATTTTGTTATTTTTGTACTACTACATTATTCCCTAATTAACATATAAACCACATATCGATCAGTCTGAGAAATTTTTTAAGTGACACCCAAAAATTTAAAAAAAAGGTACATAAAATGTGTCTAGTGAGATCTAGCTAACAGTTTTTTTTATTTCCCAAAATTTTACTTCTAATAGTTGCATGCATGGACAATATTTTACCTCTCTTGCAGGATAGTCACAGACATTCCAGGAACAACGGATGCTACATTTGGTAAGTTCATTTCACTATTTCATTTACAAGAAAAAAAATTAATGAATTATTGTTACTAAGTAAGTTAGATTATAAGAAATGCTCTAAAATCTAACAACATATATACGAACCAGAAAATAATTTTTTTTGTGTGAAAACAGGAAGGGAGGTAGTGAGCTATGAAATCCCAAGGCCAAACATAGGGATACACAGGTTTGTGTTTGTTCTGTTCAAACAGAAACGAAGACAGACAGTGAACCCTCCTTCTTCAAGGGATTATTTCAACACCCGAAGTTTCGCGGCTGAAAACGATCTCGGCCTCCCGGTGGCTGCTGTTTATTTCAACGCACAGCGAGAAACTGCCGCAAGAAGACGCTAGCATGAATTGTAGCCATGTAATGTTGCTAGTTGGCTACGTTCAATTCACCAGTGATCTTAATTAACTAGTAACAATTTGGCGGATTTTCCTCTAAATAAAACCCTTTTTATTTTTAATTAGCTATTTTGATTAATTATTAGACCTTTGTTCAAGAGTTACAACTGCTACATGCCCATGGTTGTAAATAAATGATAATCAAATTCCACAATAAGTTTGCCAGAAAGAGATCTCTTTGATGATATCTCTTTCTATATTTCCCTCTTTGGTATCTGTTTTTGGGTACTTTTGTTATCAGTTGTGAACATTGTATGAAGTTTTGATAATTAATGCATGGTGGTAATTTGTTTCTGTTGCACTAATTTTATTTATTATTCTCTCAGATCTAAGATTTTAATCCAGCGTTCTTTCATTTAACGATTAGGGAAAACCGTACATATAGAGTTCTTCACATGTAATATGAATCAAATGTCGTATAATGTCATGATTTAAAAATTCTGTATTCTCGGGATATTGCGACGCTTTTTTCATCTCTTATATGTATGTAAATATAACATGGTAATCTAAATGATATATGAAACACTAATTTTAACAGTACATATACTCTACTCTAGAAGTACTTGAGATTGATAGAGGGAGTTGTAATTATTTGTGGTGTCGTTTGTTTCTGATTTTTGATAACAAAAGGGAGAGCAGTGTAACCCTATATATATTTTCAGTATTCAAATACGTTTCACGATCACCTGCTTTAGGGTTTTGTCTCATCAATTTTTGGAGTATTCAAGAGGAAAGAGACACATACTGAGACCATATCACGTCAATTTCTACTTTCTTGAGCTTTTATTTTTTAGTACGGTCTCGAGGAGAAATTATAGAGATTGACGGTCATAATGTGATCGTCAGTCGTATCCATTGAATTAAAAAATGGTTAAAATCTGATTTAAAAGTAAATAAATAAATAACATGTTTACTTTTTTTATTTATATTTAAACAGATCATAACCGTTCAGATCTAAATCAACGGATCATATTCAAATAATGTGGATCTCCGGCCATAATGTGCTTAGTAGACACAATAATTTCTCGGTCTCTAGATATTCTAAAAATTTTGTTGAGATGTTTATGACTCTAACTTTATATACTCAATCAAATAACTTTATATACTCAATCAATTATATGAATCTAAATGTATATTACGTTATAAACCCAATTAATTAAGGACATCAATCTAAATGTAGTTTACTCTACCATTTCCATATTGTTGATGTAAAAAATCTCAACAATAAGAATAAGTGTGCTCCCTCTTTTGGTTGGGAATCCACTTGACCTAAGAATTTGTAAAACACAAATAAAGAACGAGGAGAACTGGGTTGTGGTTTCCTTGTCTGAGATTTTTTTATGCCTAAGTCAGTATCCTGGTAAAAAATTGACAGAGTTTTTCTACGAGGAGAGTTGCTTACCTCCTTCTAGAGTATGTGGGGGTATTTATATCTTAAGCCTCATGGGAGGAAGCATGTAGAAGAAGTCTCGGAAGCGTGTAGAAGAAACCTTCCGAGATGCAAAAACTGCCCTTGATTGGATGGATGAGAGGCAGCCTTTAATGACGTTATTCCCTGAGCTGACGTAAAGTGATTATTACTAAATGTTGATGTGTCTTTGAAATGACTGAACGAGGGCTGATATGACGCCCCATCATGACGATTGAACTCATTGAACGTCCAGTCCTAGTAGGAAGATGCCACGTGGAATGTTACTTTTGGTGGGCAATGATGATGCTGACACATAGAGTCAACCGAGCTCTTTTTGTAGGTTCATTCTTGCTGCCCTTCGTCGGCTCAGGTCGGTGTAGCCTGAGCTTCCTAAGAACTGACCAAGCAAGGTCGATTTTCTCCTTCTGGGCAGTCGGGCCTTAAAACCTTCTCCTACCGTGAACCTCTTTGCGTAGTGCTACACATGGCATTGTGTTACTGGAAACCAAAGAACGCATGTAACAGTTGCTCCCAATCAAAGATTTGAGGGATCATATATGCCCAGGTCTGAAGACTTCTTTATTCAGATTCCTTGTCTGAGCTAGCCTCATGTGGTGTGATACCCAGAGCTCTGTTTGCCTCAAGCAATTCATACTTGTGTTTGATTCTTGTTCAGTCGGGAGGCCCACAATTAATAGGATTAATTACCTCGCAGTCTTTTGTCGTATAATGTCACATTTTAAAAATTTTGTATTCTCGGTATATTGCAACGCTTTTTTCATCTCTTATATGTATATAATATGATATGGTAATCTAATGATATATGAAACACTAATTTTCACAGTACATATACTCTACTCTAGAAGTACTTAAGATTGATAAAGGGAGTTGTAATTATCTGTGGGTGTCGTTTGTTTCTGATTTTTTATATCAAAAGGGAGAATAGTGTAACCATATATATATTTTCAGTATTCAAAAAAACCTTTCATGATCACCTGCTTTAGGGTTTTGTCTCATCAATTTTTGGAGTATTCAAGAGGGAAGAGACAGATACTGAGACTATATCACGTCAATTTCTAGGATAAATTATAGAGATTGATGGTTATATTGTAGTTGTCAATCGTGTCTGTTGGATTATAAAATAAATGATTAAAATTTGTTCTGATTTAAAAAATTAAAAATAATAGGTTTACTGTTTTGATTTCTGTTTTAAACAGATCATAGCCGTTCAGATTTAAATCAACGGATCATATTCAAATAATGTGGGTCTCAAGCCACATTCTGGTCAGTAGACACAATAATTTCTCAGTCTCTAAATATACTAGAAAGTTTGTTGAGATGTTTATGACTCTAACTTTATATACTCAATCAAGTAACTTTATATACTCCATCAATTATATGAATCAAAATGTATCTTACTTTATAAACCCAATTAATTAAGGACATCAATCTACATGTAGTTTACTCTTCCATTTCCATATTGTTGCTGTCAAAAATCTCAACAATAAGAATAAATGTGCTCCCTATTTTGGTTGAAAGTCCTCTTGACTTGGGAATCTGTAAAACACAAACAAAGAACTCAAAGAATGACGAGAACTAGGGGTGGTTTTCGCATCTAAGATTCTCCGAGCCAAAGTCAGTATCCTGGTAGAAATTTCACAGATTTTTCGGGGAAAATTGCTTACCTCCTTCTGAAGTAGGTGGGGGTATTTATACTTGAAGCCTCACGGAGGAAGCATGTAGAAGAAGCCTTGGAAGCATGTAGGAGAAGCCTTCTGAGACGCGACAACTTCCTTTGATTGGATGGATGGGAGGCGTCCTTTAATGTTGTTGTTTCCTAAGCTGACATAAAGTGATGGTTATTAAATTCAACGTGTCAGTGACTGAACGAGGGCTGATCTAACGCCACATCATGACGATTGAACTCTTTGAACGTCCAGGCCTAATAGGAAGATGCCACATGGAATGTTACTTTCGGCAAGTAATGATGATGCTGACACAGAGAGTCAATCGAGCTCTTTTCACGGGCTTCATTCTTGTTGCCCTTCGTCTACTCAGGTCGGTGTAGCCTGAGATGCCTTGGAACTGACCAGGCAAGGTCAGATTTCTCCTTCTAGGCGGTCGGGCCTTAAAAACCTCTCCTAGCGTAAACCTATTGGTGTAGTGGTACACATGGAATTGTGTTACTGGCAACCAAATAACGCATGTAACAGTTGCTCCCAATCAAAGATTTGAGGGTTCATATCTGCCCAGGTCTGAAGACTTCTTTATTCAGATTCCTTGTCCGAGCTAGCCTCATGTGGTGTGATACCTAGAGCTTTGTTTGCCTCGAGCAATTCATACTTTGTGTTTGATTCTTGTTTAGTCATGAGGCCCACGATTAATAGGACTAATTACCTGGCAGTCTTTTATCGTGACTTGATCAGGGACCCTTTTTGTTTTGAAGGCTTCCTTTCAAAACTTTTTCGATTTTCCTTTCCGTTGTTGTTACCTCCCTCTTCATTGTCTTTTAAATGTCGTGCCTCAAAGTCGCTGGTGTTCAGTTCGAAATGGCTTTCTTACCATCGATGATCCTGTATGGTAAACCCTTTATTTTCGTTGGTTACCAGCTCATAGTTGCAAAGCCCATTTGTTGCGAAGCATCATCCTTAAAAACTATTTTCACCTTAGACGGTTGTCTTGACCTTTGATCCGTAATGAAGTAATTTTACCGGCCACAATCCATCTCCTACCTATATTTTACCACCTCTGTTCTTTTGATCTTTCATCAACTTACGTCAGCATGCTTCAGGAGTGGGTGTAATATCTCTTACACTCGCAACCTAATGGGTGTTATAATCGCCTTCTCCCTTCCATTTCTCACTTCATGGGAGAGATTGAAGCCTTCCCATCTTCTCACGAGGGACATATTACCCGCGAAGGCGTAAATTGAGTTTCCTTTTGGCTCAACTTGGTGAGGGCACCAGATTAAGTCATCGTGATCCTAAACTTTCAGTCAAAAG
Source organism: Datisca glomerata (assembly GCA_003255025.1). Lineage (NCBI taxonomy): Eukaryota > Viridiplantae > Streptophyta > Magnoliopsida > Cucurbitales > Datiscaceae > Datisca > Datisca glomerata. The sequence continues at coordinate 186,461 of QANY01000568.1, forward strand.
GCAATCAGAGCCCTCCATACCTTAAAAAAGTTCATGAAAGTTATGGAAACCTTACAACCATCAGCCAATAATTGGGGGGTCTCTTTTACTTTTAGGTTAGCCTAATGAGGGGATTCATCCTTCGCCTGAGAATGAGGTTTCTGTAACTTTTCTTTTCTTCTATTTGTAATATTTCCCTCATATTAATAAGAATGAGTTTACTTTAATGGCTCTGACTCTTTCCTTGCTTTTAGTTCTGATCTTGTTTATTTCCTATCTATTATAACCATCATATTTGTATATGCTTGGTCGTCAGCCCCGAGCTTGAATAAACTCCAAGCAACAAACTTGATAATTGAATTTTCACTTTTACTTTCATTGTGCTTTAATTCGGTTTGTATGAGACATTAACATTTTTCTTCGTTCTTGCTTCATAGTCGCTTTGGGTTATGAATGTTCTAAGTACTAATGTCTACTAACCTGAGCTGTTGTTGGGGTTATGCCCTCAAAGCATGTGCATTGACATTTTGATAAAAAATTTTACGAGGATTATATTTTTCTTATAATTGTTCTTTTAAATTATTGTTAAATAATTTATATAAATATCTGAAAATTTCATATTCATAATAAGACTATGATTTTGTATTAGTATGAGAGTATTAAGATCATAGATAATGAATAAAATTATCAACAACATATTAAAGTATTGAATCTTTAATGCATGATTACGAGTTCGGTTAACTAAGCATTATGAATGTATGTGATCTAGATATGGATCATTAATGTGTATAGACATCTTAATGAAGGTACCTTATATAATAAGATTATATATGAATTAATATCTTTATCAGTGTATCATTTATCATAAAAATTTAATACACATCAATTTGATGATTATATATAGATCAGTCTGAATCCTGAGTAGTCATGAACTCCTATACATGTCTACTGGATCTTTTGATTCATTCGTTAAAGTTTGTTTGTAAAATAGACTAGTGTTGTTTATTTTGGAGATTCAGTTATATGGATGGCTAAGAACATGATCTTACAAAATTTGGAATCCAAACTTTCCTAACGGATTGTATACTGGTTCTCTTAAGTGTTAATTCTGGAATTGAATGGTTATTGCGCTCAAATTATAATATTATTATAAATTAGTCATTCACTAGTGAATTAATGGTACTAAAAGATCAAGAGATAACTAATAGGGTAAAACAATAATTTTGACCAGTTCTAATTTATGAACCAATAATTGGATGACAGAACTACATGAAATGATTATATTAGTGGGCTACATGAGAATACTCTATAAATACATTATATAGTCACTAAGAGTTCAATTTTATATTTATAGTAGAGTAATAATAGAATTAATAAATAAGATTATTTAATTAAAGAGTTTAATTCATATTTTATTAGAGTTTAAGATTATAGGTCTTGATCTCCAAGTCACATCTATACTACGCAGTCTAGGGTGTGAACATTTTAGGACATGAAAAAAATACTGACTTGCAAAGAAAATTTAATTATGGGGCAAGTACATAGTTATGAGATAAGTATGTGTGATTATTTAATTAACAATTAATTAATTAAATTATTTACAGTGGGAATTATATATATAATTAATTATCGATTATTTTTTTAACTATGGATAAGTGTGACAAAATATCTAATATATGAAATTAAATAGTTAAATTATTATTAGTTAATAATTTGAATCAACTAAATCTATTATTTGTGAAATAACAGATAATTTAGTTGATATAAAAAATCACATATGTTAATTTTGAATTAACTGATATCTATATATTTATCTGATTAAAATAAATATTTAATTTACAGTAATTGTCACACGTTGATCAATGATTGAGAATCATAGATCACCATTGACTGTTGTAGTGCCACGTGGCACTACAGCAGTAGGCGTGTAACACTACAGTGCCACTCAACCCTATCACTATAGATAACCCTATATCTATCAATTATTCTTTCTCAATTAATGTGATTTTAAAAAAAATTAATTTTATAAAAATTAAAAATTAATAGGTTGACTCAGTTTGATCGAAGTTTGACCAAATTAAATAAAATATTTATTTGACTAAATCAAAGTCAATTATTGGCGGTGAGGTAAATGTTACCGAGCAAACCCCTAGGACGGTGAGGGATAATTATAGAAATTAATTTTAATTAAGAAAATTTGATTTTCCTAATTAAATAGGATTTTGTTCAAAACTTGAAGATTATGAAGATGGATATCAAGAGGAGAACACAATATTTGGGAAATTTATATTTTTGAAGTCCGCTTTGTAATATTATTTCTTTATTTCAAAGGTTATAATTGAGAAATACTCAATAATCACTTGGTCCATTATTATTGTTAAATAATTATTTAATTGTTATGTTTGATAACATGTTCATGCATTAATCGATCACATGTCATACATAAAAATTTCACACAATTTTTTATTTAATCATGCATCTCATCAGTAAAAACATGAATTTATTCTTACTGTATCAATACCAAGGTTGAACTTCTTAAGAAGATAAGAGTAAGTTATGTAGTTTAGTTTTGACCGACCCTAAGGCGGCATTCAAAACGAAGTCATAAAATCTGAAATGATGGGTTACACTCACAAAGTCACAATTAAACTTTCATGTGGATAGTTGCGACTTGACTGAAAAAGCGATACATTATTGTTACAAGAGAAAATATGAGATATTTTAAGTTTTAATTAATAAGGATGAGAATGTCTCATAGACAGTCTGAGGTTTGTCTGACTAACCGTAAGGCAGCACATTAATCGCTTGGTTGTTTTTATCATGATTAGTAAATATCAAATTTGTGTGTTTATTATATTACATTCATGCATCACGTTTACTTTTGAATTCAATATATTTATCAATTATATTGAATCTTGTATGTTTTAAATTTTCGTTATCATTATTATGTCTACCATGAGCAACCATGTTACTGTTTTCCTCGCTCTTGAGAAATTGAATTGTGATAATTGCATAAGCTGGAAATCCAACTTGAACATGTTACTAGTTTATGAGAATAATGAATTTATTCTTGCTGAAGAAAGTCCTGATAAGCCTGCAGTCAATACTTGTATTATTGACATAGGGGCTACCATTGGCGGTGAGGTAAATGTTACCGAGAAAAATCTATCTCCTTCTGTTGTTAGTAGTAACAAAAGGAAGAAGAAGAATGGTATTGACAAAAGCAAGAATAATAATGTATAGAAGGCCAAAAGGTGAGCCGAATGCGAGAAGAACAATATTGATCTCGAACTCACAGGAAAATGTTTCCATTGTTAGGTTGAAGGTCAATGAAAGAGAAACTGCAAAAAGTATCTCTCAGAGCTGAAAAAGAAAGCTAAATATGATTTACTTGCTCTTGAAGCTTATTTAGTGGAATATGATTTGTCATCCTAGATACCGGATTCAAGAGCCACTAACGATGTATTTTTTTTTTTGCAGATGCTTGATTCGACACGGAAAATTAGATTTTCAGCACTGGGGTCAGCGGTTCTAAATTGCCAGCAATGTCGCTGAAATTTACAGTTCCGATGACGTCCTTGGAAAATCGACGGTGGCAACGGGTGGTGGTCGTTTGCTAGCGGCTGGTGGTGGCCTCGGCAGGAGATGACAATAATGGTGGTCGGTGACAACTGGTGTCACATTTAGGAAAGTTTCACACAAACTCTAATACCAACCAACCTATCACTGTAGGATTTGATGATAAACATTAATATATCGATTATCTTTTTAAATTTTAAAATTTATGTAATTTTAAAATTAATAGTTATATTGGATTTGACTGTAGTTTGACCAAATCAAATAAAATGTTTATTTGACTAAGTCAAAATCAACTATTTTATAGGGATAATTATAGAATTATTTTTAATTAAGAATTTTTTTTCCTAATTAAATAGAATATTGTTCAAAGCTTGAAGATTATTAAGAACATTAGGAGGAGAAGACAATATTTGGAAATATGTATTCATGAAGTCCGCTTTATAAATTTTTTCTTTATTTCAAGGTAATTTTGAAATACACAATAGTCACTCGGTCCATTATTATTTTATTTAATTGTTAAATAATTATTTCAATTGTTATATTTGATAACATGTCCATGCATTAGCCGATCACATGCAATACATGCAAATCCCCACATTTTTATTTGATCATGCATCTCATTAGTAGAAATATGATTTATTGGGATTATCCTAATATGTTTATATGTATTGTTTTATTAAATCAATTTCATGCAAACAGCTAAGTTTTAATTAGGTAAAACTTGGTAATCACACCACACTAAGGGATATAGTAACCTTTAGAATAACCGACTTTTATAAAATAATTTTATCAAAGTTTGATGAATATAATTAATTAATTAATCTAAGTTCACTTAATTATAGCTTGGGCACTTTAGAATGTTAAATAAACTTAGACCAATGATGTATAACTGATTATTAAATATTTATAAGGTTATTATTTTAACCAATGATTAGTTTGTAATTAATTAATTAGTTAAAAAATGGAAACACATAATAGTAAAATAGTGAGTGGGAGAAGGTTGACATGTTAATGTAACATATGGTCCATACCATTAGTACAACACCGTGAGGTGCAGTAAGGGCCTCGAGATGACTTTGTTTTCATCCTCATAAGGAGAGTTTCGAGCTGTACCAATACCAAAGTTAGAATTATTAAGAAGATAGGAGGAAGTGATGTAGTTTAGTTTTGACAGAACCTAAGGCGACATATTCAAAATGAAGTCATGGAATCTGAAATGATGGGTTACACACATAAAGTCACAATTAAGCTTTCATGCGAGTAGTTATGACTTGACCGAACAAGTGATATCTTATTGTTAAATGAGAAAATACAAGATATTTTAAGTTTTAATTATAATGATGATAATGTCTCATAGACAGTCTGAGATTAATCTGACTGACCCTAAGGCAGCACATTAATTGTTGGATTGTTTTATTGTGATTAGTAAATGTTAAATTTTTGTGTTTATTATGTTACATTCATACATCACGTTTACTTTTTGAATTTTAGATATTTATCAATTATATTGAATCTTGTATGTTTTAAATTTCAGTTATCATTATTATGTCTACCATGGACAACCATGTTACTGCTTTACTCGTGCTTAAGAAATTGAATGGTGATAATTTCATACGTTCGAAATCAATATGAACTTAATGTTGATTTGTGAGAACCATAAGTTCATTCTTACAGAAGAATGTCTTGAGGAGCCCGCTGCTAATGCCTCTAAGAATGTTAGGGACAAATATCATGCTTGGATCATATAAAAAAACAAGGCAAAGTGCTACATGTTTGTGAGCATAAATGATATTTTGATAACCAAACATGAAAGCATGGAGACTGCCTATGAGATTATAGAATCACTACAGGCGATGTTTGGGCAGCATTTTGATCAAAGCCGTCATGAGGCCACTAGGAGCTATATGACAACTAAGATGAGAAATGATACTTCTATACGAGAACATGTTGTGATGATCAACATAATGCACGAGATAGAAGTACATGGGACGACCATTGATGAGTGAACTCAAGTTAGCATTATACTTGAGTCACTCACACCAACCTTTTTTACGTTCACGGCCAACTATGTTATGAATAAGTTACAGTTCAACATGAGCCAATTGTTAAATGAGCTACAGACTTTTGAGTCACTCAACCTTAGAATGACCAAAGGGGGTGAGGCAAATGTTGTTGAGAAAAAAAACTTATTCCAGTGTTAAGAGTAGCAAGAGGAAGAAGATCAATGGTAAGGCCAAAGGTAAGAACAAGAAAGGGAGGAAAGCCAAGACATCGCCAAATGCAAAGAAGAACAAGAAAGATAGCAAGCTCGAGGGAAATGTTTTCACTGTGGGGTTGAAGGTCATTGGAAGAGAAACTATAACAAGTATCTCTCCAAGCTGAAAAAAAAGGTAAATATGATTTACTTGTACTTGAAACTTGCTTAGTGGAATATTATTTGTCATCATGGATACTTGATTCAAGAGCGACTAACCATGTATGTTTTTATATGTAGATGTTTGATTTATCAAGGGAGCTGGCTGATGGCGAGGTCGTTTTGAGAGTTGGCAGTGGTGCGCTCGTGTCAACTAAAGCATTAGGGACAATCCATTTACTTTTTGGATATAATTATTTGGTTTTGAACGATGTTTATTATATTCTTTGATTTTTGAAAAATTTGATTTCTCTTTAATTTTTGCAAGAACAATTATTTGAATTTTTTTTTCTTAATAAAGAGTTTATTATTTCTAAGAATTGATTCGATATTTGTCATGCAAAAGTTATAAACGGACTTTATATGCTTAAACTGACTAAACGCCCATTAAATAATTTTAAATTATTTAAAGTAGCAAAACCTAAAAGTAACAAATGACGTAGAGTTTCTCATCATGATGATAACACATATCTTTGGTATCTTAAGTTGAGACATATTAATCTAAATAGGTTAAACAGGTTAACAAAGCATTGTGCTTTGAGAGAACTAAAATTTAGAACTCTTCCTGTTTGTGAATCCTTTCTAGAGGATAAAATGACCAAGAGGCATTTCACAGGAAAGGGTCAAAGAGCTAAGGAACCGCTTGAACTAGTACATAGTGATGTTTGTGGACCGATCAATGTACAAGCTAGAGGTGGGTATAAGTATTTCATCACTTTTATTAACGATTACTCAAGATATGCTTATATTTACCTAATACAAAGAAAGTCTAATACTTTTAGAAAGTTTAAAGGCTTCAAATCTGAGGCAGAAATACAATTAGGTAAATCATTGAAAATCCTTTGATCTGATCGAGGTGGTGAATACTTGGATTTAGAATTCAATGATTATTTGTTGGAGTGTGAAATCCTATCCCAACTCACAGCACCTAGAACACCACAGCAAAATGTATTGTAGAGAGGAGAAACCAAACCTTATTGGATATGGTTAAGTCGATGTTAAACTACTCATCACAGTCACTTACATTTTGGAGATATGCACTACAGAAGATGACTTACATTTAGAATGTAGTGCCCTATAAATCTGTAAGCAAGATGCCTTTAGAGTTATGGAATGGCTCCAAACTTAGTTTGCACCATTTCTCTATATGGAGGTGTCCAGCTCACGTTCTTAGGTCCAAGATTAGAAAGTTAGACTCAAGATCTGAAGTATGCATATTCGTAGGCTATACTATAGAGATTAGATGTGGCTATTTTTATAGTCACAATGATCAAAAGGTGGTTGTATCGACAAATGCCTCTTTCCTTTGAACTGAACTATATGCAAAACTATAAATCTCGTAGAAAATTAGTTCTGGAGGAATTAGCAGCTGATGAGATCAGACCACCTTTAATTTCTACTGATAAATGACAAACCAGAGAAACCACATATCTTGTAAAGGAAACCCTAGTGCAACGTCATAGTGGAAGAGTTGCGTGACAACCAGTTCGCTACGAACTAGAAGCACATGTCCTCATGTCAGACACTGATAAGGACGATCTATTATCTTATGAAGAAGCAATTGATGATCCTGAATATGAGAAATGGAAAGATGTCATGAACCAGGAAATGAAATCTATGTATTTCAATTTCGTATGAAAACTTGTAGATCCACCTGAAAATGTCAGGCTCATTGGATGTAAATGAATCTTCAAGAAGAAAAGAGGTGCAGATGGAAAAGTAGAGACTTTCAAAGCACAGTTAGTTTCCAAGGGCTATACATAAAGGGAGGGAGTCTATTATGATGAGACATTCGCCCTTGTGGCCATGCTCAGATCCATTCTCATCTTTCTTTCCATAGCCATTAGTTTTTATTATGAAATATGGAAACGGGACATCAAGACAACTTTTCTGAATGCTCTCTTAAAGAAAGCATCTATTTGATGGAACCAGAAGGGTTTATACAAAAGGGGTAAAATCATAAAGTTTGCAAATTGCTTAAATCCATTTATGGATTAAAGTAAGCATCTAGATCTTGTAATCTTACCTTTGATGAGATTATAAAGTCTTATAGCTTCGAGTAAAATGTTGACGAAGCCTGTGTTTATAAATACATAAAAGATAAAATAGTGGTTTTCTTAGTTCTTTATGTTGACAATATTCTACTCATTGAGAATGATGTAGAAACTCTCTCAGAAGTAAAGAAGTGATTGGCTGAGAAATTCTAAATGAAATATTTGAGAGAAGAGAGATATATTCTGGGCATTCAAATCCTAATGGATAGAAAGAACAAGTTCTTGGCACTTTCTCAAGCATCTTATATTCATAAGGTGCTAAAAATTCTCTATGGAGAATTCTAAGAAAGGTCAACTACCGACCAGACATGAAATTGTCCTCTCCAAGGAACAATGTCATAAGACACCTCATGAGAAAGATGATATAAGAAAGGTTCCATGCTTCAGCAATTAGAAGTCTCATGAATGTCATGATGTGTATGAGACTGGACATCTGTTATGCAGTGGGAATTTTCAGTCGTTATCAATCGAATCGCAGTTTGGTACATTGGATTGCAGGAAAGCACATTCTCAAGTATCTTAGGAGAACGAGAAACTATAAGCTTGTTTATACAAGTATAGACCTAAACCCCACTGGATATACTGATTCTGATTTTCAATCAAACAAAGACAGTCAAAAGTCCACATCTAGATAAGTATTCACCCTAGGTGGAGGCGATGTAGTCTGGAGAAGAATTAAACAATCTAACATTGTAGATTCTACTATGGAAGCCAAATATATCACGACTTTTGAAACTGCGAAAGAAGCAGTATGACTCAAAAAGTTCTATATTGATCAAGAGGTAGTTCTAGATATAGACAAGCCACTGATCATGTACTGTGATAACAGTGGGGCAATAGCCAGTTCCAACGAACTGAGGAGTCACAAGAAAGGCAAGCACATAGAAATGAAATATCATCTTGCAAGAGAGATCATGCATCGAGGGGATGTGACTATATGAAGATAGCGTCGGAACAGAACATGACCAATGCTTTCACAAAGACACTTTCTGTGAAGTCGTTTGAGGGTCACGTGCATAACATGGGATTAACAGAGATACCACATTTGCTTTAGGGCAAGTGAGAGATTGTTGGGGCCCTCAAAGCATCTGTATTGACATTTTGATGTGGAATTTAATAAGAATTACATTTTTCTCATAATTGTTCTTTTAAATTATTGTTGAATAATTTATATAATTATCTAAAAATTCCATATTCAATTTTGAGACTATGATCTAGTATTAGTAGGAGAGGATTAAGATCATAGATAATGATTAAAATTATCAGCAACATATTAAAGTATGAAATCTTTATGAATGGTTGCTAGTAAGGTTCACTAAGTATTTTGAATGCAAGTGATCTAGATCGGAATCATTGATGTGGATAGACATTTTAATTAAGGTAATTTATATAATAAGATTAAATATGACAGGATCAATATGAATTAATATATTTATTAACATATCTTTTATCATAAAGATTTAATACACGTCAATCTGATGATCATATGTAGATCAGTTTGAATCCTAAATAGTTATGAACTCCTATACATGTCTACTAGATCTTTGGATTCACTCGTTAAGGTTTGTTTGTAAAAAATCCTAGTGACTTTTTTTGGAGATTCAGTGATATGGATGGCTAGAATCATTATCATACAAGATTTGGAATCCAAGCATTCCTATTAGATTGTATATTGGTTCCCTTAAGTGGTAATTCTAAAATTGATTACTTATTGAGCTCAAATTTATAATATGATTATAAATTAACCATTCACTAGAGAATTAGTGATACTTAAGGTTCAATAGATAATTAGAATGATAACATTGTGATTTTGATCAGTTCTAATTTACGAGCCAATAATTAGAGGACAGAACTACATGAAATGATTATATCAGTCGACAACATGAGAATACTCTGTAAATATAATCTATAATATCTAAGAGTGTAATTTCATATTTATAGTGGAGTAATAATGTAATTAATAAATAAAATTATTTAATTAAAGAGTATAATTAATAACCTAGTTTAATGGAACGTAAGATTATAGGTTCATGATCTTCAAGTCATTTCTATATTACCCAATCTAGAGTATGGATATTTCAAGACATGAGAAAAGAACTCACTTGCAAAGAAATTTTTATTCTGGGGCAAGTACATAATTTTGAGATAATTATGTGTGATTAATCAATTAAATTATTTAAATATGTAAACGTAATTTTTGGAAAATAATTATCGATTATTTTTCTAATTATTGATAACTGAGACAGAATATCTAATTTATGAAATTAGATAATTACATTATTATTAGATAATAATTTGGATCAACTAAATCTGTTATTTGTGAAATAACAGATAATTTAGTTGATAGGAGTAATCAAATATGTTAATTTTGAGTTAACTGATATATAGATATTTATCTGATTAAAATAATTAAAATAAATATTTAATTTACAGTAATTGCTAAATCATTGATTAATTATCAGATATTGACATGGGCTACTGTAGTGCCATGTGGCACTACAGTAGTGGGGGCAACATTGTAGTGTCACATGGCACGGTATTGGACAATTTGAAATTAAATATTAATTTTTAATTTTAATTATCCCTAAATATCTTAGAAGCCATTATCAAGAAAGATATACAAATATTATTCTGATGGCATCAATAAGATCAACCAGTTGAATCAGAGAGTCAGTTCATCAATAAGAGAATTGAGGTTTGAATACAACTACTAGGGTGATTTTTCTCTATGATTAATAATTAATCAAATCTCTAAAAAATAATGATCACGTTCTTTTGAAGTATCGTCTCACACAAGTCCTTTTTAGTAAATTTCTATATCTCGTGTGTTGAGTATATCTAGAGATAGAAAACATGTCTTGTAATATTCTACGTACCCACACGTGTCCTAGTGCTTTGTGGATTGACTTGGAAGATTTTGGTGTGGATCTGAGAGTCTACTAATCATTGGAACGGATTCGTGGGATGGAGGATCGATCGGTTTTTGCAATGACGCTTGATTAATACTACAAGAGGTATATGATTCTTTACCTTGTATGTTCTAGATTTAATATATAAATTCCTAGGATCGATCGAATTTAAGAATTAAAGAAAATTAGATTAACAATTAAAAATTATGTGAACCACGAACGGTTCGTGGGTGGAATATAAAAAAATTCAATTTGACTTATTTAATCATATTAAATAATTTAAAACTAATTTTAGTTTGATCATGCATATACGATATTAAAACGAATAGATTAAGGGGAAACGATTTTTTACCTGTACTCTATATCGGAAAATTTCTGAACTGGTAGAACTCCTTCAAGCGTTCTTCGTGTTCTTCAAACTTTAAGATCAAAATCACGAACTTGATCTTCCACGAACGATTTTCGAATTAGTCCACCAACAACCATCCGTTAATTTCATAAATATATCTTAGAAGAATTTTACGTAGGAATTTGAGTGTGTGATCTCAAAACGATTGAAAAATAAAAATCAAATCTTCCTTTCTTCAGATTAATTTCGGCAGCTATAGTAGTGAGTGGAGAAAATGTTTATATCTTTTTTTATGTGTTGATAACAACAACTGTATCTTATCATCATTATCTCTTTGCAATCAAATTGCTATTAGATATTTATCAAATGGTGATTTTTGGTATTTATAAATATACTCATATATTATTAAAATTTCTTAAAATTCTCCTAATTATCTATTATTGTCGAAAATTACATGATGTCCTAGAGTTTTAGTTGTATCGAAATATATTAATCTAATTGATAAATATAATTGATCATAATCAATTAATTAATTTACCTATTTTATTTAACTAATTATCTAATAATTAGAATAATAAATAATTATCTTAAAATAGCAATTACACTTAACTAAGTTAAATGACATTACCTATCACATATAGGTGTAGAAAATATGAATTGGCACCAAAACACATTTTGATCCAACTTAGTTCGTTTTCTATTCCTATTCTCTAAGCTATTTCTGAGACCGAATGAACTCACATGAATAAAGCTTATGATTCGAATACTTGACGAATTTATCTTTATAAATTCTCGGCCTATTGAATCTTGACATCGTAAGACCCCACTATAAGTTCGATGCCGAATCAACTCTCGATTCATACACGCTACATTTTCTGTTGGTGTAAATAAACTCTATTTATTTTCACGGTCCACATAATATTTTAACATAATACTCATCGTGAATATCAGTAGCAAGAGAGGAATGTAAAATTACCATTTTACCTGTCAATTTGAACTCACTCATTTGACATATCAAAAATTGTAACTAACCAAGTCAAATTATGTATTCAGCTCAAGATTAAGGTAATTATGAAAATACCCTTAAGGTGTAACAATTAGATTTTGAGTTAGATAAACGGTTTTGGGCTCTAAACTAATTTATTATCGATCTATTTAATATGTTCATAACATGTCTAGGTTAACCATTTGAGTCTCTACTCTTATGCCCTGAGACTGACATCCAACGGTTCAAGCTAACAGTCGTAATCGGATTCGATTGCCCAGTCGATCCTAAGACTACGAATATCGTTATGAACTATTTCAGAAGAGTTAGTCTGGAGACGTTTTTGTCTTCACTCTTCTTTCATTGACAATAATTTTAGGACTTGAGTAATTTATAAACACGTTTTAATTTAAAATAGAACTTTCAATTTATTCATAAAAGATTCAGTCATACAAATGTCTAAGATATAACTAAATACAAATAAATAGTTATTACACGCTACTTTATGGACATATTCCAACCATCTCCCACTTGGACTAAAGTAAGTGGGTACAATCTATTATCCCCAAGCCCTCCAGATGACCAGAAAAAACTTTACTGCTAAAAGTCTTCATGAATGGATCTTCCAGGTTGTTGATAGTCAAAATATGCATAGCCACAACGTCTCCATGCTGAACAATCTCTCTAATCATGTGATACTTACATTTTATGTGTTTGGATCTCTTATGGCTTCTAGGTTCCTTAGAATTTACTACAGCCCTACTGTTATCACAGTAAATTGTCATGGGTTTGTCAGCATCTGGAACAACTTCTAGAGTCTTCAAGAACTTCTTAAGCCATACAGTCTTTTTTGCAACTTCACAAGCTGCCACATGTTATGGTAGAATCAACAATGCAAAATTACTTGATACTTCTCCAGACAACAATTCCACTATTCAGGATGAACATCGATCCTAAAGTAGACCTCCTAGAGTCCTTATAAGTTTGAAAATCAGAATCTGTGTACCCCGTCATATTCAAGTCATTACCTGAATACACAAGAATATAATTCCTCATTCTCATAAGATACTTGAGGATATGCTTGACGATATTTCAATGCTCGAGTCTAGGATTAGATTGGAAACAACTCACCACACCCACGGCATAGTAAATATCTGGCTTAATGCAAAGCATCCTGTACATGAGGCTTTCTGCAGCTGTGGCGTAGTGTATCATTCTCATGTTTTCCTCTTCTTGTGGAGTCTTAGGAGACTGCTCCTTGAAAAGGCTGACTCCATGTCTAAAAGGAAGAAATCCCTTCTTGGACTTTTGCATACTGAAGTGATCCAACACCTTATCAATATAAGATGTTTGAGAAAGATTCAATTATCTATTTTTCTGATCTCGAAAGATCTGAATATCTAATAGAAATGCAGCTTCTCCAAGATCCTTCATGTCAAATTGATTTGCAAGCCAAAACTTGACATCAGACAATTTTCCTACATCATTCACAATGAGTAGAATATTATCTACGTACAATACTAGAAAAATCACCTCCCCTTCGTGTATCAACTTATACACGCAGGGTTCATCCACCAACTGTTCAAAATCATAGTTCTTAGTAGTTTCATCGTATCTAATATTCCACGACCGGGACGCTTGCTTAAGTCTATAAATGGAGTTCTGTAGTTCACAAACTTTGCGCTCTTGGCCTTTTTTCATGAACTCGTCTAGTTGAGCCATATAAATGCTCTCTTCTAGATTGTCATTCAGAAAGGCACTCTCGACGTCTATTTACTAGATTTCATAAATCAATGGCGGTAGCAATGGACAAAAGGATTCGGATGGATTTAAGCATGGCTACTGATGAGAAGGTATCCTCGTAGTCTATACCTTCTTTTTGGGTGTAACTCTTGGCTACTATCCTAGCTTTGAATGTCTCTACATTTCCATCCAAACATCTTTTCTTATTATGAATCCATTTGCATTCTCTGGGTTTTATCCCTTCAGGAGGATCTACAAGTTTTCAGACTCTGTTCGAATACATCGAATGTATCTCAACGTTTATGGCTTCCTGTCATAAGTTTTCTTTATGACCAGCCATGGCCTCCGAGTAAGAGATTGGTTCATCTAGGTTTTTGTCTGAGAGAATTGTCAAAGCTTCTCCATAGGACATGTACCTTTCAGGTTGTCTCACAACTCTTCCACTACGTCGAGGTTCCATAGTCTCTGGCTTCTGTCGTGGTTCTTCCATTATTGAATTAGAAAAAATTTCTGATTGGGGAGTCGGTGTTCTCTCACTCAATAATTCCTCTAGAACAAATGTGTTTCTCGGTTGCACATTTTTAATATAATCTTCTTCAAGAAAATGAGCATTCGTGCTAACGAATGTTTTCTTGCCAGTCGTACTGTAGAAGATATACCTCTTTGTTCTCATAGGATATCCTACAAATATACAGAATTCTGAACGACTGCCCAACTTGCCTGTCTTCGATTTTAGAATATGTGCTGGGAAACCCCATATTCTAAAATGGTGAACGGACAACTTTTGCCCATACCATCTTTCATACGGTGTACCAGGCACCGTCTTTGACAGAACTTGATTCAGAATATATGCTGTTGTTAGTAAGGCATATCCCTAGAACGAATTTGGGAGTGATGGGTAACTCATCATGGATCTAACCATATCCATCAGAGTTAGATTTCTTCTCTCTGGCACACCATTTTGTTGTGCCGTACCAGGTGCTGTAAGTTGAGAAAGAATATCTTCTTCCTTAAGAAAGTCCTAGAACTCCCCCAGCAAGTACTCCACCACGATCAGTTCGTAATGTTTTGATTTATTTATCTAATTTCTTTTCAACCAAGGCCTTATATTCTTTGAACTTTTCAAAGGTTTCAAACTTTTGATGCATTAGATGAGCATGACCAAAACATGAGTAGTCATTAGTGAAGGTTATGAAGTATTCATAACCTCCTCTTACTTGAATATTCAATTACCCATGTACATCACTATGTATGAGTTCAAGGCATTGAGTGGATCTTTCAACTTTTGATGAAAAATGTCTCTTGATCATTTTATCTTCTATACATGATTCACATGGGGGTAATGAACCCACACTTAAAGATCGTAAAGGACCATCCTTTTCAAGTATTTTAATACTATCTAGGCTAATATATCCATGACGTAAGTGTCACAGATAGGTTAGATCGGTTGAGTCATACTTTAACCTTTTATTATCCCTATGTGAATCATTATTCACTTTAGTGTCACAAATCATAAGTACTACAGGTTTTACGTGATACAATTTATTAATCATTCGTGCGATAGTAATTAAGCATTTATTTCTAAAAATATCAATATCTTTATTAATGAATTTTAGATCAAATCCATGCTCAATTAATGCACCAGTAGAAATCAAATTCTTCCCAAAACTTGAGACATAATAAATATCATGCAAAATAATAAAATGTTTCTCAAAACATAATTTAAAAGTTTCCACTGATTCGGTCGATACTAGTGCTTCATTCCCAGAGCGAAAGCTGAACTCACCCTCGTCAAGCCTTCTAATTTCCTCTACAGGGAGCAACAGATGTGGTTGGTAGCTGCAGAGTCTACAATCTAAGAAAAAGTAGAGTCAGCTACATAACAGGCCTCAGTAATCATTATTATACCTTTAGATCTCAACCTTTTGAGGTACTCTGGGCAGTTGCGTTTCCAATGACCAGTAGTTCCACAGTGATGACACTTGCCTTTCGACTTGTCTACTCTAACGGTGATCTTACCTTTGGAAGCACTCAGCTTTTGCTTCTTTGCTTTCCTTGGACCCCTTCTCTGTTTCTTCTTAGAGCTAGAGGTGGAAGGTCTACTTTCAGTAAAGTTAGCATCTCCAGATTTCTTCTTGCCCTTCAGAAACAGGGTCTCAGCAGCTTGCAGCTCCTTCAGGAAGTGAGTAGTTCAGCTTATTCATCGAATAATTAAGCTTGAAGTTCTTAAAGGTACTAGGCAAATTCTCTAGGATCCTATCCACTTGAGTCTCGCCATCGCACTGAGCACCCATGATCTCCATCTCGTTCAGATAACTTATAATCAACATCATATGTTCTCTAACATGAGTTCTAGGTTCCATCATGTAGTTCATGAAGTTACGCACAGCTGTCTGTCTGGCTTGACAACCTTGATCCCCAAACATTTTGATGATGCTTAATATCATATCAGCGGCAGTCTCAAAGTTCTGATGCTGTTGTTGCAACACATTGCTGATAGTTGCCAAGATGTAACATCTGGCGATCTCATCAGAACGCAGCCAAGAAGCATAAACATCATTTTCCTCTTGAGTCGATTCAACAATAAGCTTAAGAGGACAAGGGGTACTGAGCATGAATTTGTGCTTTTCTACTGTCAGTACGATATCAAGATTTCATTTTCAATCCACATAATTTTAACGTTGAATTTGTTCGTGTTAACAATAGGTGAGAGAGGGGATAGCGACATGATTAAATATTTGAATAAATAAAGTGGTGTAAATAAATGTTCAATTGTTTAGGAAATTATGATGCAGGATACAACTACTAAATATTTTAAAATCCATTAAATTCATGATACGTTCGGGAACCAATAACAAAAAAGGTTCAAAACAATTTTGAATCTACCATACAAACATATGCCAATATCCATAAAATTCATGATACGTTCATTATTATTTATATGAATAATCTTAAACTTACACTTTGATACCAATTTCTAGGATCGATCGATTCCAAAAATTAAAGAAAATTAGATTTGAACCACGAACGGGTCATGGGCGGAATATCAAATAATTTATAACCAATTTTAGTTTGATCATGCATATACGATACTAAAACGAATAGATTACGAGAAAATGATTTTTCACCTTTACTTTGTATTGAAGATTTTCTGGACTGGTAAAACTCCCTCGAGCGTTCTTCGTGTTCTTCGAGCTTTAAGATCAAAATCATGAACTTGATCTTCCATGAACGATTTTTGAATTAGTCCACCAACAACAACCCGTTAGTTTTAGAAATATATCTCAGAAAATTTTTACGTAGGAATTTGTGTGGACTCTCAAAACAATTGAAGAAGAAAAATCAAATCTTCCCATCTTCAAATTAATTTCGGCGGCTACAGTAGTGAGTGGAGAAAACTTTTTTCTCTTCATTTTATATGTTGATAACAACAACTGTATCTTATCCTCATTATCTCTGCAATCAAATTGCTATTAAATATTTATCAAAGGAAAATTTTTTATATTTACAAATATACCGATATATTATAAAATTTCTAAAATTCTCCTAATTATCTATTATTACCGAAAATTACATGATCTTCTAGAGTTTTAGTTGTATTGAAAATCATCAATCTAATTGATAAAAATAATTGATCATTATAAATTAATTAATTAATTAATTTTATTTAACTAATTATTTAGTGATTAGAAAATAATAAATAATTAATTCAATACAACAATTACATTTAACTAACTTAAGTGACATCACATATCACATATAGGTAGGAAATATGTCTTGGCACCAAAACACATTTTGGTCCAACTTAGTTCGTTTTTCTATTCATGTTCTCTGAGTTATTTCTGAGAGCGAATGAACTCACATGAACAAAGCGTAGGATACAAATACCCGGCGTATTTATCTCCATAAGTTTTCGACATATTTAATCCTGACATCGTATGACTCCACTATATGTTCGATGCCAAATCAACTCTCGATTCATGCGCGCTACATTTTATGTTGGTGTGAATAAACTCTATTTATTTTCACAGCTAATATATTAACATAATACTTATCGTGAATATCAGTAACAAGAGTGAAATATCAAATTACCATTTTACCCATCTTCTTATTATTTCCTTAAGTCCTTTTTTTACTATGAATAAGAAAGACATTATAGTGAATTGTCTCATACAATTCACAAGTCTTATTCAATAACTCAGTTAATCAATACTTGGCCAAGTTAATTTATTCACACACCCATCAATAAAGTGTAAGGTGATATTGTTGTTTTTGGAATTCATCCACGGATTTTCATATCTGTGAATCACGCAACTTCAACTTAACTAAATTACAATCCCAACAGCCATGATATTGCCCGCCAATTCAAAATCATCCATTTTACATATCAAATATTGCAACTAACTAAGTCAAGTTATGTATTCATCTCAGGATTAAGATAATTATAAAAATGCCCTTAAGGTGTAACAATTAGATTTAGAGTTAGGTAAACAGTTTTGTGCTCTAAAATAATTTGTTACTGGTCTATTCAACATGTCCATAACATGTCTAGGTTAACTATTTGATTCTTCACTCTTATACCCTAAGACTGACATCCAACGGTTCCACCTAACAGTCGTAATTGGATTCGATTGTCCAGTCAATCTTAAAACTATGAATATCATTTTGAACTATTTAAGAATAGTTCGTCTTGAGATGCTTTTGTCTTCACTCTTCTTTCGTTGACAATAGTTCTAGGACTTGATTGATTTATAAACACATTTTAATTTAAAATAAAACTTTCAATTTATTCATAAAAAATTCAGTAATACAAATGTCTGAGAAATGACTAAATATAAATAAATAGTTATTACACGTTACTTTATGAACATGTTCCAATATAAAATGGATCCTAACTGATTGAAAAGAGTTTTTAATAAAAGTTTTTTTTGTTATCGAGGCGTTGCACAATTTTGTTTTATTAAAAGATTTGATTTTTATTAAAATAATTTTTAAAATGGCCACGTGCCACACACTTCTGCCGCACACGTGCCGCGACAACCAACAGTATTAACGGTAGAAAAGCACGAGTTCGTGCGGAATCGCCTTGTCCCCTTAAGCATATTGCTGAATCAACTCGAGAATAAAATGATGCTTATGCTTCTTGGCTGTGCTCTGAGGAGATTGACATGTGTTATATCTTGGCATCGGTTAGCAATGTGTTACAACAACAACATAAAAACCTAGAAACCACCACTGATATGATGTTTAACATCGTTGAAATGTTTGAGAATTAGGATCATCAAGCCAAAACAAGTTGTTGTGTGAAACTTCATGAACTATCGAATAAAACCTATAACTCTTGTCAGAGAACATATAATGTTGATCATAAGTTATCTGAATGAGATGGAGATCATGAGTGCTGAGATAGATGGTGAGGCTCAAGTTAATATGATCCTTGAGACCATGTCAGACACTTTGAGAACTTCAAATTTAATTATTCAATGAATAAGTTGGGGTACTCACTTCTAGAGTTTATGAAGGAGTTGTAAGCCTTCCACCTTTGGCGTAAAAAAGAAACACAAGAGAGGTCTGAAGAAAGCTAAGAAGCAGAACTTGAAAGTAGTGAAAGCCAAGGACACTGCAAAAATGGATAAGTCGAAAGACAAGTATCATTATTGTGGAGCCACTGGCCATTGGAAATCTAATTGCCCGGATTATCTCAAGGAGTTGAAATCCAAATGTACAATACTTGTTACTGGGGCATGTTATCTGGCTTACTCTAATTTTTCATGGATTATAGACTCTGCAGTCACTAACCATATTTGTTGTTCCCTGTAAGGGTTCATGGAAATCAAAAGAATTGATGAGAGCGAGTTCAACTTCGTTGGGGGAATTGAGTACTACTATCGGCAGTATCATTTAGAGATATTAAATTGTCATTTGATAACAATTTTTTGGCTTTATGATATGATTAATATATCCCCATTTTCGGGAAAAACTTTTTTCAGTAGCTCGTTTAATTGAGCAAGGATTCACTATGAATTTCATTGATAAAGATATTGGTATTTTTTAAAATGATTTCTTAATTACTGCTGCACGGTTGATAAATAACTTATTCTATTTAAAATTAAAAGTTCTAATAATATGTGACAATGAAGTAAATATTGATTTACAAGGGGATAGTAAAAGGTTAAAGTCTGACTCAATCGATCTAACCTACTTGTGAGACAACCTGCCAGGTACATTTCTTAAAAAGATGCCTTAACAATAGTCTC
This sequence comes from Datisca glomerata, assembly GCA_003255025.1. Lineage (NCBI taxonomy): Eukaryota > Viridiplantae > Streptophyta > Magnoliopsida > Cucurbitales > Datiscaceae > Datisca > Datisca glomerata. The sequence goes on from QANY01000568.1 coordinate 206,729, forward strand.
ATATGATCATGATGAACTTGTTTCTTACTCGCAGTCCATGGTTGGTCCTGAAGCAAACTTCTGGTAAGAAGCCATGAACATTGGCATACAATCGATGTAGTCGAATGGGGTCTAGAAACTTGTAAATCCTCCTAAATGGGTAAAAACTGTAGGGTGTAAATGAATTTATAAAAAAAAAATCTTAAATGGGAATATGAAGACATTCAAAGCTAGGCTAGTAGCCAACGGCTACACCCAAAAAGAATGTATTGATTATAATGATACCTTATCGTCGGTGATCATGCTTAAGTCCATCTGAATCCCCATGTCCATTATTGCTACCCTCAGTTATGAAATTTGGTAGATGGACGTCAAGACTACATTTTTGAATGACAATCTTGAAGAGCGCATTTATATGTCTTAACTAGGCGAGTTCATGGAGAAAGGCCAAATGGGCAAGGTTTACGAACTGTTGAAGTCCATTTATGAACTTAAGCAAGCGTCCCGATCGTGGAATATCATATTCGATGAAACTGTCAAGAACTTTGGTTTTGAACAGTTATTGGATGAATCCTATGTATAAGCTGATATATGAAGGGAATGTGATTTTTCTAGTTTTACAAATGGACGATATTATGCTCATTAAGAATGATGTAGGAAAATTATCTGATGTCAAGATTTGGCTTGCAAAGTAATTTGATATGAAAGATCTTGGAGAAGTTATCTTTGTCTTAAGTATTCAGATCTTTTGAGATAGGAAGAACATCTAATTAGCACGATCTTAACCATCTTATATGCAAGACTCTAAGAATGGATATCTTCTCTTTAGGCATGGACTCAACCTCTAAAATAAGTAGTCTCCCAAGACTCCTTAAGAAAGGTAAGACATGGGAAAAATTCTTTATGATTCAGCCGTAGGAAGTATCATGCATATGATGCTTTGCATTAAGCCAGATATTTGCTACGTCGTGGGTGTGGTGAGTCATTTCCACTCTAATCCTAGACTAGAGCATTGGAATGTCATCAGCATATCCTCAAGCATCTTAGGAGAATGATGAATTACATGCTTATGTATTCAGGTAGTAACTTAAATATAACGGGTTATACTGACTCTAATTTTCAAGCAGACAAGGATTCTAGGAGGTCCACTTCAGGATCGGTGTACATCTTGAATGGTGGAGCAATAGTATTGAGAAGTATCAAGCAATCTTGCATTGATGATTCTACCATGAAAGTTGCGTATGTGGTGGCTTATGAAGCTACAAAGAAGGCTGTCTAGCTTAGAAATTTTCCAAAAACTCTAGAAGTCGTTACAGATGTTGACAAGCTCATGGTACTTTATTGAGATAATAATGGGGTTGTATCAAACTCGAAGGAACCAAGGAATCACAAAGATGCAAACACATACGGTGGAAGTATCATCTCATCAGAGAGATTGTTCAGCGTGGAGATGTTGTGGTAACACACATATCGACGGTCAACAACCTGACAGATTCATTCACGAAGATTTTAACAAGTAAAGCCTATGATTATCATTTGGAGGACATGAGGATACGAGATTGTACACGCCTACTTTATTTTAAGTGAGAGTTTATTGGAATTGTGTCCATAAAGTATGGTGTAATAACTATTTATGAGTATTTAGTTATTTTTCTGACATTTATGTATTATTAAATGTTAAAAATAAATGAAATTTCTCCTTTAATTAAAGTGTGTTTATAATTTACTTAAACCCTAGAACTATTATCAACATAAGAAGATTAATGACAGATGGGCTTCCAGACAAATTCTTCTGAAATAGTTCAGAAGGATGCCAATCTTAGGATCGACTTGGCAATCGAGTCTGATTACGACTGTTAGGTTGAACCAAAGAATGTCAGTCTTGAGAAATGGGAGTGGAGACTCTAACAGTTGACCTATATATGTTATGGAACATGCTGAATAGTCCCGAAACAAATTAGTAGAGCAAAGCCATTTATCTAGCTCTAAATCTAATTGTTACACCTTAAAGGTATTTTCATAATTACCTTAATCTTGAGGTGAATACGAAACTTTACCTAGTTACTTGATATGTCAAATGAGTGAGTTCGAATTGATGGACAATACCTAGGCTGTTGGGAACGTGATTGAACTATGTTGGAGTTGTGTGATTCATAGATATTGAATTTGTGGTAATATTGCAATAGCAACAATATCACCTTATATTATTGATGGGTGTGGGAATAAATAAATTGGTCCTGGTACTCGATGATATGAGTCATTGAACAAGACATTGTGAATTGTACGAGACACTTTACTGATATGTCTTTCTTATTCACAGTCAATAAAAGAGTTAAGGAAATAATAACTAGAGGAGTAAAACGGTAATTTTATATCCATCTCTTATTACTGATATTCATGAAGGGTAACATTGTAAAATATTTTGTGGGTCGTGAAATAAAGATGTTTATTTGCACCAACAGAAAATGTAGCGTGCATGACTCGAAAGTTGATTCGGCATCGGACGTATAGTAGAGTCGTACGATGTCAGGATTAAATAGGTCAGGAATCTATGAAGATAAATTAGTCGGGTATTTGAATCCTATAACTTTATTCATGTGGTTCTATTTGGTTTTAGAAGTAGCTCATAAGGACAAGAATGAAAAACAACATCAGTTGGACCAAAAATATGTTTTGGACCAAGATATATTTCCTGATCCCATGTGTCATCACTAAATTAGTGAAGAATATAATTAATGTTCAAATTAATTAATTTATTATTAGATAATTAGTAAATAAAAAATATAATTAATTGATAGGGATCAATTTGATTTATCAATTCGGATTGATGAAGTTGAACACAATATTAGCTCTAAGGGAGATGTAAAAACCGCAGAGAGTAGTGCATGAAGATGATGAATTTTGGCAATTTACAATATAGAGGTATATGTGTAAATTTAATAATTATTATCTATGAGATTGCAATAGGGTTGCATCCCTAACCTAAGCTTAACCTAATCACAGTGTGTGATTATTCAGAACAGGAAAAAAATTCTCTCTCCCCTTCCTTTGGTGCCGCCGAAATCATAGTGAGGAAGATGAAAAATATTTTTTCTTCTTCAATTGTTTAGAAATCTCACACTCTATTCCTAACAATATACTCGCGTGATATATTTATGAATCCTATGAGTGGTTGTTGGTGTGAAAATCGATTGAAGTTCTACAAATCTCAAGAACGAGAAACGCGAGTTAATAAATTGGATCCTGTCAATTCAGAAATTCTCTATTACAAGAAAGGTAAAAATTGATTCTATCTCTTCTCGATACGGTTATCTAAATATGTGTGATCGCTGTATGTTTTTATATTTAATATGATTAAAATATTTATTTTAAATTTTTTTTATATTACGCCCACGAACCTTTCATGGTTCATTAATTTTCCTCAAATTTGAAAACCCGATCCAACATATTTTTCCTGTAGTCGAATCTGAAGCCTCATGGGAGGAAGCGTGTAGAAGAAAGCCTCAGAAGCATGTAGGAGAAGCCTTCCGAGACGCGACAACTGCCCTTGATTGGGTGGATGGCAGATGGCCTTTAATGTCGTTGTTCCCGGAGCTGACGTAAAGTAGTTATTACATATTGATGTGTTTTTGAAGTGACTAAGCAGGGGATGATCTGATGCCTCATCATGATGATTGGATCTCATTGGAATATTACTTTCAGTGAGAAATGATGATGCTGACACAAACTGTCGGTCGAGCTCTTTTCACGATCTTCATTCTTGCTACTCTTTGTCTTCTCAAGTCGGTGTAGCCTGAGCTTCTAAGGAACTGACCAGGAAAGGTCGGCTTTCTCCTTCTAGGCGGTCAGACCTTAATTCATTCTCCTGGTGTGAACCTCTTGGCGTGGTACTACACGTGAGATTGCCCTACCGATAGCCAAAGAACACCTATAACACATATAGGAAAAATATATAATTACTCACACACGAGAAGTTTTATAAAAACATGTCCAACATACTTATACGACTTATTATTAGTTAATATTCTAACTTAGTTATAATTTGTTAAAGATTAAATGTTCTAATCCTTTTTCTAGAGCAATTATAATAAATTGAAAACATGATAAATAGCACACATAATATTTATAGTGATTTAACATTGATATGAGAGCTATGTCCATTTTTTCTGTTGTAGGGTTTCACTATGATTAATAAGAAGAAATTTACAAGAAATACTCTCTCTCTCTCTCAAACCATCCGCCTAAGAAATATTTGTATAAGAATAACTTAGAGTGAGCAAGTAATTGATCAAATTTAATGATCAACAAATGTGATAAATATTTATAAGTTGATATTTTCTGACTCATTAAAATAATTTAACAAATTAAATTATGAATGATTTCCATATCACATGATCACTTAAAATCTAGTTAATTATTTGATTAGTGTAGAATAACTTTTTGTATAGTGAGGATATTAGGACAACCTAAAACAAACATAAAATACAAAATATCTTGATCCATGTTTTATCTCTGTGTGGCCTATAATTAGTTTCCACACTCTAACATAATGTGATTGTGTATTGATTTTTATACTCAAAGGTTGCTTGATAAATGCCAAGGTCTAAGGAAAATTTTCAGAAAAAAAAATTGCTTACTTTTTAGTAGGGGTGTTCACGATTCGGTTCGGTCGGTTATTTGACGGAAAATCGAATCGAACCAAAAATTTTGGTTCACTCATTTCACGAACCGAACTGAACCGTGGATGACATAGGAACAAAACCGAACATAATTGAAATTTTCAGTTCGGTTTCACAATTCGGAAATGTTGTAAAAAAACATTAAACTTAATATTTCATAAACAAGCAAAATTCACAGAAATTAACTCACAGTAAAACTAAAATCAGTAGACAAATTGCAAACAAATCTAAATTGACTACAAACTTTAATATAAAACATTAGGGTTACTGATTCAGCAAAACAAAATCAATAAAATAAGAACCATGTCATTACAATCTCTAAAACTAAAAACTAAGGCAATAAAAAAATCAAATCTGAACAGAAAAGTTCAATATTACAATCTGTAAAACAAAAAGTTATAATAGTATTGCAATCTGTAAAACAGAAGTTTATACTCAAATCTACTCAGATAAGAACCCTAACATTACAATCTATAAAACAAAAAGTTTTATGCAATAAAAAATCATATATGAGTATATATGAGCATATCTACTCAAATCTGAGTATGTTACGAGTAAAGAGAGAGAAGATGGTTGAACTCCATTGCCGCGAGTAGAGAGAGATGGTTGAACATCATCGTCGCGAGAGGGAGAGAGTCACTGAGCGAGAGAAGATGGCCGCGAGCGATAGATGGCTGTGAGAGAAAGGAGATGGTTGCGAGAGGAGGAGAAGATGGTTGTAGAGGGTGGAGCGGCCGAATAGCTTTGTTAAGGTTTGTAGTTTGTGAGAAGAGAGAGAGAGGAAATGAGAGAGAGAGAGAACGAAGAAAAGAGGGAGGGAGGCAGAGTAAAGGAGAGAGAACGAAGAGGGAGGGAGGCAGAGTAAAGGAGAGAGAACGAAGAGGGAGGGAGGCAGGAGGGAAATGTTGGGTTTAGGATTATATTAAGTAGTTTAGTATATATATACTATTTAATTTATTTTATTTATACTTTCGGTTCGGTTCGGTTTGAAATCATATAAGAAATGAACCGAACCGAACGTACGATTCAACAAGGATGTCGAACCGAACCGAGGTAGCTTACATAACCGACCAATTTCGGTTCCATGGGATTGGTAGCAATTTTTTCACCCCTACTTTTTAGATGGAGAAAATATTAAACTAATTTATTCTATTGAAGTTTTAGTTAATCTCTCATTCTCACTTTTTTTTTTTGCCATTTTTTTTATTTTTTCTTGCGACATGATTTTTTATGAATGAGGGATAATCAATATACTTAAGAAATTATAGACGAACTTATTTTACTTTGGTAACATGTTGGGTTATTTAAATTTTTTTAGTAAGTTTGATAAGTATCATTATCTATTACAAATTTAAAAGAAAACTCTTTACATCATTTATAAATCAGCATTAGAGTAAACATCGAATAGGGTTTAAGACTAAATAGAAAGGACTAAAAAAAGTTAAACTACATTAGCTAAAACTTGAAAGGTTTAAAAGAAAAAAAATCCACTCGTTAACTTTTGAATTCCTAATATATCCTTATGTAAAATTATAATATAGTATATCTAAAATTCTACAGATACTCAACACTTTTTTTTACTAGAACAGAAATCTAAAATCTAAACAACATATTACTCTATTGTAAAAATCAAAAGCACATTTCTTTTTAATAAAAAATTAGACATGACAATGATTCTCCATTAAATTCAAAACCAAAATAAACTATTCAAGCAACAACTCAAAATCTAAAATGCACTATGACTATCAGAAAAAATTGGTTAACTTGCTAATCACTATGTTCAATTATTCATTATGCTTCACCATAACCAACCCACAACTGTTTGGATCTCCTGTGACTGAGGTGATAGTTCCATACTAACTGATTAAGGTAATTTGTTCAAACTCTGCGTTTTCAAACTTATAATAATTGTTTCTCTTATTTGTGCACACTCTGTTTGTTAGCTTTTGTTAATTAATTAATTCACTATTACACAATTTGATTTTAATGACAGTGAAAAACTATCATTAAAAAATTTTAATGACAAATTTTTCATTATCATGTATTGAGTTGTCTTCTTTGTATATTTGTAGAAAACCCGTCAAGAGATATCACGATGGGGGAGGGGGAGAGAGTGAAAGCAAGAGATATTAGTAGATAAGCTACAAGTTCGATCTTAGAGAAGAAAGATCTATCTCAGAGAGGCTCCGTCGCAAACTCTCTCTCTTTCGCGTGAAGAGACAGAGGTAAACAAAATGAAGGGGATTAAGTTAGGGTTTGGGGTAAAAAAGAATTGCATTGAGGTAATTAAAAACTCATGATTAATTAGGCCAGTTAGAAAATAATTGAATTTATTTAAATATGTATCTGTGACAGTTATTTTTCTAACTATCATTTTAACTCAAGTACAAATTTTCAACACAGGTTAAATAAAATCAGTCATGCTAGCTTAACATGTTATGACAGTCTAAATATATTCTCATGTTAGCTAAAAATCAATCTAAATATATTCTCATGTTAGCTAAAAATCAGCTAAATATCAAATAAATTTCACTGTCATAATAGCCCAATAGTAATGGTCAGTATTTCACAATTTTTTTATATACTAAAATTATTTTCAAGATCTTATTTCAGGTTTTTAGGTTGCCTGATTGTCCATTGTCCCCTATAGCTTCACATAGGTTTAAGTATTGGCATCCACATGCACATGGATGAGAACAACAATATGTTTTATGCAACAAAGTATTTATAAATTTAGTAAACTATGTAATGTACAACATAAGAAACGATTAATTTAGATGTCCTTGACGTACTTTTTTGTTTTACATTTTCTTTGTGATGAACATGATGTATTAGAATTTTATTGACTCAATATCAATTGTACTTTTGCTTATATTATTTTCCTGTTATTAATTTTTTTACTGTCTTGCAAACCGCTATTCTTTCCCCTCTTACTACAATAAATTTAAAGAATTCGTACCACCATAGCCTAGGAGAGCTTGACGTCTAAAAGAATTTTAAATGTAGTAAAAATAAAAAAAAAAAATATTATGACTTATAAAGAGAATGAATAGACAAAGTATATTGAAGTAGGGTACAATAATAATATAATAAGATGTATAAAGAAATTTGTAAGAATTTATTACTTGATTAAGGGGTATTGAGAATATGGGTGTATGGAGAGACTTTTTGGGTGCAAAAAAAATTTTCCAGATATGGAGCCCCTATATATGGGCTCTAGGCACGTAAGCTGCATAAGGATCCAGCTGGAATGATCTAACTTAATTATAATATAAAAAGTAAAAGCAATATGAGGGAAGGAAATAATGGGTAAATTAAGATTTAATTTTTCATTTAAATTCCAAATAGTCTCTCTTGAAAAGCTGAATTAACACGGTTAATTAAATTCTCACACTCATATATTAGAGGTCATGGGTTCGATACATATTATCAAATTCTCCTTAAAATTTATAATGTAACGTTGATAAAAAAGTAGCCTCCCTCAACCTTTAATTTCCTATTTACAGGTGGTTAAATAAGGTGTCTCACATGACTAAAATAGAGAATGCGATCTGAGAATATATTACATATGTCCATAATAGTTAAATCTGTTTCAGTTTTCTAAAAAAATATAATGTTTCGGATACTTCGGTGTTTAAATTTCGGTCATCTAAAATAATATTTTAAAGTTTATTATATATAATATAACTAAGAAAAAAATGAATTAATAGAGTATATCATATAAATAATACATAATTACCATTGAAATTTAACAAAACATCATATTAATGACATTAAAATTCAACAAAAATATCTTATTAAATAGCATTATCATCATGGAACGTACAAATGTTCAACATCACAATTAATTTGCTTGAGTTTCATCATCATCATCTAATTCAGGAGTATCTCCACCAAACAGATCTAATAATACCTCTACACAAGAAACGTGTTGAGAATAAATTTAATTAAAATAACATAATTTCATAGGAAAATTTTGACCGAAACAGACTAAAATTCGACCGAAACAGACCGAAATTCTGAGTAAAAAATTACAACCCCCTCTTTCGTTTCGGTTCCTCACCAAAACTAAAATGTTTTGGCCATTTCGATCGAAACGAAATAAAATGGACAACTAGGCATCAGCCTATATACGATTTGAGAATCGGTCCCCGCAATTCTGCATTCTCCATATCCTATCACACATAAGAAAAATTCTCTCTTTTTTTCTTTCCCTGCTTGAATCTTGAACTTACTAGGAATAGAGAATGCATAATTTATTAACATCAGAGATTTTTTTTACAACGTTATATACGAGAATGCAGGGTACAATGACCCAAATATAAGATCTCATTGTTAAGACCAAAATAGTGTTGGTTGTCGCGGAATGTGCGCGGTGTAAGCGTGTGGTTCGAGGTCATTTAAAAATTAAATTTTTAATATAGATCAAATTTTTTAATAAAATAAAATTTGCATAACGCCACGATAATCAAATAATTTTTTATTGAAAACTCTTTTTCATTCAGTCAGGATCCATTATATATTTAAACATTAAATCTACAACATACAAATTAGGAATCATATATATCAAGCATCCTTACAAAATCGATCGATCCCCCGTCTCATGAAACTGTTCCAACGATCAGTAGACTCCAAGATCCATATCAGGATCTTCCAAGTCAATCATCAATGCACTAGGGCTTGTGTGGGTACGTAGAATATTACAAGACATTTTTTCTGTCTCTGGATATACTCAATATATGAGATCTAGAGGTACACTGAGAATGACTTTAGTGAGACGATTTCTAAAAGAACGTGATGATTATTCTTTTAGAGTTTGGTTAATTATTAATCACAGAGAAAAATCACTCTAACACCATGTGTATTCTCAATTCATTTTTTTTATGAACTGATGAACTAATTCATCAACTGAGACCGTTAGAATAATATATATGTTTTAGATAATGGCATATCAAATTTTTAAAAGATAAAGTGAAATAATATTTAATTTTCAATTTTCAATTACAGTGGGACTCACTGCAACTGTGCACAACTATCGTGAGGTAGCACGGTGCCTCACGAAACTATGCCTCACGGCACCACTGTAGTGTTATTTTACAAATAACAGATTTAGTTTATTCAAATTATTATCTAATAATTATTTTATTATCTAATTTCACAAACTCGATACTTTATCTTACTTATCGATAATTATATATATATATATAATTTAATTAATTCATTCTTATTTAATTAATCACATATAATTATGTATTTACCACAGAATAAAAATATATTTTGCAAGTCAGTCTTTTTCTCATGTCCTGGAATATTCACACCCTAGGCTGTGTAGTATAGAGGTGACTTGGGGACCATAAATCTATAATCTTAATCTCCAATAAACTAGATTATTAATTAGACTCTTTAATTAAATCATCTTATTTATTAATTTCATTATTACTCCACTATAAATATAGAATTGAACTCTTAGTGATTATAAAATGTATTTGCAGCGTATTCTCATGTAGTCCACTGATATATTCATTTCATGTAATTCTACCTCCAATAATTGGTTTGTAAATTAGAGTTTATCAAAATTACCATTTTACCCCTCTAAATACCTCTTGATCCTTAAGTATCATTAATCAACTAGTGACTGACTAATATACAATCTTATTATAATTTGAGCCCAATAATCATTCACTTCCAGAATTAACACTAAAGGGAACCGATATACGATCCCTTAGGAAATGTTGGATTTCAAATCTTGCAAGATCATGTTCTCAGCCATCCACATCACTGAATCTCCAAAAAAAAGTCGCTAGCTCATTTTACAAAAAAACTTAACGAGTGAATCAAAAGATCTAGTAGGCATGCCTAGGAGTTCATGACTACTCAGGATTCAGACTGATCTACATATGATCATTAAATTAATGTGTATTAAATCTTTATGATAAACGACACGTTAATAAATATATTCATTCGCATCAGTCCAGTCATATAAAATCTCATTATATAAAGTACATTCACTAAGATGTCTATACACATCAATGATCTAGATCTAGATCACACGTATTCATAATACTTAATGAATTGTACTAGCTACCATTCATTAAAGATTCCATACTTTAATATGTTGCTGGCAATTTTATTCATTATCTATGAACTTGGTCCTCTCGTACTAATACAAGATCATAGTCTCATGAATGAATATGAAATTTTTAAATTTTTATATAAATTATTCAACAATAATTTAAGAGAATAATTATAAGAAAAATGTAGTCCTCATTAAATTTTATATCAAAATGTCAATACACATATTTTGTGGGCATAACCCCTAATAATCTCGCATTGCCCTAAAGCAAATGTGACATTTGTCTCAATCTCATGTTACGCACGTGACTCTCAAATGACTTCGCAGGAAATGTCCTTGTAAAAGGATCGGCTAGGTTTTGTACCAACGCTATCTTCATAAGAGTTACATCCCCTCGATTCACGATCTTTCTTACAAGATTATATTTCCTCTCCATGTGCTTGCCCCTCTTGTGACTCATCGGTTCCTTGAAATTCGCTACCACCCCACTGTTATCACAGTACAGAATCAGTGGCTTGTCCATATCTAGAACTACTTCCAGATCAGTAATAGAACTTTTTTAGCCATACCGTTTCTTTCGCAGCTTCAAAAGCCGCTATATATTTAACTTCCATAGTGGAATCTATAATTATTAATTTTTTAATACTTCTCCAGACTAAAGATTCTCCACTTAGGGTGAATATTGATCCAAATATTGACTTTTGACTGTCTATGTCTGATTGAAAGTCAAAATCAGCATATCCAGTGGGTTTAAGTCAGAATTAGTATATCCAGTGGGTTTCAGGTCTCCACATTAATAAACAAGCATATAGTTTCTCGTTCTCCTAAGATACTTGAGAATCTGCTTACTACAATCCAGTGTTCCAAACCTGGATTCGATTGATAACGACTGACAATTCCCACTGCATAACAGGTTCGGTCTCGTACACAACATGGCGTACATGAGACTTCCAACTACTGAAACATAGGTTACATTTATCATATCATCTTCCTCCTGAGGTGTCTTAAGAAATTGTTCCTTAGAGATGACAATTTCATATCTAGTCGGTAGTTGACCTTTCTTGGAATTCTCTATAGAAAATCTTTCCAACTCCTTTTCAATAGAAGATACCTGAGAAAGGGCCAATAGCTTGTTCTTTCTATCCCTTAGAATTTGGATACCCAGAACATAACTCGCTTCTTCCAAAACTTTTATTTAGAATTTCTCAGCTAACCACTTCTTTACCTTTGAACGAGTTTCTACATCATTCTCAATGTGTAGAATATCATCAACATAAAGAACTAAGAAAACCATTATCTTATCTTTGATATATTTATAAACACAGGCTTCATCAACATTTTATTTGAAGCCATAAGACTTTATAATCTCATCAAAGGTAATATTCTAAGATCTAGATGCTTACTTTAATCCATAAAGGGATTTAAGCAACTTGAATACTTTCTGATATTGCCCCTTTTGTACGAACCATAATGGTCGCTTAGATGTTTTCTTCAAAAGAGCCATACAGAAAAGTTGTCTTGACGTCCATTTATCATATCTCATAGTAAAAACTAGCGGCTATGGATAAAAGGATGCGAATAGATTTTATCATGGCCATAAGAGAGAATGTCTCTTCATAATCGACTATTTCCTTTTGTGTATGGCCATTGGCTACTAAACATGCCTTGAAAGTCTCTACTTTCCCATTTTTCTTCTTGAAGATCCATTTACATCCAATGAGTTGACATCTTCAGGTAGATCTACAAGTTCCTAGACGAAATTGGAATACATAGATTATATTTCTTAGTTAATGGCATCTTGCCATTTCTCCTTTTTAGGTCATTTGCTTCTTCATAAGGTAATGAATTGTCCTTATCAGTGTCTGACACTAGGACATGTGCCTCTAGAATGGGAGTGAAACTTTCTATGGAGAAGATGAATTAAAGGACTAAGGCCAAGAAGAAGGTCAGGGCTTCATAGGAGATGAAAATGCAGCATGGTCCTATACAGGATCATTCTCTTGGTCATCTTGGTGAGGCCTCAACCGACCGTGGCCTTTGGTGAGGTCTTCCATCCGAACATTCTTTGATCTTAGTGTTGGTCATCGTGGCACGTGCACGGCAGAAGCGTGTGGCGTGTGGTCATTTTAAAATTAAACTTTTAATAAAAATTAAATCTTTTAATAATATAAAAATTATGCAACGCCACGATAACAAAAAAAATTATTAAAAATTATCTTCAATCATTCAGGATCTATTATATATTTATATATCAAATCTACAACATACAATTTCAGAAATTATATACCTCTTTTAGTCTTAACCAAGCGTCCTTACAAAGTCGATTGATCCTCCGTCCCACAAAACTATTCCAACGATCAGTAGACTCTGAGATCCACATCAAGATCTTCCAAATCAATCATCAACGCATTAAATGTCCTCAACATATAAGATTTAAAGATTTTCTGATAAGGACTTTCGTGAGACGATTCTCTAAAAGAACGTGATGATAATTCTTTTAGAGATTTGATTAACTATTAATCGTAGAGAAAAATCACTCTGAGCAATTGTGTTCATAACTCAATTTTCTAATTGATCAACCGATGATCTGATCAACTCATTCATCGACCAAGGTCATTCGAATAAAATTTATATCTTATTCTAGATTATGATGTATAAGATATTTAGAGATAATTAAAAATTCAAAATAATATTTAATTTTAAATTGCCCAATACAATGAGACTCACTTTATAATGGTGCACAACTGCAGTGCCGCATGGCACTACAGTGTGCCATAAGGAAGCAGAGTGCCTCACAACACCACTGTAGTGCCAGTGGCACTACAGTTTTGCACCCCCACCACTGTAGTGCCACGTGGCATTACAATAGTTCATGTCAATCTCTGATACCTAATCAGAATTGACACATGTCAATTACTACAAATTAAATATTTATTTTAATCAGATAAACATCTAGACATTAGTTAAGTCAAAATTAAAATATTTGATTACCCATATCAACTAAATTATCTGTTATTTCATAAATAACAGATTTAGTTGATCCAAATTATTATCTAATAATAATTTAATTATCTAATTTCATAAATTAGATATTCTGTCTCACTTATCGATAATTATATATATACACTAATTCCAAAAATTACATTTATATATATATAAATATTTTAATTAATTCATTCTCAATTAATTAATCATACATAATTATGTACTTACCCCAGAATAAAAATTTATTTGCAAGTTAGTCATTTTTTCATGTCTTGAAATATTCACACCCTGGATTATTAATCAAACACTTTAATTAAATAATCTTATTTACTAATTAAATTATTACTCCACTATAAATATTAAATTACACTCTTATAGATTATAGAATGTATTTATAGAGTATTCTCATGTAGTCTATTGATATAAAAAATTCATGTTGTTTTGTCCTCAAATTATTGGTTCATAAATTAGAACTGATCAAATTATCATTTTACCATTCTAATTACCTCTTGATCCTTAAGTACCATTAATCCACTAGTGAATAACTAATTTATAATCTTATTATAAATTTGAGCTCAATAACCATTATGTTCCAGAATTAACACTTAAGCGAACTAATATATGATCTGTTAGGAAAGCATGGATTCCAAAATATTGTAACATCGTGTGCTCAGCCATACATATCACTGAATCTCTAAAACAAAAGTCACTAGCATATTTTACAAACAAATCTTAAAGAATGAATCAAAAAATCTAGTAGACATGTATAAGAGTTCCTGACTACTCAGGATTCAGACTGATCTACATATGATCATCGAATTGATGTGTATTAAATATTTATGATAAATAACACGTTGATTAAGATATTAATTCATATCGATCCAGTCATATATAATCTCATTATATAAAGTACATTAATTAAGATGTCTATCCACATCAATGATCCGGATCTAGATCACATGCATTCATAATGCTTAGTCAACTGTACTAGCAATCATTCCTTAAAGATTTCATACTTTAATATGTTGATGACAATTTTATTCATTATCTATGATCTTAATCCTCTTATACTAATACAAAATCATAGTCTCATTAATGAATATAAATTTTTTTAGATATTTATATAAATTATTCAACAATAATCTAAAAGAAAAATTATAAGAGAAATGTAATGGTCATGAAATTTCATATCAAAAAGTTGATACACATATTTTGAGGGCATAACCCCCATCACTTAGGTGCCACAAAGTACTACGAAAGATCTAGGTTTGATAATGTCACCTATCACATAGTGCCTTCCCAATTGGGTATGAGCTTTCCCCGCATCGTGGTCTTGAGTACTCTGGTATACCCTTCGGAGGCCCATATATCCAACAATGGACTTGCGAATATTGACCATTTGTTGATGTCCTGAGATGTTTTCTGAGCATAGGCCTCAAGTTGGATCAGTGCCAATTCTCTCTTGCCTTCTAAAGCATCTAGTGTATGCGTCATTTCTTCTCTGTTATTTCCATCTTCCTTGATTAGTGCTCGAGTATTAAGTATCCCAATTCTTACTAAAATCACAGCCTCAGCTCCATAAACAATGGAATAGGGCACGACTCCCATAGGAGTTTGCTTCGTCATCTTGTATGACCATAATATTGTTGGTAGCTCTACCATCCATTTACATTTAGCTTGGCTTATCATTTTCTTGAACGTGGTTAGTGTGGTCTTGTTGGAGGCCTCGGCCTGCCTATTTTCCTTAGGATGCCGAGAAGCGAAGTTGAATTCCCAACTCTTCACAAAATTCTCTCACAATTCTTCCTGGGAACTCTGACCCATTATATGTTACTATCACCGTAGGTATCTCGAATTTGCACACGATATTCTTCCACATAAATCTTTTGACATCTTTCACTTTTATATTAATGAAGGACTCAACTTCAACCCATTTTGAGAAGTAGTTAGTGTCATGAGGAGAAACTTTTTCTGTCCCGATGTTAGTGGCATTGGCCTTACTATATTCATTCCTCACTATATAAACGGAAATGGAATGACGATAAGATTCAGCTCTTCTAGGGCTATATGGGTCTAGGCGCATACCTTCGACATTTATCACACTTAGATGCATACTCCGCAACGTCTAAATCCATCCCTGACCAGAAATACCCCATCATCATAGCCTACATCCCTATTGAGATGCCCCATACATGGTTTTCGCATTATGCTTCATGTATTTTGGCTAAAACATATTGGGCCTCGATTGGATGAAGGCATCTGAGATACAGCCTAAAGACGATCTTCTATACAGAAGCCCATTTAATATAGAGTACATTGCTGCTTGCATCTAGGCTTTCCTAGCTTCACTATGGTCTTCGGGAAGTGTGCCCTCTGGAATTTAATTAAAATGTAGGTCCATCCAACTATGCTTGATTGTCGGATTATCCATAGATGAGGGTCCACGTTGTTGATACAATCATAGTGTGATCCATAGTAGGCTCAGGAAGAAAATCAATTGAAATAGTCTGCTTCATTTTAGTGTCAATTGTTGAGGCTAAGGTCACTAGGGCCTCTACATGGTTGTTTTTCATTCTAGGAAACTGTTCAAAGGAACATTTCTCAAATTTATTTTGCTTCTAGGACTCTGCTCAAGTATGACCCATCCTTTTGTCTTTAGTCTAGAAATCCACGTTGACTTGATTAACGATCAACTAAGAGTCCTTGAACACCTTCAATCGTTCTATGTTTGTGGTCCATGTGATAATTACAATTTGGTGTTGATCTCTCCTCTTTCACGTCTTTGTCTTCAATCATGGATGTTGAGGTAACAGATCTTTCCCTTCGATCTGATGAACCTGTTCTTTAAATGTGACATAAATAGGTGGTAGGTTTATTTCTCGGATAACTCTCGGTCTCAATTTGCACCAACAATAACTCTCTCCCATGAGCATTTCCTATCGTTCCTATGTTATGTTATGCTCATTATCTCTTTGTCATCTCTTTCATCTTGTGGGGAGTTGTCACGTGTGTTGCCACTGATTCTCCCTTTCTTCTTAGCCATCTCTTCGTCCAGCATGATGAATTCATTTACCTTACTGAGGCACTGACTTTACATGGGGTCTCTTATGGTGAAGTTACTTATATATATATATATATATATATATATATATATCAGTTCCTTCCATGAGAGCATTCTTGAAATTGGTCTCAACTAATGCATTATGACATCAAATAATTCCAATTGTTGAATCTACGGATGTACTCCCTCAGAAACTCATATCTCTTTTGGACCATAGTGAAAAGATCATGTGTTTCCTTAATCATCATTTTATTGCTCTTAAATTGTCTATCAAAAGAGTCACTAGTTGAGAAAATGAATGTTTAGACTGTGACTCTAGACTTCTAAACCAGGTGATGGTAGGTCCATTCAGGTTCGAAGCAATTTACAAACACATCCCCTCTACCTTGTTCTCTGAAATGCACGCGCATGACATTAACTACTTATAGAGTAAGATGTGGTCAGTAGGGTCTGAGGTGTCATCGAACATTTTAAGCTTTGGGGTGGTGAACCTTTTTGGAGGTGATCTCTATTGCAAAATGTTATTGCGTTAGACCCCTGACTATCGCATGTGAGGCTCTACTCTTCCTATTATTTTTGTTATCCGAGTGCTCGATCCTCAAATTTAAGTCCTTAATCTGTTGGACAAGCTCATCCTACTATTGATCTATATCTAGTATATTTCCTTACTCATCGTGCCTGAGTCCCGACCTGCGACCCTTGACCTCATCTTGAGCCTTTTGAGACTAGTGAGTATGACACGACTGATGCTGCGAATGCTGGGAATCTTCTGCATCTCTCTTTCCCTTTTGGTGTCGTCACTAGGTTCCCCACTGTCGTGGCGCCTGCGAGGTGCATTTCAACTACATTCCATATTCTCATGAAACCATCAATTTGGTGTTGGGTTATAACTGCATCTTTCATTTCTGATGTAGCTTCAAACAAGTTGGTGTCTAGTTGAGCACTCCCTCATTCTCCTAGGCCTCTCATCACTCCCACTTTCTCTCTTGAGGTCTATTATTTCCTTCGTCACGTACTCCACTTTTCCAGTAAGAGAATGGCAGTCGGGTCAATCATATTGTTGGATTGTTGTACCAATGCATTCATTACCGAAACCACTAGACCTGCGTTATATCCTCTGATCGCGTCCATAGGATTTATGGTGAGATTTTCAATAGAGACATCTTCATGAAGGACATTTTGTCCAGGATTGGGTCTTGTGTACACCATTACGACAGTAGTAGTTTTGAACTTAATCCAAATTTTATCAGAATGATCTTTGTTTCCATAAACAATTTCAAACTATGGATGTTAACAATCTACTCTAGATTGTTATTCCATTCATCACAATGTGATGAGCTCACAATCCTACAAGAAAAGAAGATTGAGGAAGGATCATCTCAAAACTGGTGTGGTGCCCAGCCTGATACACTCTGATGATGAAATCAATAAATGATTTTTAAGGAGATGGATTGGGACACAGGAAGAATGCATACATGTATGAATGAGAAGTATCATCTATTTATAACGATTTTTAGTGATCATCTCTCCATGTTCAAAGCAATTTCCCTTCGTTATTTCAACATGGAAGACAATTATTCAAGGAGGAATTCCATAATTCTTTAGATTTCTTGTATGGCTCAATTTTCATTTATGATTTTAAAAGCTTTCCTTGTAAAGAGATTCAAGATGTTTTCTTATACAATGGGTTAACATGTATATGTCGCATCAGTGGATGGACCTCGGCCATCGTAGGTGGCCTTGGCCGCGAACAAAGGAGAACCTCAGTCATCTTCGTGACCTCGGTTGTGGGGACTAGGTAGGACCTCAATCATCTTCATGGCCTCGTTCGTATAGGCTTGAGGGAGACCTCAGACATCTTGGTGGCCTTGATCATGAAGGTGTTAGTAGGACCTCGGCCATCATGGTAATCTCAATAGTGAGGGTGTAGGAGCTTCAATCGTTCAGACTTTGGTCTAAGGTGGAGGACCTTTAGTCTAAACATGGCATGGGCACTATCTTAATTGAGATCTGTTGGGCCTTGTCTGTAAGCTTCATTAGGTATTGGGCCTCAGCCCAAGTGATTATTGTCCCTCACATCAGATGCTAGCAGATCATCGATAGGAAGTCGATCAGGTTTTGGAAATTAGTCTGGTTTACTAATCCCACCCCCAAAATGCAGCTTTATTGCGTGGCTGGTCTTCAGAATTAGGCCAGCGACCAAGGATAATGCTAGAAATGGAACCTTACATACAAGGAGGAAAGAGTTGAGGACCAAACTCTTGAAACTTGCTTTTTATGAGTTATGTTTGTATTTTTGTGGTCAAAAGAAACATTAGAATATTTTTTAGCAAGACTAGATAGATATTACAGTCATCTATAGCAGTGTGGTTAGAATTGTTGTGAAAAATTCTGGTATATACAAATGGCATAGAGTTATCTGATTAAAATAGTAGATTGCAAAAGAAAATGTCAACTCCCCATCACCATTTTTACGTGCGGTTGTATTCTGTAACAAGTGCTAGTTTCCTTTTGTTCTCCTGTTTCTCTACTTTCTCAGTTGAGCTTTTTGTATAATTGGGTTGCTCTTTGCACATAGTTGTATTTATTTTGGTTTTAATACTATATTTTTAACCAAAAAAATTTCCGATATATATATATATTTATGGTAAGTGTGTGTGTGTATATATATTATAGTTGTATTTCTTTACTATGTTGTATATCTTTACCATTTTGCCTTAGTGTTATTCCTCTCCATTTTGAAACAGGGTAATACTACGTATTATTACTTAAAAATCAAAACATTCCGCTTCACAAACTTAATTGTAAATTTAACGAATGGATTACAGAATTAACAACTTTCAAAATACTCTAACGAAATAATTTTCAACTACGTCACGCTCTCATCTCTCCCCGGTAGAGGCTGAAAGACTCAGAGAACGGCAACCGAAGAAGTTCACCAAGCGGCAAAGGCTGCTTTGCAGCCATGAGAAGCTTGGCAGTTCCTGGAGATGACAATGCTCTTCTTCTATGATGTACTTTGGCTGCCGCCATGGGAACAGCGTTAGAAAGATGGGAAATGGGCAGCATACAATTCGCAAGAAGAGCTCTATCGGCAGCCATTGGATAGCTTTCCCGATAATGTGCCCGAGCCAAAGAGATGACATTAACCGCCTCGAGATTGATCTCGAATAAATCTTCTTCTTCTTCCATATCCTTATAAATGAGAACTTTCTCGGGTTCTGTTGAATTTTTAATAACAGATGCCATGGATATGCCTAGATATGAGATGGTATATTTGTGTTTTTAGCTGATATTCCTAAGGAATTTATATGTATATTTTGCGTGTTATGTATGAGCTTATGGCTGGACCGTTGGAGATGGTGGTGTTGAAGGTGGGTGGGTAAGTAGAGCGCTCAACGAATCTACAACCATATAAGTGGAGGTCGGTTTGTTTTTTTCCAGAATTCTTCCAGCTGCTCCTCTAAACCGTCAATCTAACGACTAATTTCCTATAAATACTTGATAAAATACTAAAAATTTGGCCCTGCTTCATATCCTTTAATGGTATTTGTACGTCCGTTCTAGATTTTTTAGAAATTTTTGTCTTCGTTAAGGGTAAAATGTACCAACTTTTAGTACATATGCTCCAAAAATACAGTCTTGTATAGTGCTATACAGGGACTGTACGTAGATAGTCTAAAAAAAGCAACCGAGGGACTACCTAGGAAACTATATGAAGAAACGGACACAATATGACTCCCATTCTAAATGACTGTGGCGTAGACCGACGTCACCTACTTTTGTCATAATTAATAAGTTCCTCTGCATATTTGACATGAGACGTCACCTACTTTTGTGATAATTAGTAGGCTCGTCTCCAAATTTGACATTCATCAGAGGCCACCACATTATGACCCCTCTCAATGATATCTCATGTATCTGATGTTTCAATAGAAGATAGAAGCTATTTCACACTCTTGTAAAAATCTCAATTGATAACACTTCATTTTACTAGTCTTCTAGAAAAGATTTAGGTACTCCTCAAAAACTTTTTTAGTACTCCTCAAATATTAATACTGGGTGGAAAAAAATATAGCATAATAGTGATTATGTTTCTTAAATAATTCTCAGGAGTCACATAATTTACGCATAACGAGCAATTTATAAAACAAATGGAATACACGTACCGAATTAGCCAAAACATTGACATTGTATAATCTGATAAAAAATGGTCAAAACACAGATGTTTTTGCAATTTAGCTAAAAAATAATAATGATCTCCCAACGTATTGCACACCAATGTTTATTCATGGCTCGCAAATCGTTACAAGAGAACATAACTTTTTTTGTCAATAGTTACATTATAATTTGGAGATGGTTATAATGACAGAACTCACTTTTCAGTGTTAGAGGTAAGTAAAGTAGAACGATAACCACACCTTTCAGCACAAAAATTGGAAAGTCTGAGCTACACTAGAAAATCAGACGGAATTAGATACAACCACTTCATTAAACTGAAAACATTGCCTATACAAAACCAACCTTTCCACAACAGAGAACATCATGGAATCAATAAAAAAATTTAAATGAACTATGCTGCTTATACCTCTAAACCGCCTACAACATTCGCCAACATCTTCCAGGCTCAACTCAAATCCATGATTTTTAAACATTTACAGAGAATGGACCATTATATGAAAAAGGTTACAGAGCAAGAGGAGAGAAATTAAGAAGCTAACGCATATTATTCTCAGGGAATTTTTCTGTAAAATAATAACCTTCATTTGCCAGAGGAAAATAAGAAGTACCAAAGCCTTTTACAACTTGGCTGAGTTTATCAGGTGTAACATGACTTATGTGACAAACAAAAGAATTTCTATTAGACCTAGTCCTAAGTACATACTCCTCAACACATTTTTAATGTAGATGGTAAAAAATGCATTATTTAAGACATCATAAATTTCTATTCTCCAAGAATTTTGACATACAAGACAAAGAAGTATGGAGAGACACTGAAAGAGCCAGTGTTACAGAAAGGGAAACTTTTATCTTAGTACAAAATGCAGCTAGAGATCTGAGAGAAGGACGAGAATAAAATACATTGGCCAACAAGCACAAGAGTAACTATATCCACTGACCTCTCAAGTGAATGACAGCTTAAGTGCCAAAAACTCACAGATGCAAGCAGGGAAAAGAGCTAAGGCGTCCACCGAATTGAACTAATACAGATGTTGGCTTGCCACATGAAGCAATACCTTATTCTAACAAGCACTTCCCACATGAACCTAAATTTTCATGTGCTATTCTAAAATACGGGTGCAACTCATCAAAACGGTGGAAGTCCCATTATCTTCTTACTTTGAAGCTTGAAGGTTTAAACTAGGTAAGGAAAACACTTAATCCACAATGAGTCAGTAGAGTCCAAAAGGGTAGCAGCAGTCTACACTACATTTAACCTGAATCCATTTCCATAAGCTTGAATGGTCCTGCACCCCCCTCAAAACCACATTACGTCACCGTATCAATTACTTCCTTAGTTAAATATAATAGAGTTACTAGTAAGCTTCAAGACTCTAACATTGCAAACCAATAAGATTATAATAGGCTAGTTGGCTTTAAACAGCACATGCAGTGTAAACTTTTGGTATACAGCTTCAAGGAATCTTCTGTAATTCCTCATTAAAGCAAACCATATGGCCCCAAATAGACTTATAAAGATTCAATCAATTTAGAATTATTAAGAGAAAGTAAGGTAGATTGCAGACAATCATCAGGCTGGAAACAAGAGTGTAAGAATCAAGGAAAACTCAAGTAGCACAAACTATAAGCAGAAGAGAAGAGAGTTAAAATAAAATAGTACTATCATACGTGGATGTTTCTCCAACAACAATCAGTGATTTAAATGCTTCGATCTAATTGAACTTCACAACTCCACCCTCCAACAAAGTACACAGTAATCTGAAAACATAAGCTTTCTTCCTGATGAACAAGTAAAACATGCTAGCTCATCGCATCGTTGACGAATTCATATACATGTGATATCTCCTCTTCAACATCAGTTTCCCCACAAGTCATCACACCTTACCACATTATCATATTCAGATATTCAATATTCTAACAAAAATTTCCAACACCAATCACAAATCAATTCTTGCTAATGTCTCTAAAATATAACTAACAGCGAAAACAGGGTGTAAATCAAGAAGCATGCATACGCTACCAACCCGCGGTGCTCGTCGCCCCCGTCCGCAAGCGAAGCCATTAGACTGGTACTACTCCTAGTCGCCCATAATACGAACACTCCGGCGATCGCTAACCTCAACATACCGCTCTGTGGGAGGAACAACGACGCTGCCGATAAGATCACCACCGGCAGCATACAGTACCCAACTACGCTTGTACAAGTATGGAGGTCTAAGTTTCCATTTCTCCCCGCCAGCATGTTGAACACCACGTATAAGAAGATCGAGGAAACCACAATCCAGCCCAATATCACGCCGAATTGGATCTTCCCAGCCAGTAATTGGAAGAGGCAAAACAATATGTAGAGCATAATCGGGCCAGAAAGGTCCGAATCCTTGTAGACAGTAGAGCTAACCCGGAAAGGATTAAGGATCGACTTGGTTTTCTTCCAGATTTGATCCGGATGAATGCCTAGCTCGTCGAGAAGGGGCTCCTCGTCCTCAAAACTAGCGCCACCAGGGATAGAGCCTCCACCGATTGGACCACCATAGATACCGCCGGATGAAGTTGAGGCGGCGGCCGATCCGATGTCAAATGACATAAAAGGTATGCTGGAGCTAGAAGGTCGAGGTGGCTGAAAGGGAGCCGTTGGAACCCGCCTTTGTTGGATATTTGGTCCAACGGCGATGGGGTTACCCCCGGCGGGGAAAACCACCGGCGGAACAGAAAACTTCTTCTCCATCTATCAGATTTCAATACAAAAATCAGTGCCTTTTGGGAAGAGATTGAGCGAGTTAACGCTCTAACCCAAAAAATACGTCAAGAACGAGATTTTGAATCTTAGGGCTTCCTTGTTGTGCAGATCGAGAGCGACAGAGTAGTATAACGAATTGTGGAACAGTGAGGAAACGTTTCAGAGAAGGAAAATGTCAAAAATTTATTTAGCGGCGGAGTGGATGGCTTTAAGAGGGTATTTCGGACTTAAACTATTTATAATATGGAGTTTTGCGGTGTAATTGGTGAGACCTTTAAGTCGTGGCAAAAGTTAAGCGGCCTGATGACGCGGAAAGGTCTATTATTTTACTTTATTAGCCCCAACTCAATTGAATCTCGCACCAAATTTTAGAGGTGTGAATCACAAGTCACAACCTGCAATTAAACTTTTTAACGATCAATACATATTCAATTTTGTTTTACACGAATTTTTCGGAACGAATAAAATTCAACTAAAACGTGAGGGTTTAACCATTTATCCTAACTCTAAACTCATCAGTTCAACGTGATTATTTGTATAATTTATAGTTCACATGCCTTATCGAATAAATACATTAGTTCTACATTAATCAAATTGTCGATAATTTTTTACACTTTAGCAGTTTTGAGCCGTCCTTTTAGAGCTCCGCGTATCTTGAAAATTTATTGGCAGTCTTCTCCATCAGGTTGGATTAAGATGAACACAGATAGAGTGACTTTTGATAGTTTTGAGCTTACAGGTTGTGGAGGGGATTTTCGTTCATCTTGAGAATTTGTTAAAGGTTGTTACGTTATTCACATTGACGTATGTTTTACTTTCGAGGTTAAATTGGTTGATGTTATCAATGCGATTGTTTATGTTTCGACCTTTAGATGGAGACAATTATGATTAAAAAATTATTATGTTTATGTGGTGACTATTATTCATTCTAGATCTCAAAATGTCTATTTGTATTGCGTATTGCTTGGAATAAATGTTTAAATTTAGTCGATGGGATGAACTTTATTGTCACTCACATTTATCAAGAGGGTAAGCATGTTGCATATTGTTTGGCATCCATGGCCCCTAGTATAGTTACTCCAACTCGGTGGTGAATGCTCTGATTTTTTATTCTTTGTTTATTTCTGATGATGTTTGTAACAGGTTTTCTTAGGTTTTGTTATTTTTTCTTTATGTTTTCTTTTGTTTACTCTTTTATTTTATTTTAATAATATGTTAAGTTGTGTTAGATGATGAGGGGGCTACGGAGGTGTAATCCTAGCTGAGATGTCATGGTGCACCTATCACCAACAACCTTATATAAAAAAAAGTTATTATTACTACTTCTAAACGGGCCTTAGAGGGGAGAAATATTTTTGGATACAAATTACCCTTACTATTACATGAAATTTCAAATTGATAAGTCTTTTAGTATTCTCTGTACCAAAATCATATTTTTCATGTCAGTTATTATCAATATATTAGTTGTGAAAACTTAAGAGATAAATTAGTTTAAATAGGTCGAATTTCGTAAAGAATTGGATAAGTGAATAATTTGATATTAAAATTAATACTTCAAATCTGTTTTTACATTTTTTAAGTCTATAGTGTGTGTGTATATATATATATATATACATACATATATAAAATGGGACTAATAAGGGAAATCATTTTTTGACATATACCTTCATTGTTACATGAAATTCTAAATTGATACGTCTCATGATATTCTTTATACTAAAATCACATTTACTATTCCAATTAATAAAAATATGTGAGTTGTAAAATTCAGATGTAAATTAGTTTAAATAGATCGAATAACATCAATAATTGTATAAGTGAATAATTTAATATTAAAATTAATAGTTCAAATCTTTTTTTACCTTTTTGAGATAATAAAATTCATCAACATAATAGTAACAAGAAAACTAATTAACAAGAGTCAATATAAGCACCAAATCAAAATACCAGGAGGAATCACATCAAACTAAATATGGTAAGAAATCGAAACAGATGTCAGCTTCACAATACGATCAATAACCAAATTGCAGTATCTAGGAATATGTCAAACTGAGATATTAATTAAAAAAATTATGAACTCTCTATAGCAATACAAAACCTTTAACAAAAAGTATCATCAACCTTTAATAGATTGAATTCTTAGTATTTGACATAACAAGTCAGAAGGTGATCAAACACTTTTATGAGTAGTCTTATTCGTATTTTGTACATATTATTTATTGTTAATTTTGTTAACACGTGCAGTGCACGTACAGTAAACTAGTTGATCAAATCTTAAGTGATCAATTAATAAAGATTATTTATAAGTTAATTTATGAAATTAATTTAATGAGTTATAAAACACCAACTTATAAATGCTTGAGACATTATTTATCTACTAAAAACTTGATCAATAATTTAATCGATGTAAAATTACTCAACAGATGTTCTTTAAAAAATCACTCCATTTATAAAATAAAAAATCATCTAGAAAGTAATAAAAAATGAGTTAATTAATCTAACTAAAAGAATATTAATAACTACCTTAAAGTTAATGATATAACACCAAATTTTACCATATTTGCAACGTTAAAAAGGTGAAAATGGCCCATTCATTACCATTTTGGAATTGGATCATCGAGGTGTTTATGATTCTCATACCAATGTTGTTCATGATTTCGAACTGCCCAATTTTGAGATACATGAAAACTACAATAAATATAAATAAGATTGTTTTAGTTTGTGATATCATATCCCAATCGTTCAAAATTAAATACTCGAGCCAAATCTGATGGCATCCTCTCCTCCTCTCACTACTTACCCAAAAATATGGTGAAATTTTTTTTACCAAACCGATCCTGAATTGGAATTAACCGGATAGAAAATGATCATTTGGCATGATTCTTTAAGAATATTTAGTTTGGTTCAGTTCGGCAGAGTTTGAAGAATTAAAAGAAAAGAAGGAAGGAAGATGATGATAGAAAGAAAGATGAAAGAAACAGAAAGAAGAAGGAGAAGCAGTCCTTGAGAGAGGGAGAGCAGAGAAGAAAACCACGTAAAAATGTATTGATTAATCAACCATGCAGCGTGTACAAGCATACAAATAGCCTTAAGAAAACAAAGAAGGCAATACCTCTATAATTATTCAAACCACCACATAGGATCAAAGTACTAACCTACACAAACTAACTGTAACTAAGTATTACAGTTTACATCCCCCCTCAAACTGATGTCAGGCTGCAAGGGCATCAGTTTGTTCTTTAAGAAGATGAATCTAGGTGTGCATAATGGTTAGTGAAAAGATCTGCCAATTGATATTGAGAATCAATGTGATGAACTTCAAGATCCTTTTTGACAACTCTATCCCTAATGAAGTGAAAATTGATTTCAACATGCTTAGTTCTAGCATGGAAGATTGGATTGGAAGCAAGGGTAATCGTAGAGGTGTTATCACACCATAATACTAGAGGTTTAGGCAGAAAGAAGTGAAGATCACATAGGAGTTATTTTATACAAGACAGTTATGTAGTTGTGTAAGGGCCTTATATTCAACTTCTAAAGAAGATCGGGCAACTGTTGGCTGCTTCTTTGCACTCTAGGAAACATGATTGTTGTCAAGAAAGGATGATGTAGCATGTTGTAGACCTCTTATCTATTGGATTACCTGCCCAATCCGCATCACTGAATACAAGAAAACATAAGGAACATGGTTTAAAGAGATTTCCATGAGAGATGGTGCCAATAACATACCTTAAAATCCATTTAACAGTTGCAAAATGGGCTAAAGTTAGAGCATGCATGAACTGGTAGACCCTGTTGACAGTTAGACTGATATCATGTCGAGTAAAGGTTAAATACTGTAAAGAACCAATCAAGCTTCTATACTCAGTAACATCATAGAGAGGTGAGCCAACATGTCTATACAATGGAGACTTGGTAGAGCATGGAGAAGAGCGGGGATTGGCTTCAATCATTCCTGCCTTTAAAAGAATATCTTGTGCATACTTGTGTTGGTTAACAAACATACCTGAAGAAGACCTGGTAATCTCAAGCCCCAAGAAGTAGTTGAGATCACCAAGGTCTGTCATGTCGAATTGCTGCTGAAGAGAAGTAAGTAATTGAGTAATATAAGTTAATATAAGTTGTATCAGTGTATGTAACTATTACGTCATCAACATAAAGAAGTAAATAGGTAAGATTTTAATGTTCAGCCTTAACAAATAAAGATGTATCAGCTTGAGAGGTTGAGAAACCTAGGGAAAGAAGATAAGATGTGAAATTGTCAAACCAGGGCATTGGAGCCTGTTTTAAGCCATAAAGAAACTTTTTAAGCTTGCAAACATAATTAGGAAAGGCAGGATGTACAAAGCTAGGTGGCTGATGTTGACATTAGTCAATGTGATAATTTTGATGATGATAAATAATATGTAGACTAATATTTTAATTAAGTGTGTAAGTCCTAAATAAAGTGAAAATTATGTTCAAAGTACTTAATCTTTAGTGTTTATACAAGAATAATAAAGGGCAAACAAAACCGTACATGATGAGATACACGCGGTAGCTTACGAATGGCACGAAACATATCAAACAAACTCCAGGTGATCTGAAACAAAGTTGGTTAAACTCCAAATGCTTCAAGGAGAACCGGATCGAAACACTCATGAATAAAACGGAAGAGGCCAAACAGGGTAGAAAAGTGTGTAAAATGCCATGGATCGGTTCACCCTCAATCCGATGTCAAAACTGGCTCAGTTTGGAAGGGGACCTCAATCCTACCGGGGTGTGAAACTGGACGATCCAGTTTGAAATTGGATGGACCATTTTCTACATAAGGTTACTTGGATAATTACCTTAAACCAGAACCATCTGGTGGAGAACCAGACGACCGGTTGCTTGTTTGAGAAAATTTTCTCAAATCAAGCATCGGTCCTACCGGTTTCCCAAACCGGTTCGGAATGGTTCGAAGATTTATTCTCCCTTATAAATAGGCTACATCATTTTCTTTCAACCACATCTCTTCACTCCTGTCCTACAAAGCTTATAGTATTTTATTCTTTGAGAGCTTTGTATTTTTAACGACATTTTGAGATATTTTATAGAGAGAAATAATGAAAAATTGTTAGCGACAAATTGAGAGATCTACTATTTGAGAGAGTGTGAAATTTTATAATAGATTCTAAGATCTCGACGAGTTGCATTGTAAAGTTTTGATCTTCACCCATAAGAATATCATTGGAAAAAATCTTCAAGGAGGATCCTTGAAGCGTGGACGTAGGGATAAGTTTTTCCGAACCACATAAAAATATTATGTGTCAAACCTCTCTTACCTACTCTTTTACATTTACGTGGTGTTTACTTTACGTACTTAATTTCTCGCACGTTTAATTCATGCACTTTATTATTCCGCATCGTTATTATCTTTATTTATTTATTTTACGCATTTAAGCTTCCACACATTTATCTAATTGCATAAATATTATCAATTGCTTGATTGTTTTTAAACTATTTTTCCTTTAAAGGGGTGTCATATCGATCCTACAGCTGAACCATATAAACCCTTTCATGTAATTGACCATGCAAGAAAGCAATCTTAACATCTAGTTGCCTTAAATGTCAATTATAATGAGCAGCAAGAGATAAAATAATCCTAACAGTGGGTTTCATAATCACAGGATTAAAGGTTTCATTGTATTCAAAACCAACTTCTTGATGGAACCCTTTAGCCACAAGCCTAGCTTTTTGTCTAGCAATGGGACCATCAAGGTGATATTTAAGTTTATACACCCATTTACACCCTACCAAATTTTTATTAGGTGGGTGGGGAACAAAAGACCAGGTACATTAACTTAATAAGGCATTATATTCATCTTTCATAGCAGTGACCCATTCAGCCAGTTTTGAAGCAAAAGAAAAGGATGTAGGTTGATGAGCTTTAGAGATATGGGAAGAGAGAAATGCATGTTTTTTAGAGATGCCAGATTTAGACCTAGTTTGTATCTGGTGTTTATTAGTAGAAGCATTAGGGGCACCAGATATAGGTAAGTGAGCTCAAGCAGGGTCAATATTCAAATTAATTTGAAGAGCATTAGAAAATATCAATTAAGCGTACAGAAGACACATGTGTAGGGGAAGCTATATCATTTTAAGTTAAACTGTGAGAATTAGTAGTAACAGGCATAACATTGACAGTAGTGAGAGAAGGATCAGTTTGAGAAGCAACATAAAGAGGAGCAGATATATCATGCTTAGTCAAATTATGCAGCAAGAGAGGATAGGGCACGAAATTGACATTATTAGTAGCAGAATTAGAAGTAAGACAAGCATGAGTGGATTTCATAGCTATTTTAGCATGAGGGAAAACATATTCATCAAACACAACATGTCTAGAAGTATAAGCCTTACCAGAATCTGGATCATAACATATGTATCCTTTGTAATCTAAAGCATATCCCAAGAAAATGCATTGAATAGTTTTAGGCTGCAACTTGTTATAATTATAGGGTTTCAAACTGGGGTAACAGGATTAACCATACATCCTAAGATAAGTGTCATTAGGAGGAGTTCCAAACAGTAATTCATATGGAAATTTGTTATTTAAAGAGGGTGAAGGCATCTTGATTATTAAGAAGACAACAGTAGAAAAGGCATTAAACCAAAACTGAAGGGGAAGAGAGACAGTATGAAGAAGAGCCAAAGCAGTCTCAACAATGTGCCTATTTTTCCTTTTGGCAATCTCATTCTGTTCAAGGGTATATAGACATGATTTTTGGTGAAAAATTCCATGAGAGTGTAGAAAGGACTTGAAGGACAGACATGAGTACTCTCCACCCCCATCAGTTCTTAAGGTCTTAATAAGTTTTGTAAGCAATGTTTCAACAAAAGGGCTTAAAATTTTGAAAAATAGATGAGACTTCAGATTTTAATGCCATAGGAAAAATTCATGTATGCCTAGACATGTCATCAATGAAAGATGCATAATAACTATATCCCATAAGAGTGGTAACAGGGGAGGGACCCCAAACATCAATGTGAAGAAGTTGGAGAGGGGGAGAAGAAAAGGATTGAGACAAGGTAAAAGGTAACTTGGACATCTTACTATATAAGCAGCTAGGACATATACAAAGAGAAGAGTTAGAGAAGCTATTAGAAATATAAGGGAGACTAGCTGAAAAGCTATGATTTTCAAGGGTTAAAACATGCATATAATTTCACTCATTCAAAAATTTCCAATTCAATTGAAACCCTAATTAGAGAAAATTCCTAAATTGAAAGCCTTAAATTTTTAATAATTTTAACATTAAATAGAATAAGCAGAAAACTATTTTAATAGAATAACTACTCAATAAACTCAAAATAAATGATTCATTAATTTGTAATAAAGTCAATTATGAAAATCCATAAAACATGAAAGTAAAACATATTATCGAAGACTAAGACATGAAATTCATAAATTTCTGAATCAACTGTAATTAAACTGAAATCTTTTTATGATGTCATATAATCATAGTTAGTGAAAATCTCTTATTTTCTCTCACTATGACAGTCTCTCACTCCTACTACTCGTCATCACGTGTAACATATTCATCTATGGAGGGTGAGTATAAAAAATACTCAGTAAGTAAAACTACATACTAATAAGCTTCACATAACATAAATGTAAACATATAAGTCATATTCACTTATTATTAAATAACATAAAGTACTTGTAATTAATATAACTGATTGAACTTCTACTTATTCTTGCTGACACTCATACTTACTTGATCATAATTTAACTAGGCATATCCCTCGATTAACAACGTAATCAGAATTGTTTCACACTTAAACTTCAACTTGTAACATGAACGTGAACATGACGGATTGGGTGTCCTGAAACTTGATGTCACTTAAAGTTATCTGAACCTTGAGGACACTAACATGAACATGGTGACACCCACCCGTATAACTGATAACATGACGTGAACAATCTGGTTACTTGATAATCAAGGGGCATGACTAAGTCTATCTCTTGTTTACTTATCACTTTACTTGAGTTAAGATTCATAATTCACGTTATCACATATACATGAGTAAACATATAACATGTTCATGAACATAAATGATATATTTATTACGTGCATAACTCAAATATAATCATACATAACATGGTAAATAATTTCATCGTGATATAAAAAATAAATAAAACACTTGATCATCAGATTGAGCAACATAAAGAAATAATAAAAATAATTTTACATTATATATACTATACTTATAACACATGAACTGAATTACTATATAAGTCCGCTTACTTGGACTGATACGACTTAAATTCAGTAACTAATGACTTGAAATCCAAGGATTTCATATCACAAAATATTCAAATAATAACTAAAATTATTTAATTAACTAGGGGGTGAGTGACATCAGAAAGAGGTGGAAAATGAACTGAGTGTAAACGGATCAAGCAATTCAAACCGGTTCAACTAAGTTTGGGTAGTCTAAACCAGTATGATTTTACTGGGTTGGGCCGGTTTCGGTCTGGTTGGGTTGAACCAGTTTATGTTGGTTAGGTTGGGCCGGTTTGGTCTGGTTGGGTTGAGTCAGCTCAGATTGGTCTGGTTCGATTGAACCGATTCAGGTTTGAGTGAGATCTGGTCGGGTCAAAATAAATTGAGTCACAAGACCCAGTTGTAGTCCATACAAAGAATGAACAATGAATGAAAGAAGGAAGGAAAAGGAAGAACAAGCTTACCAACGATGAAGACGACGATGCAATCCAGAAAAGACGATGATGGAAGGCTGCCCAAATAAAAGAAAATAGAAGAATAAAGGAAAATGAGGATGAGTTCAGTGAGAGAGCAAAAAAATTGAGAGAAATATAGGAGAAATGATGAGAACATGAGAAATAAAATAAAATGCCTTACCGGAATCAATGGAACGGCGACGATGCAATAATAATTGAACAAAGTAGAGACAAACAAGAACGTAAATTGCTGAAAATTAGAGAGAAAAATTAAGATTGATGCATCAACGTATTAATCAAAAATTTAGATTCAATAGAAGAAGAAAATAGAAACGAGAAGCAAGAAGCTTACCGAAAACTAGGAACGGCGGTGATGCTGGGATGACTAAAAAGCATAGCCGAAAGTGGAAGAAGTTAACTGGAATTAAAGCAAAATTTTGGATTTGGTTATTTCAACATTTAGATAGAAAAATCTAGGCTTAAAGCATGAGAAATGAATAAAAAACTGAAGAAATAAAGAAGAATTGATTTACGTTAAATTTGATAAGGAAGCAAATGGAAGATGAAAGAAGAAGGAGATGAAGATCAACAACACTTAGAAAGGAGGAAACTTTTAGGGAGTGGGAGACAAAAATGTTGCTGCGTGAGAGAAATTGAGAGGAAAAGGGGTATAAAGAGCTTTAGTTGGTAGTTACACTAGGGCGTGGTCGGTTATAGTGTGTGAGTGTGGGTTTTAAAACTACAAAATTACCCATTTAATCCTTGGGGTATTACATTATCTCATCCTTAAGAACTTCCATCCTCCAAAGGATTATAACTTATTGAAATAATTGTAGATACTTGACACACATCTCTACTTCTAGTTTACATGTTGCTTCCTCGAACAGATGATTTCTCTAGAGAACCATGACCAACTGCATCGTTCTGTTACGAAGAGTTCGATTCATGCGCTCTAGAACTATGAGTGGATTTTCTTTATAAGTGAGGTCATCACAAACTTGCAGAGGTTCGAAATTGATGACATACATTGGATCAGGCACGTACTTGTGAAGTATCGAGACATGAAACACACTATGAACCCCTGAAAGAGCTGGTGGTAAAGCGAGCCGGTAGGCCAAAGGACCAATATGATCCAATATCTTGAAAGGACCAATAAATCTAGGACTCAGTTTCCCCTTACATCCAAAACACATGACTCTTTCATTGGGCAACCTTGAGAAACACGTGATCACCCACTTCAAATTGGAGATCATTCCTCCTAACATCTGTGGAACGCTTTTGCGTACTCTAAGTGGTTTTCATTCTATCCCTGATTCTTTGAATAGCTTCATTCATAGACTGAACCAAGTCGGGGTCCAAAAACTTTCATTCGCGAACTTTATCCCAATGAACTGGCGACTAACACTTTTTCCCATAAAGTGCCTCAAACGGGGCCATAATAATCATCGCCTAATAACTGTTATTGTAAGCGAACTTCACAAGCCCCAACTACTAGAGAAAATCCAAGACACAAGCTCAAAGCATATCCTCTAACGTCTGAATCGTTTGCTCAAATTGCCCATCAGATTGCGGATGGAAAGCCGTACTAAAATTCAACTTAGTACCTAAAGCTTTCCGTAGACTCCATAAAAAAATTGAAGTGAATCGCAGATCCTGATCTAATACTATAGACACTAGAACCCCATGAAGTCGAACAATCTTTCTGATATACAACCGGGCCCAATCGTCAACTGAAAATATAGTCTTGCTAGGCAAAAAGTGTGCAGACTCGGTAAGACGATCCACCACAACTCAAATGGAGTTATAACCTTTTACCATCCTCGGTAGCCCTGAAATGAAATCCATAGTCACATTCTCCCACTTCCTTTCAAGAATACTTAAAGGTTGCAAGACCCCAAATGGTTGATGTCTTTGAGCCTTGATCTTCTAACATACCAAACACTTACTAACGAACTCAGCGATATCCCACTTCATACCATTCCACCGATAATATAACTTTTAATCGTGATACATCTTAGTACTACCAGGGTGCACATGGTATGGTGAACTATGAGCCTCTGTGAGTAATCCTACCTAATGACTGCGTCTTTCAGAAGACAAAGCCTCCCATGAAAATGAAGAGCTGAATCATTACTAACATTGAATCCTTGTTTGTTTTCCGAACCCACTTCACTACGAACCAGAAGCAACTCATAGTTTGAGTTTGGTGCATCGATAATGCGTTGCAGGAATGACAGTTGAACTGTGAGCTGTGCTAGCTATGTTGTTGTGTCTTTCAGCAAACATGAATCTCAGCACGTTTAAAATCCTCCAAGATGTGCCCTTGAGACGGAGCTGCTGAATGAGGTGATTTTCGATTTAAGGCATCATCCACTAAATTTTCCTTTCTTGGGTGATAAATGATCTCGCAGTCATAATCATTCACCAGTTCCAACCAACTAATGTTACCTCATGTTAAGCTATTTCTGAGTGAAAAATTACTTAATACTCTTATGATCTGTGTAAATCTGGCACTTACAGCCATACAAGTAATGTCTCCAAACCTTGAGGGCAAATACAACTACAACCAACTCTAAATCATGTGTAGGATAATTCTATTCATAAGGCTTGAGTTGAACAGAAGCATAAGCTACGACATTCCCTTGTTGCATCAAAACACAACCCAAACCTATTTTTGAAGCATCACTCTAAATCACGAAGTCACACTTCTGGAATTTAGCATACAACTGGTGTGTCCTTAATGCTTGCAAAACAATCCTGAGGTGATCCATATGCTCAACTTCTGATCTAGAGTACAACATAATATCATCAATGAAGACAAACACATTAGAATCCAAGTACTCTTTGAGCACCATGTTCATCAAATCCATAAAATGTTGTCAGAGCATTAGTTAAACCAAACGACATCACTACAAACTCGTAATGGCCGTAACAAGTAGGAAACGTTGTCTTAGGAATATCCTCAACTCGGTAGATCATCGGGAAAGACATCCAAAAATTCATAAACGTTTGGAACTGATCCAATATACATATATGTCTTTGTTGTATCCACATTAGAAGCTAGTAACCCTAATTACCACGATCAAGTAGGCATTGTGCCTGCAAATCAGATATAACCTTTGGTATAGGGCGTTACTTAGATCCCTTAAACTTGAAGCTAGGTCTACTTGGAGGTAGGAATCGAACTTTCTTTTAGTAGCAGTCTATATTGACATAGTTAGTAGCCAGCCAGTCCATCCCTAGGATTACGTCAAAATCATACATCTCTAGGACTATAAGCCTAGCAAACATAACATGATCTGCCATCATCACTGAACAACTATCTATCACCTTATTAGACAGGAGAGAAGCTTCAGAAAGTGTAGAAACACATAACTCAAAACTCAATTACACAACATCCAATGATGCATGAGTCACAAATGAAGCAGATATAAAATAGTGTGTGGATCCAGAATAAATCAATGTAAAAGATGAATGTCCTAGTACAAGTAATGTACATGCCACAATTGTATCTGACTACTCACATTCCTAGCGAGCTAGTGCAAAAACCTTCCCTTTTGTTCTATCTTCTATGGCATTGCTATACTGCCCTTGAGCAACTAAACGACTCTATCTGAGGTAATTCCCAGTCTTTCCATACTTAAAGCGAGCGTTGTTCACCTTAAACATTGGTTGTTGTGGTGCTTATTACATGTAATGCACAAGGGATTTGATTTTATTGCCTGCTTTTTTGCGTTATGGGGACTCGGGTGAGATTTTTTAGGTTTTATCTTTCTATTGAATGATTACTCTGACGTGACGGTGCACGAGGTGGAAGATTTTGTTCTATCAACATGACTGCTTCAACCACCGTTGCGTAGGTGGTTTGCTTATGAAGTCCCATCTCAAATGTCTGAGCCTTCTTAATCTTGCTATCAACGTAATGTGTGGCGTAGCGAGATAATTCCTCGAACTTCCTTTCATAATTAGCAGAATTCACATTACCTTACACTAACCTTAGAAATTTGGCCTCCTTACTTGTCCTGGCGGTGATCCAAAAATACTTCTCGAAGAACAACTCCTTAAATCGATCCCAAGTCATCGGATTATGCACAACATCATATACTCTTAGTGTGAGCTCCCACCATTTTTGAGCTTCTCGCGTCAACATAAAAGTTACACAAACAACCTTTTAAATCTCAGAACAGAGCATAAACTGGAAGATTAGCTCCAATCTCGTAATCCATTCGTCAACTAACAATGGGTCAGACGAGTGACCATCAAATTCAGGCAAGTTCAACCTCCTGAATGTGTGGATCAGCTGCATATCAACCATCATTGTCTGTTGTGGTTGATGTTGTTAAGTTAGGTGAGTCATCACTGTTTGCCTTAATAACTCTACAAATTCTTGATACATTTTAATCATGGTTGTCGGAGGGTTCAAAGCAGGATCGACTGGTGTGTGATTATTGTTTCTAATAGGAGGAGCCATTACTCTGCTACCCCCAAAAGTCATGACTTACCAAAAACCTAATCTTATTGCACAAATATAACAAAAATGTAACAAACATGCCATAATAAAACTAAAGCACATCATACCGAATCAATAATTAAACACATATAACATGCGTTCGTACATGACTTGTAAGGTGATGGAGGAGCCGAATGAGTGACATGCAATATTTTTCACTAAGAAAAGCCTACAAAATCTTAAACCTGGGCTCTAATACCAAACTGAAAACGCCCCGATTTCTGAGGGTTAAACATGCATGTATTTTCACTTGTTCAAAAATTCTCAATTCAATTGAAACTCTAATTGGAGAAAATTCTCAAATTGAAAACCCTAATTTTAGAGAAAACATAAAATTATTTTAAGAGAATATCTACTCAATAAACTAAAATAAAATTTTCACTAATCTGTAGTAAAGTCGATTAAAAAATCCATAAAACATGAAAGTCAAACATATTATCAAAGTCTAAAACATGAAAATTCATATATTCCTGAATCAACTGTAATTAAACTGGAATCTGTTTTTGATGTCATATAATCACAGTTAGTGAAAATCTCATATTTTCGCTGACTATAGCAGTCCCTCACTCATCCTGCTCACCATCACTTGCGAACAAGTAAACCTATAAATCATGCAACTTTAATTTAACATATTCATTTTATTATTAAATAACATAAAGTACTTATAATTAACATAACTACTTTCATGGTTACTATATAACTTAAACTTGTACTTATTCTTGCTGATACGCGTACTTGCTTGATCATAATTCGACTAGGCATATCCTCTAATTAACAACTTAACCACAATTGAACACTTAAACTTGAACTTTAACTTGTAATATAAACATGAACGTGACAGATTGAGTGTCCTGAAACTTGATGTCACTCAAAGTTATCTCAACCTTAAGGACGCTACATGAACATGGTGACACCCGACCGTATAACTGATAACATGATATGCATAATCTGCTTACTTGATAATCAATGGACATGACTAAGTCTACCTCTTGTTTACTTATCATTTTACTTGAGTTAAGATTCATAATTCACATTATTACATATACATAAGTAAACATATAACTTGTTCATGAACATAACATATATATCTATTACGTGCATAACTCGAAATATGATCATACATAACATGGTAAAATTTTCATCGTGATATGAAAAAAGTAAAAATAAAACACTTGATCATTAGATTGAGCAACATAAAGAAATAATAAAAATAATTTTACATTATATATACTACACTTACAACATTGAACCAAATTGCTATGTAAGTCCACTTACTTGGAATGATAAGAATTAAATTCAACAACTAATGACCTGAAATCCAAGGATCCCAGATCATAAAATATTCATATAATAACTACAATTATTTAATTAACTAGGGGGAGTGAGATCAGAATGAGGTGGAAACTAAACCGGATGTAAACTGATCAAGCAGTTCAGACTGGTTCAACTAGGTTCGGGTGATCTAAACATGTTCGGTTCTGCTAGGTATGGTCGATTCAATCTGATTGGGTTGAACCGGTTCGATCTGGTTGGGTTGAAATGACTTGGATTGGTCTAGTTCGATTGAACTGGTTTAGGTTTGGGTGAAATCTGGGTCGGGTCAAAATCAATTGGGTCGTAAGAGCCAGTTGCGGTCCATACAAAGAACGAACAATGAATGAAAGTAAGAAGGAAAAAGAAGAACAAGCTTACCAAAGTTGAAGATGATGATGCAATCCAGAGAAGACGACGATGGAAGGCTGCCCAAATGAAAGAAAATAGAAGAACAAAGGAAAGTAAGGATGATTTCAGTGAGAGGGCAAAGAAATGATGAGAACGAGAGAGAAAATAAAATGTCTTACCAGAATCGATGGACGGTGATGATGCAAGAATAATTAAACAAAGTAGAGACGAACAAGAATGTAAATTGCTGGAAATTAGAGAGAGAAATTCAGATTGGTGCATCAACGTATTAATCGAAAATTTAGATTCAATAGAAGAAGAAAAGAGAAGAAAATAGAAACAAGAAGCATGAAGCTTACGAGAAACTAGGAACGACGATGATGCTGCAATGAATAAAAAACATAGACGAAAGAGGAAGAACTTAACCAGAATTAAAGCAAAATTTCAGAATTGGTTATTTCAACATTTTGATAGAAAAATCTAGGATTAAAGCATGAGAAATGAGAAAAAAATGAAGAAATAGAGAAGAATTAATTTATGTTAAATTTGACAATGAAGCAAATGGAAGACAAACGAAGAAGGAGATGAAGATCAACATCGCTTACAAGGGAGGGAACTGTCAAAGAAAGGGAGACAGAAATGTTGTTGTGTGAGAGAAATGGAGAGGAAGAGGGGTATAAAGAGCTTTAGTTGGTAGTTACACTAAGGTGTGGTTGGTTATAGTGTGTGAGTGTGGGTTTTAAAATTATAAAATTACCCCTTAAATCCTTGGGGTATTACACTAGCAGTATTCAAGATATGCTTAACAACTGTATTAGAAGCATGGCCTAATCTATTATGCCATATCATATCAGAAATTTAGTCCCAATAAGAGCAACATGTGCACGTGAAGAGATTTTCTAGGAGTGAATAGAGATAGAGGTGGGAATGGGATAGAGCACATTGCTACTAAGTCATTTGTACATAACCTAACCTGAGGCCTTGTCCTAAATGAGTAAATATGAAGCATAAAAAAAGAAGGTACAATTTTTATCTTTGTAACATTTATAGACAGAGAAGAGATTAGAGACAAATTAGGGACACATAAAACCTTAGGGATAGAGAAAGAGTAAGAAGAAGTGTTTAAAACACATGAACTTGAATGTGATATAGGTAAGGCTTGTCCATTTCCAATAGCCACATTCTCATAACCATTATATTTAGAGGGAGAAAAGATGTCACTTAGTTCTGGTGGGAGTTGCATCCAATGTCAAAACTAAACATGTGACTCGGAGTGTGCAGGAGTAGTGGTCATGCTAGCCATAGCAGCCGGGGTTGCATGTGGGTTCTGGCTTTGAAAGGAATAGTTCATGTGATGATAACAGTCCACTGTAGAGTGTCCATGCCTTTGACATATTTGATATTGTATTCTTGAGCCTTGAGGACCATGACTTGGATCTTGATTGAAGGAAATACCTCCTTTAAATAGAGTTTGGTAACTTTGAGAAAAGGGAGGGGGACCAAGAATTGAGGAAAATGAACCTTGATTTGGGAAAGAACCTTGATTATTGTTGTAGGTATTCCTGCCACGACCAGAATTAAATCTGTCATTGTTGAACCTACCCCCTCTGAATGATTTAAAGTTCCTTCCTTTATTGTTACTTCTAAAATAATTGGTATTTTATGTAGCCATAAGAGCAGTAGTTTGGAGCGGATTCTCATGTTGCTTTTGTTGAGACTCAATAAATTATTCTTCGGATTTCAGGAGGACATGAAGCTCCTTGAGGGACATTGTTCTGCCCTGGTCCTAATGGACATTCTCACCATATTATATTCACTTGGTAGCCCGTTGAGAGTGTAGATGAGAACATCTTCATCCTTGAGTGTGGCAGACATAACAACAGGCTTGTCTTTAAGTTCTTTGATCAGTTGAATATAAGAATCAAGATTCTCGTTACTCTTCTTGGTTACAGATTGGATATCAGATTTGAGTTAAAGAGTGTTAGATCTTGAGATGGAGGAGAACCTCCTTTTAATGGAGTTCTAGACCTCTCTTCTGTCTTGCAACCTACCACGTAAGATAACACCGTGGGAGAGAGTGTGGCAATGATGAGAGTGAGGGCCTCATCTTGAGCTATCCAAAGATCAAATTTTGAATTAAGATTGGTAGTAAGCTTTCCTTTATAGTTGGCAAGAAACCTGTTTGGACAGGTTATGGAACCACAATGTAACCAAACATCGAGTGAGCCTTGAGGATTGATGTGATTTGGTATTTCCAGAGGATAAAGTTAGAGGAATCAAGACGAATAGAAATTAAATTACAGATATTATATAAGAGAAAAATGGGAGAATATAGTTGAGAATCGGCTTCGTTATTAGCAGTGGTGAGCGCAGTGTTTAGAGACATGGAAGAGGAATATGAAGCCATTGATGTGAGTCTATAATGGCTCTGATACCAAGAAGAATTAAAAGAAACGAATGAAGGGAGATGATGATAGAAAGAAAGATAACAGAAACAGAATGATGAAGGAGAAGCAGTACTCAAGAGAGAGAGGAGAGAAGAAAACCACGTAAAAATGTATTGATTAATCAACCATGTAGCGTGTACAAGCATATAAATAGCCTTAAGAAAACAAAGAAGGCAATACCTCTACACTTATACAAACCACCACATAGGATCAAAACACTAACCTACACAAACTAATTGTAACTAAGTATTACAATTCACAGAGTTAAAGAACCAAAATTTCGATTCAATTCAAATATTGGGCAATTTTCGAATCGAACTGAAACTTTAATTTTCTATTATTTTTTAACATGTTACTTCATATCGAGCAAAACAAATCAAACCGAAACTTTAGTTTTAATATATCATTTTGTAGTAATTTTCTTTGAAAATTTTGTAAAAAATAATATTTTTCATTACTAAGGCCGAACTGAAGAACCAACTTGAACTTGAAACTTTCAGTTTGGTATTGATGAACAGAAACTTCAGTTCGGTTCAATTCTTTTAATAAAAATATCGAATTGAATTGAACAATGAATACCCTAAACTTGGAGGTAGGTCTACTTGGAGGTAGAAATCGAACTTCATTTCTGTAACAATCTATGTTGGCATAGTTAGCAGCCAACCAGCCCAACCTTAGGATTACGTCAAAATCATGCATAATCTACTAGCATCATTGAACAACTTTATATCGCCTTATTAGCCAAGAGAGAAGCTTCAGAAGACGTAGAAACACAGAACTCAAAACCTAATGGCACAACATGCAATGATGCATGAGTCACAAATGAATCAGATATAAAAGAGTGCGTGGATCCATAATCAATCAATATAAAAATCGAATGTCCTAGTACAAGTAATGTATCTGACTACTCAGCTTCCTTACGAGTCAGTGCAAAAATCTTCCCTTTTACTCTATCTCTAGCGGCGTTGCTATTTTGTCCTTGAGCAAGTAAATGACACTGTCTGAGGTAATGCCCAGTATTCCACACTTAGAGCAAGTCTCGTTCACCTTAAAACATTGGTCGTTGTGATGCTTGTTACATGTAACAAGCAAAGGATTTGATTTTATCACTTGTCTTTTTGCGTGTGGTGACCCAAA
This sequence comes from Datisca glomerata, assembly GCA_003255025.1. Taxonomy (NCBI): domain Eukaryota; kingdom Viridiplantae; phylum Streptophyta; class Magnoliopsida; order Cucurbitales; family Datiscaceae; genus Datisca; species Datisca glomerata. The sequence continues at coordinate 248,885 of QANY01000568.1, forward strand.
CGAGAATTCTGAGGTTTTCTCATTCCAAATGCTCCGAATTGAACAATAAATCCCCTACAGATAAAGAAATCGATGAATTATTTGGACAAGAGATGATCCTACAATTTCACCAGATGCTGTGGTGCTAGACTATATGAAACAACGAAGATAGGTCCAACCTCAGCCTTACCCAAAAGAAACCAAACCCGATCCGTCAGTCCAAATTAGCAATATAAAGAAGAATCTCCTCCGCAGGAGTTCTGCAAAAAGGCGAAGATACGAAGCAGTCATCCCAAGTTAGAGCTTCATTTTAACGAAACCAAGAAGCCCATATACCAGTCTTTCTTCATTTTAACGAAACCAAGAAACACATATACCTCTGGGAACCATTATCACTTCAAATTCTGTGTTCTCTCTTTTTAGTTTTTGGGTAATGGAGGAAGAAGGAGGAGGTTCGATTTCGCAAGCAGTGGCAGTGACGGCCTGCACTGCCATGGCCTTATTTTACGTCGCCATTCTTTACGCGCCTACTTCGATCCTTCGTCTCCCTCCTCCTATTTCCCTCAAAGCGTTTTTTATTCGGCGATTCATTTGCGCTCTCGTTTCGTCGCTAGTCTCAATCGTCGTCTGTGCTTTCCTCCTCCCTGTAAGATCCTTTTCTTATATTTCAGCTGAGCTTTCTATGAAGCCAACTTTGTATGTTTTTTTATGAAATTCAGTACTGGAGTTTTACTCTATTAGGCTCCTGTCTTTGTAGCATATATTTGAGCTTGATGAAATTGAGTGAACTCGACTAGAATATTTTTTGGAAATTATATCATCTCTGTTTATGTTAATGTAGTTGCCGTATGAGAGCTTGGCTTTATCTTTAGACGAATTGGCTGATCAGCGTTAAATGGGGTGATGGGTATTAATTTCAATTTGTCAGCCAAATTTCGGTGTACTTTTAATTGAATATGAATGTGGGTAAATTTATTATTGATAAGAGATCTACTAATTAGTGAGAACAATTATATATAGACTATTATAATTGTTGCAGTGCTTATTTTTACAGGTTTTTATTAGAAAAATTGACTTTATTTACCATTTTGAATAATCGCAGATAAGAAGCAGGAGTGCATCACATTTGTTTGGTGTTTATGGCTTCCGAGCGGACCACATTGTAAGTATTAACAATTGAATTAACAATTGAGATATCATATCATATTCTTCAAATTTTTATATTCTGGTATTTCTGCAGATTGGAAAGGGTGAATGAATGGTAAACTTGCATATGCTGAATTTGCAATTTTATTTTATGAAACAGTGGCAAGCTGTGGTCTTTCCTCTTTCACTAACTTCTTTGATGTACGCTGGCTCTATGGTCTTGAAGTCTCTGTTATTGTTGAAGTCATGGAGGGAACAAATGAGTAATGGTGTATGTTTTTCATTTGAGTCGGTCATAAAATTTTGGCAGAACTTTGGGGATCGGATGCTTGTAACTGCTTCCAATGTTATGGTTTTGCGTAATATCGTGGTGGTAAGATCATTCATACTCTTTTCGTATGCCAGTACCCGATTTTGAAATATTTGGTGCTGCGAATTTGTGTTGATGTGGAAAATCTTATTTTAATCTCAATAGACTTATTCTGATCGTGAATAGGCCCCAATTACTGAGGAATTGGTGTTTAGGGCATGTATGATACCTTTACTTCTCTGCGGAGGATTTAAAACCACCACTGTCATATTTGTCTGCCCTATTTTCTTCAGCCTCGGTAAGTTGATCCTTAATTGTTTTAGATAGTATTCCAGCATTTACTTATGAAATTAGAGCTTAGTGACTCTTACTTGATTTTTTGCAATTTCTATCATTACTATTACGCATTAGAATGTGTTCCTACAGTACCGATAAAAAACAAAAATGTGTGCCAACCTACAAATTCTTTTGGAGCTATGTAACAAGCTGATGGTTCTCTGTCATTCATCGGATACTTAATTGAATCCGGAAAGTTATCGGAGCAAAATAGACATTATTTCTAGATATTGGTTACTGTTCACATAATATTCCTATCTTCTTAGATTTCTTCTTTGGTTTACTATTAGTTGCACTATAATTTATTTAATTTGCCTTCACTTTTCTTGCTCCCTGTGATAGCACATTGACTCTTTAAATGTGCCATCACGTTTAATGTTCAATTGAGGAAATTTAAATGTTAGTCACACAAAGGTGTGATTATATAGAAAGGGGGCTTCTTCAAGGCATCTTTATAGGATGTATTATTGGCGAATACGTTACAGAAGGTGCTTGTGTCAAAAAGTTTAACCAAGAAAATTCATGTTGAACTGAATTAGAATTTTACATTAGCATGAGCCAGAATCATGACTCGTTAGTTGAAAGTTCCAATAGTTTTCCTGTAGCGAACGGTGCATTAAGCCTTTTGCCTTCAACCTCAACTTGTTCATTCTAACAGTTATGTTGCTTGTACTTTTGAATCACTTTTGATGGTCCTATAGGCTATAAGTATTCTTTTCATCAATTCTTTGTCTGTTATGTCACCTTTTGTCTTTCTTATGAAATGCTAACTCTGCTAATGAAATCAATAACAAGAATAAATACTTTCTTAATATTTCTTTTTTCATAACACTGAATATACGTCTGGAAACTCTGTATGCTTGTTTTTGAGCTTTTTACTTGTACAATTTATCTTACTTCATTACAACATAGCACTACCAAGTTGAATTTGGTGAGCTAATTGTAATCTTTATGTCACGTTATCTAGTTGAACTTGGTGGCAAAGTGTTCTTACCGTGCTTGATCATTATTTTGCAGCACATTTAAACCACATGATCGAGTACTACATCAAGGAAAACAATAACTTAATCAGAGCTTCGATGGTTTTAGGTACACTGAACTTTCGACTACTATATATAGATGAAAATGCATTTTTCTAAAGTTTTTAGGGAATCCCTTTTTTTCTGATAAGTACTATAGGCTCCATTTTTAAATAGCTTAAAAGTAAATTACTAAAGAATTTATGTGGTTTTGTCAGGTCTCCAGCTTGGATATACTGTGGTCTTTGGGGGATATGCAACTTTTCTGTATATGCGAACTGGTAGGTGATCAGAATGACATGCTATAACTCTTAAAATCGCCTGAAGTTTTCATGCTTTGCTATATTAAAATAAATTACTTTTATATTTCCCGCAAATATAATAGAGTAGTGTGATCTTGAACGTCTGTATTATATCGTGCCATAGAAGTGATATGCAATATAAGCAAGTTTAATGTTATTCAAATCTTATAATTTCCAATAGAATATGCCTTTAAATAATACAATGCGCATCGGCATTATATAATCCGTGACCGTATTTGTACTGCCCTCTTTAGCAAGTGGATATAGTTGTAGCCTACGGTCAGTCTGAAAAATAGAAGTTATCTCATCAGGAGAGTTTCATTTATCATCAGTATAGATTTCATTCTTGTTAAAGGTTAATATTCCTTTTCTACTCAAATTATTATGGGGGTTGTGGGTACATTCTTGTGAGGTATTTGTTTGTTCAAATGGTTTGATTAAAAATATAATGGGTTCCATTGATGCTTGTTATTTATGATGTTTGCAGGCCATCTTCTTGCTCCATTAGTTGCTCATATGTTTTGTAATTTCATGGGTTTGCCTGTGTTGGTTTCACGGACAGAAGGTAACTAAAACTATCAGATGATTTCTATTTCTTATATGTTAACAATGAAACCAGACTTGTGAAACTTTGCTCACTAACTGTTACAAAATATGGGATACAAAATTATTACCCCCCCCCCCCTTCTCTCCCTCGCCCTCTCCCTCTCAAACTGCCTCCACGCTAGCACACAAACACACGTCCTTTATTTTGAATACAATGGCGAGTTGTAGACTTCATTAACAGTTTGGATTATAAGCTGGACGCCATTTTTCTTGATTTTTCTTTGTTGTTTCAAAGAGATTGAGGGTTAGTTGGGAGTGTTTTTGTTTAGAAACGCTTTAGAGTTTTTGAAAACATGATTTTATGTAATAATTTTTGGAATAATATATTTGAAGCAATTTAATGTAAATCAATATATATTATTGATCACATTAAATTTAAATCATATTTTATTTGTTGGTGCTTGAAAGCATATTTGAAGAAGCATTTGGATATGTAATTCAAAGTGTAAAACATGATTCAGGTAAAATGAGTTTGGTAGTGGTTCTCTTCGAAAGTGCTTTCGTGCATTTAAGGATAAACTTAAAACTTTTGCACAATTGCACTGATATTTTCTTTCAACTTCCTTTAAACTAATAAGCACTTCCTCAAGAAACGCATCCAAATGCTAACTCAAATATGCATCCATTTATAAAAGAAATGTTATAAAATATATACAAGAACTTCAAACTCTCAACCAAATCTCCAATTATTGACTAAAATAACACTTTAACTGTGTATAAGTGCTTCTAAACAAAACGATGCCCATAATATGGATCAACTTCTACTTATATTGGTTTCTGTTCACTCGGCTGTTTTGTTCATTAAGTTGAACTTTGTCTTGTGATGTTAGGATTAGTAACCGTGGCATTTGTAGCCGGAATGGTGAGCTTCGTGTGGCTTCTCTATCCTATGACAAGACCAGATCTATACAATGAAAGAACAAATAACTGCAGATGCTGGGATAGATATTGTTCTTGGAGCTGACCGAGTGCTTAACGAGTCGACTTGGTCGTAAGGCAGAGAGAAAAAGGAGAGAATGAAATGTTTTAATCAACTTCTGTTGTATGTTATATGCCATATTACGCTATATAGTTGTACATGACGTAGATAGCTAAAATTTCCTTGTATTAATCTCTTCAAACCATTGAATCCACTGAAATCCTCAGTTCAGCCGACGTAGTTGTTTGTAAGCCATTCCGAAAGCCCTTCTCTTTATCCTACTTCACTTGTATGCCTTAAAAAATTTAAGAGATGATGGTTTCTGATTTTGCAGGGGTGAGTCATTTAGCTGGTTTTGGTTTTATTGTTCTTTGGAGACGCAATAGCATTCACTATTCAGTTTCATTCAAAACTTCATTTTTCACTTTTCAATTTCATTTAAGAGAGAGAGAGTAGTGATAATGGTGTTGGAGAAATAATGGGGGAAAACCATTGCGTACAGAAAGTGATTTACATTGAGCATTTTCTGAAAATATACCAATCTATTTAGATATGGTAATGATGAGCCCTGTATGATGTATCTCCTCCATGTAAACTCTCTTTAATCTCTTCAAGGCCATTGAATCCGTCCCCCAACCTTAACTCTCCAATTCTTTATCTTCTCTTTCAATTCCCATAATATCCACCCCCCCCCCCCAAAAAAAAAAATTGAAATTAATCTAATTACTCCTAATTAGTAATAGAAATTATGTTTCTTATTCTTTTTAACCACAATTTTAATAAAATATTAACTATAAAATAGATCAAAATTAAAGCCATGTTTATTAGGAGATTTGTTCTTGTGTGTTTGAAATCAAAATGACTCAGAAACAACAAACAAGTTTATTAAATACATATTTTAATTTTCATTGATTTTAAATCTAACATATTATGGCTCAATGAAGGAGATGTGGCTCCTAAGGTCAATGAACTCATCTACTATGGCTCTTCTGAATCTTGACCTATAATTACGTGAAGATATTCAGTAATGATATCTTGGGTCAAAATTCAATGTTCTCAAAATTGACCTTTTTTCTGAGAGGAAGAGATGGATTTTGGTGGCCTATGACTGAGAAAGTAGTCAGCCTATTGATAAGATTGAATTTTTTGTTTTTAAGTTATTAGATTAGACATTCTTTTATTTATTCAAAATCTTCTTTAAAAATTTAGTTTTCTTTTCAATAGTCAAACCCCTTAGCAGCTTATGCCACGAGACATGTGTCATGTCCATGATTTTCATTTTACTTCTACTAGTAATCTTTTAACACCGTAATTCTTAAAATTGTGATGAGTTTATACGAAAATATTAAACTTTTACACTATTTACGTGTGTTTTGAATTGTTTATAATTATTTTTATATTTTTAATTAAAAAATATAATAATAAAAATTCATTTGACTTTTATCTGATGAATCTGTGATGACGTTACCCTTTGATTAGATCCCCCCATCACTTTCTTTCTCAGACAGAATCCAAATGAAAAGTCTCTTTTCTTATCTTTTCATATATTCTTTTTGTTCTTTTCTTCCTCTTCTTCTCTTCATTTTGTTTTTGTTTTTCTTTTTTATTTCATTTTCATTAATTATAATCTCTATGTATTTTGGGTCAATAAAAGAAAATTGTTGCCTCTCTTTTTTTTTCCTTTAACAATATTGGATCTTTTGTGGTAATTTCATAGCATGATTTTTAACCTCTTTGATCTTTTGAACCATACACTTTCATAGATTTTTGTATGGTATTAAAGAATGATCCTAAATCATGTTAATTCTAGAAAATATACTCACGTGTCTCAATTTTCATCAACTAATTTGAACTGAAATGATTTTTCAAGCATAAATTTATATAACGTCATGAGAGACTTGAGAGAACATGTTTCACATTTTGGAATTCTTTTTTAATAATGTAATGAATTATTAAATGTCTTTTCTCCAAAAAAAGAATTATAGAGATTATCCATTATTGAATCTAATAGTAAATATAAAAGTTTGTTAAAGTCTTGCTTTACTTGTTTTACATGTTTTATTCCACTCATTTTACAATAACAGCATGATATATCTCTATCTTTATTAACTATATACCGTTGGACTTCACTTCAATTGCTAAAATTACAAAGTTGTAACCCACGTTACTATCATTTTGGAAAGACTTCTGGCCTCCCTTGGATACAGAGAGTCATAGTTTTAGAGAGAGAGACAGAGAGAGAGAGAGAGGTGATAATTTTGAATTCATTATCAGTAGATCAGAGCCTGATACATCCTTGTCCATGAGAAATTCATAATCTAACCCCCCCCCCCCNATAATCTAACCCCCCCCCCCCCACAAGAAAAAAGACAAAAAAGGACAGAAATGAAAATGTAAACATTACTAGAAGAAAGACATTAAACTGTCCTATTTAACTGAGACTAGAACTACTACTATTCATTATAGTATTACATTAAAACAAAAGAAAAAAAAAACCCAAAAAAAGGGAGAAACTTTTAGTGGGGTCATGATATTTAACCCTATTAAAAGATGAGATCAGTTTGAAGAAGAAGGATTTTTTGAGGAGAGATTAAGGTCAGGAATGGAATTAGCATTTGATTTTGGGTTAGCTTTTGAAAGCTTCTGTTTTAGCTCAGAAAGCAATGCTTGATTCTCTTGGTTAAGTATCTGTGCTTTCTTCCTTAACCTCTCATTCTCTTTCATTATGTAACAGTTCTGCAAATACAGCTCTGAGTTCAGCCTCTCCATTTCTTTTTAAAATTAAACCTTAAACCTTTTTCCTCTGCAATTTCCCTGAAACAACAAACAAATTTACATCAGAAAAAAAGTTGAGAAATTAAAAAATAGGGGAAAGTTAATTAATTAAATATACCCAAGAAATTGAATTATGAGAGAGTTGAACTGGGAAACAGAGGAAAACAGAGGAGGTGAAGGGAAAATACCAGATTTGACAGAGCATATAGACAGACAAATCTAGCTGATAAAATAAGACCCATATGGGTTTTCTGAAAAATAAAGGAGGGAGACAGATGGTGTGGAATAACGATGTTTGTCCAACTCTATACTCACTAAAAATTTGGATCTTTCGGTTGCCCATAGAAGAAAGAAAAGGATAAAGCCCCCTTAATAAAGACATTGTTTTCAGATTTTTAAACCCCTTTGGTTAGTTTTACATCTCACTTAATTTACATTAATTCTAGCGAAAATGCAAGATCTTATGCTCTTAGGCATTGAAGGAAGTTTAAAATATGATAAACAAATAAATAAATAATAAAGAATTGATGCTTGAGAAAGACAAATTCCTAAATTTATTTAAAGAAAACAAAAAGAGAAGACAATGTAAAAGTAAGTTGGAGAATCCAAAGATAGAAGCATACAAAAGGCAAACATTCCTTCCACAAAATGAGGCAAAATCAAACGAGAAAACAGAACCCATCATCCAGATTTGTAAGAGTTAAAAACTAAAAAGAAACAGAGCAACAAAGCTTGAAGCTTGAAAAATCCCAATAGAACATGTTTATCTTTCTTAGTGAAAGTAAGAACAAGAGAAGAAATAGAAAGACAGAGAGAGAAGATAGAGAAAGAAACGGAAGTGGGGTCTCACTCTCTCACTCTTTATCTTTTCAAAAAAGATTACCTTTTCAAAGGTTGTTGTTGGGTAGAGAGCTTTGGTCGATTACTGGTTTTCTAACAAGAAGTTGAAGCAGTGGTAGTGAGGGACAAATCGAACAAAGAAGCTGTTAATTTATAGAACCAAAAGCTAGAGAGAGAGAGTGTCATGAGAGGAGGGAGGGGACATGCCCCACTCAATCTGACACAACAATCATGCATTTGTAAGCATGGAAGGCGGCCGGTTAAGGGAAGCAGCAAAGATTATATGTTATGGCAAGTAAAAATTTTGTAAAATCATTATGGGTATGGCGTCATGTGAATGATGATGGAAAAAGAAAATCCTTTCCTACTCTCGATAATTATTTTCCGTGTGTCTTAAAATTTAATAATTTTGAGAAAAATCATTTCCTACTCTCTAGCAGTACTGAATATTTTTTTTTTATGATAGGGGTAAAGGGTAATTTGGTCTTAAAAATAAAATTATAGGAAGATAAATAATTATTAATGTTAAACGATACAACCACGAGAGTGTAGCGTAAATGATCGCTATGAGTTTGAGTCATGTTATTTTGTGATCATCAATCTAATGATTTATTCTTCGATTTATCTGTGATGTACTTACAAAAAACTCATAACTGATGGTCTATACATTTTTAAGATTGCCTAAAGAACTAGGTTAAGGACACCCAATTCGAATATAACAATTCATTACTCTGGTAACAGTAAAGATTTTTGTTTTGTGTGTGATGATAAGGATGAAGGGTAGTTTAGTCATAAAAGTTAAAATTATGGGTAAGAGGGGGACAATTATTAATGTGAGTTACGGCTAGGGCTAGTAAAAAGAAAAAATGAAGGAAGTAAAGAAAATGATGTGGGCTAAGGGCGTCCCAAGATTCGCAATGATGGTTAGGATTGGGTTCTAAACCATCATCACCATCCCACACCTTCTCTTCTTCCTTCTTCACCTCACCCATCATTTACTCTTTTGTTTTTTTATACTCATTTCTCTCTTTCTTCTATTTTTGGTCTCTCTTTCTTTTCCCTTTTACACTCTATTTTCTTCTCTCTTCTTTTTGTTGGAAATTAAGTGTTTTTATTTACTCTTTTTTTGTTTATTATGTCCTCTTTGATAAGGGATTGTATATATATAAATATACTTTTTATCTTTTGAAATAAAACATATTGATCAGAAAATAAGTTTGCCTTACCAGTTTTTTAAATTTGTAACTCATCTCGATACTATTTTTAACCGAGCTTATACAAGATATGTTTTCTCATATTAAAATTATTTTGATAAATAACATTGTTTTTACATTTTTTTTTCAGATCATGAACTGTACGTATCCTTATTTTTTTCTCTCATTTTTACGAGAATTTTTATATTTTTGAGTCGGATGAGACTTCTCTGTTCAACAAGTTTTGTCAATTAAATCAATAAATACACATATTATGTGTATTTAGGCGTAGTTAAAATTACAAACATATCTTTAGGTTACGTCAAATAATTAATGTGCTCTAAAATATAGGGATAGGACTTAATATTTCCAAGAACTACACACCTTTTTTTCCTTTTAAGGACTTTCTTGAGCAGTGTTTCAAACGTGAAATCCTAATTAATAAACGAGTAGGATACAAAAAGAAGATGCAGGCAATGCATGATGATAGTGTAGGGGGGGAGGTATTTGATATTTTGAGTTTTAATAAAAATGACAAGTTTCACCTCACATACATGGCAACATTGATGATGGTGTTTTGTTTTTACGTTATTATAAATCATAATTATTATGGAAGAGAATATCATAATTCATAAGTAAAGCATTTTATATAGCAAAAAAATGAGGGATGAATTTGATATAATTGAAAGTCCTCATGGGTTATGAGTGGGTTAACGTGGAACATCATGGTTGACAGGTGGTTTATTTTTTGGATGCGTCTTTGTTTCTCATAAAGAGGGTGTTTTTCGTAATTGTGGACTTGTTTCAAGTGCTTCCCCTCGTGGACCTCGTTCATTTCCTTCTTATTTTTGGGTTTTCCTTGATTGTTTGTAATTATTGATTTCCCAATCTATGGGTTGGCATTTGTAAAATTTACTTACCTATCATTCTCTTAATTTTATTGCATATTATTTTTAAGATGAAATAACCTTTTTACCCTCAAATTATCACTATTTTTTTGTACAACGTAAAAAAATTATTTAGTTTTTATTTATTTACGAGACTTTGTTTGTGTAGCATATTTTCATGTGTCTTACTTTTTGTCACTATTTTCCAATCATTCTCATGGCCATGTTGATGCGTATTAGGTTAAACATATGATAGAGAATTAGATATAAAAGCAAAGTTATGTGAGCTGCATGATAATGTTTTGGGTAATTCTGAAACGACTCTATTTCAGGCCTTATAGTAGAAAAATAAATGGTTGTAAATAGAAGCTTAGAATTAACACCTCCTACCTTAGGCGTTTTCACACTTTAATCCATGAACTTTTTCTTAAAGTAGACATTTTAATCCATCAAATTTCAAAACCTTATCCCGCTAGTCTAAATTTTATCCGATATTACTTAAGCGTAACATGTGACATCATTTTGAGGCATTTGATACTTTAATCTCTCTATGTTTAAAATTTGACATTTTGATCCATCAAATTACAAACGGCTGCCTTTTTAGAACAAATTTTTTATCCTCTTAAACACAAAGGCATTGCACCTGAAATTATTGTCATCATATTCTTCTTCGAGCACTTATTTTCATGAAAAATGAATCCTTCTTAAAGAAGGAATGGGGATTTTCAGGATTCTTAAATCTCAGTCCCGAGCAGTTATCATCGCACTGATTAGTATCATTTTCCCTAATATTTTCTCAATTCTCATTTCTTACAGTGAAAATAACCGAGTCAAGAACATTTACTTGATTTCGCAGCAGAATAGATCGAAATGATGAATTACATGCCGAATCTTATAGGAAATCATGAAAATGAACTCTCAAGTTATTCCACAACCCAAGAACCCTTGATTTTATATGTGAAAACTTGATTTTAGTATTGGATGAATGATTTTCTCTATAGAGCTTTCATAGGTCCGAATTTTCATCTAAAAAATGAAGTTCTTCTCCATAGAAGTTGATGGTAGTTTTTTATATTAACCATCATTGATAGTTTTTCACGTGAAAATTACCAATCATTCATTTTCAAGATCGGGTCGAGTCGACCCATCATGGGCGCCCGAATATGAGTTTTCCAACGTCTCCCACTCGCACATGATGGGATAGTACAAATTTAATTACGAACAATTAAACATTCGCATACTAATAAATTCATACGGGTAAATAGATCGTGTGACCCGCGAGCACATATAAGAGCTAGTTACTATGAGCCTCTAAGAGATAACATAGCAGCCCCAAAACTGAAGACTGTCTACTTGTCTCGCTATGCCCCAGACGTATTTGTTACATTAGTTCAAACATCTCTAATCCCTCAAAGAGCAATGCTTGACTTAATCAAACCATGTATTCACAATCATGTAATAGCCACTACAAGACGACATAATTGGTCGACCAATGAACACGCTTTAGATGTAGCAAAAAACGTCTTCCTTCCCTACATTTATAGCTTAGCTTCAAATTAATTGCAGTCCTAGACATGTTCCATTAGGTCGAATTACCATAACCGTAGGTAATATTCTAAAGTAGCAACATTTATTTGTCACTTCACTATATAGTCAAAAGTCACATAGGGCACAAAAATGAGGTTTCAAAGTACCTCAAATGACTCATACAATGTGAGAGCAGGGATTCTATCTCACATTTTTCTTATTTAGTCGCAAAAGACACATGTGGTATGAACACATGCTATAGTGGTTTTCTCTTCATAGAAAGAGTGTATGCCTATTATAATTTATATTGAACCACTATAAGGATCTTAGCTTAGTCGCAGATACCAAAATATTCCTCGTGCCTAGCTCAAGATCTTACTAGCTCGCTCCTCACAGCGCCTACCATAAGTTCTCGCACCCCGTCCACCAACCAGGCTACAAGATCGTGGGAATCATGTCGATCCATGAATTAATATTTAGACATCATCTTGATCTCTTGTTAAGGCGACAACCTAATTAAAGTACGCTTTGTTCACACTTCCCAAATATTTTAAGCATACCATGTCTCATCTCAATCCGCTCTTCAAGTACGCTTGTATAAGTTGGTCTATGTCTGTTGGCATACATTTTCATTTTATCCAAACATGATATGTGTGTTTTGTGCTACAAATAAATAAAATAATGAACAACATCAAGTTCACTAATTAATAACTTTGATACAAAATGTACTAAAAATTACACATCATATTACAGTATGTACAAACATAGGGAATTGACATGGCTTAGACAAATATCTATAGGGATTGGCTTTGTTAAAGGATCAGCCATCATTCGATGTGTAGAGACATGTTATATCATTATTTTCTTCTGCGTTATAATATCTCGTACAAAATTATACTCAATGTCTATATGCTTTGTTTTTCCATGATACTTTGGAACTTTAGTATAAGCGATGGTTGCTTGACTTTCACAAAATAAAATCACTGGTTTCGATGCACTAGAAAAAACTTGTAAATGTTGCAGAAACCTTCTAAGCCAAATTGCCTCTTGCACTGTAGCCGAACACGCTATAAATTTTGCTTCCATAGTTGATAACGCAATGCATGTCTGTTTCTTGCTACTCCAGACGTTGATTTGCATTCGTCTGGGTCACCACCCCAATCACCATCTGAGTAACCCACTAGATGCAGATTGTTTCCTCGATAGCATAAACATAAGTCTGTAGTACCTTTAAGGTATCTCAAAATCCTCTTAACAACTTTTCAATGAGCTTGTCCAGGATTCGATTGATAACAATTGACTAAACCAACTGCATAACAAATATCAGGATGAATTAATTACAATGGATAATCAGCTCTTTTTGTCTTTCCAAATGATTTTTTAGTTATTTTTCTGACAAGACAATTTCCACATGTAGGCAACTCTATCTTTACAAATGAGCCTAATAGACCTTCTTTAGCAAGCCTATTCATTTTGTCTTGCCCTATGTGACCTAATCTAACATGTCATATATTAGCATCAATCATATTATTACTAGACGATGCTATAAAAGAAAAATAATAGTCATTACTAGCATTGCTATGTTTAGCATCTAGAACAATAAAATCATTCGAAAAATAACCAGATCCATAGTACTTATTATCTAAATAGAATTTTGCACCACCTGAATGAAAATTGATATTGAAACCTAAACCTAGGAGAACAGTTACAGAGACTAAGTTTTGCCTAATCATAGGAGAATAAAGGACATCATGCAAGAATAATGTCTGACCACCATGCAACTCAAGCTTGCAAGTGCCAATTCCTTTAACTTCTACTCTGGAATTATTTCCTACATAGATCCATCTTGCTCCCACTGGGACCCGACGATACTCTTTAAATGCTCTTCTCTCTCTAGTCACATGGTCGGTTGCTTCTGAATCTATAGTCCATACATGATAAGATTCAATTAGTAACACACTGCTAGAAACATAACAACTATGAGAAGTAATATTAGAAAGTACCTTGTCTTTCTTGGGTTCACTGGGAGACGCAGTACATTCACGCGCAAAAGGACCCAGAATGCCACAGTTATAGCATTTCATCTCACTTTTGTTCTTCCTTTCACCGCCACGATTTCCTCTTATATGATGATTGGTCTCAGGTTTCTTACCTTTGTGTTGTGGGTTTGCACCTTTTCTTTTCTTTCCATTTTGAAATTTTTTAGAATTTCTCTTTCTGTTAAAACCTCTCTTTTGGGAACTTGTTTCAGCAACATAAGCTTGAGTAGAAGTTTTAGTAGTTTCCAAGCGCTCAGCTTCTAATTCCACATGACGCACAATATCATTAAAAGTTTTTATATTTTCATTGTGCGTCATGTTGACCTTCATGTGTTCCCAATTTTGAGGGAGGGAATGAATGACAGCTTGAACTTATTGTTCATCAGTTACTGCATGCCCAACACTCTTTAACTCTCTGATCATGTATGGCATCTCTCTCAAATGTTGTTTCATTGTGTGATGCTGAAGCTTCACATAGGTGTCAAATTTGATCGTGAGCTGTCTCAATCTTGTTACTGAAGTCAAACTAAATTTCTCTTTTAGAGCATCCTACATTTCCTTGGCAACTTCAAACTTCTTAAACTCACACATAAGATAATCTTGCATGCATCTCAACAAGATAATGCGAGCTATGCTGTCCTTTCATTTCAATAAATGATAATCCTCTTGATCTCTTCTATGTTGAGCAGAAGTACCATCTTCAGGTTCAGTCATACCGTTTTCAAGGGTTTCCAGAACTTCTTGTTCCTCAAGAATATACTGACTTTTCGATGTCAAATATCAAAATTATCACCGTTCAGTTTCTCACCCTTGTTTAGATCAATTATTATATTTTTATGCGGAAGCCATATAAACACAGCAGCTTATATAAATACTAGCACTTCAAAATAAAAACACGCATTCACATCTTAAAGTTATGGCAAACTAATCTAAGTCAATGATGATGTGATATTGAGTATAGGATCGAAAGTTCGTAGTTCAGATCATCATTACTTAGTTATATGCCTGAAACGTATCACATATGAGAATACACTAATCTCATTTATTATAACACTCAGTCAGTTAATATCAATATGAAAAAAATATATACACAAAATAAAAGACTAAACATGACAACTTACTTAGTTATAATTAATTCTAAAAACAGTCGTTATATACAAAAGAAATGGGACATTACAATGTGTTCAACACTTGAACATGAGACTTCATTCAGTGTATGTCCCTTCATGTCTACACCAAGGCCCAACCTTGCGATACGAAGCTTTACGAATTGTGATAATGCAGCTGATAGGTGAATTCCAGAACGTATATTTCATTCCTTTCTTGATATGAGATCTTCTGTAATACTCTTGTATTCTTCAGATGTATATTTTTCCATGATCTCTTCTTTATCTGCATTTCACGACCCTCGCAAGGAATTGAGAAGAATTTTGCATATATCTATCTCCAACTTCAATGCATTTTTTTCGCACTTCATTGTACATTTTACTCAAATGTACTACATGTTCAACCATATTGTGATATGGATTCATTTTGTACTCACAAAATTCATAGTACAAAATATATGATCCGTCACAATCTGAATCTCAATCCATATTTTTGTACTAACATACAAATAATTTGTATCAACTGAAAAATTTATATGTATGGAGATACTATTAGATGACCAGTTATATATAAAAAGAATATGTGAACTTGAATAATCACAAAGGAGAAGGTGCAACTATTATTTTTTTTAACTACTCTCGTCTCCACATGAAAAATGATTGCAACGTGTTCAAGGCCATAACTTCCATTTTTCACGTAAAGGGTATAGACATTTTAAATATATAAACTATAAATGCAGTAACATAAAAAAATTGCATTGAAGTCTTGAAACACTTTTACATGTTCAAATTGGAACAAATTTAAAACAAATTTAATTGGATTTTTGCTGATTTAAAACAAGTAAAAAAAATTAAAAGGCCAAAAATCACATAATCAGTAACCAAGGTCTCAAAAATCAATTAACTTGAAAAATTGTTATAGCCACCGATTTTCTGAATGACTTTAATTACCATTACCCAAAATCCAAACATAATCCTTTTTTTAATCCTGATTTGTTATAAAATTAATGAATCATTGATCCATACTGTCTAAACAGAATAAAAAATGGAAGAACCCACTGCCTAATCAAACAAGTACAGACTACGAAGTCAAAGAAAAAAAAACTATCTAAATTGAACTTAATCTCTATGCAAAGAATGACATTCTATGGTTTTGTTTCTCAAATTGATTACGGCAGGGGAGTGAATTTTAAATAACAATTTTTCCACAAAATTCAAAACATACAAACTAGTATTGTATAAATACTCGTGAAATAGATTTTTGACAATTATCTAGGTACGAAAACATCATGATTATGCTCTGATACCGATGTGAAAATAACCGAGTCAAGAACACTTACTTGATTACGCAGCGGAATAGATCGAAATGATGAATTGCGTGCTAGATCTTGTAAGAAATCACGAAAATGAATTTCTCACTTGTTCCACTGCCCAAGAGCCCTTGATTTTGTATGTGAAAACTTGATTTTAGTGTTGGAGGAATGATGTTCTCTATAGTTTTTTCATAGGTCCGAATTTTCATCTAAAAAAATGAAGTTCTTCTCCATAGAAATTAACGGTAATTTTTTATATTAACCACCATTAGTAGTTTTTCATGTGAAAAATTACAAATCATTACTTTTCAAGATCGGGTCAGGTTGACCAATCATAGACACCCGGATCCGAATTTTCCAACACTTACGTTGCATATCTCGTCATTTTCTAAGACCGACCTTGTGATATCATTTTGTTTCTTCTTTCCTTCTTCCTCTTCTTTTGTTGTAATATATTCATGTTTCTCCTGTTTGCACTATAGTTTGATTTTTTAATTCATTCTCTAGCTTAGGCTTATTTTGGCCAACTAATTTGAATTTCAGAGATATTTTCATTTCATGATGCATGCTATCATAAAAGAATTTGTTGGAAGAGAAACAATTGCAGGCACTCTTGCTTCTAATAAAAACCACTACATAAAATCGCCAGCAAAAGTGTAAAAATAATCCGTGTGCTTTATAGCGACGTTTCGAACCGCATGCATTGTTTTAAAGTAACGTCGTTAGTTGATTAACAAATAATTGTACGGCGGTTTCCGCCGTTGATAAAAACCGCTGCAATTTTGTTAAAATTTTCACAGCCTCTTTGTTATTTTTCAAACATCACATAATATTTCAGAATTGCCTGTTTCACAAAATATTTTATGATACAGATCTAAAATCTATCAATTTTTATAAAACTAAATTCTCCAAACAAAAAACATGTCCAAATATAGCTATTTAAATTCAATTCATGTTACATCAACCGTAAAATAAAAATCAATTCAAAGTTATAACATAACTCAATTCAAACAATTAGGCAATGATAATATCATCTGAAAACAAGAAAGCAAAAGTAATATCTTCAATATTTTGAAATTGTGTCCATAAAATATGGTGTAATAACTATTTATGAGTAAACGGTTATTTCTTTGACATTTATGTATCCCTTGATTTTATGAATAAATTGAAAGTTTCCTTTAATTAAAGTGTGTTTGTATTTTACTTAAATCCTGAAACTTTTATCAACGTAAGAAGAGTAAAACTATAGCGGTCTTCCAGACAAACTCTTTTGAGATCGTTCAGAATATTATTCACAGTCTTAAGGTCGACTGGGGAATTGAATCCAATTATGACTGTTAGGTTGAGTCAAATGATGTTGATATCGGGTCATGAGAGTGGAGACTCTAATAATTGACCTAGACATATTATGAAATATGTTAAATAGACCAGTAACCATTTAGTTTAGAGCAAAGTCGTTTATCTAGCTCTAAATCAAATTATTACACCTAAGGGTATTTTCATAATTACCTTAATCTTGAGGTGAATATGAAACTTTACTTAGTTACTTACAAGCTTTAATATGTCAAATGGGCAAGTTTGAATTGCCGGACAATACCTCGGTTGTTGCGATCATGATTCGACTATATTGGAGTTACGTGATTCACATATATGAAATTCGTGACGGGACTGCAATAGCAACAATATCATCTTATACTTTATTGATGAGTATGTGAATAAATAAACTGGCTCTGATACCCGATGAAATGATCATTGAATAAGACATAGTGATCTATATGAGATACTTTATTGGTATGTCTTTCTCATTCACAATCAATAAATGAGTTAAAGGAAATAATAACTATAGGGATAAAATGGTAATTTTATATTTCACTCTTGTTACTGATATTCACGAAGGGTAATATCATAAAATATTCTGTGAACCATGAAATATTAATGTTTATTTGCACCAACAGAAAATATAGCGCGCATGAATTGAAAATTCATTCAACATCAGACTATAGTTTAGTGGTACGATGTCGGGATTAAATAGTCGAGAATTTATGGAGATAAATTAACTGGGTATTTGAATCTCATAACTTTATTCATGTGGATCATTTGGTCTCAAGAGTAACTCATAAGAACATGAATGAGAAACAACGTCAGTTGGACCAAAAATGTGTTTTGAATCAAGGGATATTAGAAACAATTTTGTCTCTGGGAGAGATGTAAAAATCGCACATCACAATGCAGGGAGAATGAAAATTTATGTTTTATCATATAGGGGTATATGGATAAATTCTGTAATTAATATAAAAGGATTACAAACCTAACCCTAAGCTAAGCTAAGTGTTAGACAGAGAAGAAAATAGTTCCCCCCCCCCAAGCCTGTTGCTGTCAAAATATAATAGGGAAGACAAAAATTTTGATTTTTCTCTTTCAATCATCACTTTGAGAGCCAACACTCAATTTCTACTGATATCCTTGAGAGATATATTTCTGATTCTAACGGGTGGTTGTTGGAACAAAGATCAATTACTAGCTCTACGAAGAACAGAGAACGCGAGATAGAAATTGGATCCCGTCAAATCAGAAATTCTCCATTGATCGAAAAGGTATAGACTGTTTCAATATTTTCCTGATACATTTATATGATTATGCATGTTCATTGATTAGTTTGTGTTTAATTAGATTAAACATTTATATAAATTTTTTTTTTGAAACTTCACCTATAAACTTGTCACGGTTCATTAATTTTTCATCAAAATCTAAAACCTGATCCAACACAATCGCAACGATCATGAAGTTGGGAGAGCCCAGAAATCCTATTAAGACATACAAATGAATAAAATTAATATTAGTGTTAGAATAAATATAATTAATAATTATGTAAAGTATATATTCCTCAGATATCATACCATATCACCGCCTGGGAATTGTGTGAATGAAGGATTTTGTGTTTAATCATTTTCATAAATGCAAATACATTTGTTAGTTGAGATTATAGCTGAGGCACATTAGATTTAAGTTCATTGAGCCTTGATTTTACCCTCTCATGTTCCCCAATTAGAACGAAGGATAACCCTTCTGAAAATTGACCGCTACTTTGTGATCCAAATAGCATAGTGGGAGTTGGACTTAATCCCATTCCACGAACTCGTCCAAGATGCTCTGGACCCATAACTTCTAAAAATGCATCTCTAGGTGAAATAGCATTGCCATTCAACGATTGGGTGGTCATATTTTCTTGCATTTTTCCTATAACACAAATAAATAATTTGAATTCCATATATGACATATAAAGACTTAAAAATTACTAATGATAACAATTAAATATTACTTACAACTCTAGATGTAAATTCAAGATCTACTCAACTCTCATCATTGTGCTTATGCGAATCTATAAACACTTGACTACATTTGGCTCTCTTCCTAACTCCTACGTCTATCATTATATTTAAAATATTATATTCTCGATCACAATAGTAAAAATAAGAATACTACTTATAATACAAAAGGTTTACATACCATTTCATCATTTCTTCTAGCATAGCTTTTTCTTCCTAATGAATGTTTTATTGTTTGTTTCGATCGCACCATAGTATTTGTTTCACTGCGCTCATATTATTAATAAAATAATAATATTTATTCTATGCATTAAACAAAATCCATTGTCAAAATAAAATATTGTAATACCATTCCTTCATGAGAGAACAAAAAATAGACAGCGACATTCCACTGATATCTTAGAATGCCATCTTTTTTATGTCTCGAATATTCTTGCTCAGGTATTTTGAATCTGGACAGCGGCGTTCCACTTAATCTTAAGAAGTATAAAGAAGTAATCAATCTATGACCAATTTATTAGAGTAATGTAATTTCTATGATTGTCAACTTAATTGGTAAACTATGTAGCATAAGAAGGACAAATATCCAACAGGTATGTAATCCAAAACTAGTAGTGAGGCAGAGAGTGTGAGAGACAGAGAGAGACTCACCAGTGGACGAACAGTGAGGGTGATCAGTGATCAACAAAGAAGAGTGACGGGGAGAAGACGAGGCGTGGATGAGCGACCGAATCCTCTAAATCACTTTATAGTCACTTGAGAGTGTGAGGGGAAAAAAGTAAATCACGGGTTAGGGGAAAATCTAGGGATTTACAGGCCTTTTACTGACGGTTATGGAACCGCGCAACTAAGATGAGAAAAACCACCGCCTTTTATATTTTATCTTGGAGTTAAGATGGCGGATGGTAAACCGTAGGTAAAAATAATATATAGCAGCGGTTTTGCCAAAACCACTGTCATGAGTTTATTTTTAGCCACGGTTATTAAAAATCATCGTTGAACCTCTTCACCGCTTTTTATTACCGGAGGTTGCATTAACAGCAGGCATAAAATCACCGTGAAATACTGTTTTTCTTGTAGTGAATCCTTCTTTTAACCACACGTCAGTAAAACTAATAGAGCAAGTCTCTTTGCTCCTGCCCCTGCCCCTGCCCCTATTGAAGAAATAATAGGATCAGAGACTACACTTTCTCATTCAATTGTTGTATGATTTGCTCCAAAATCTGAGTGGCAAACCTTGGTAGAAGTTTGGAGATTATGAGCTTAACAATCTACAACCTCTTCTCATTTCACCACCCCTGTTATACAATTGCATTTTGAGTTAAGATTATGTAATACATAATTTAGGCTTCAGGATGATAACCCTGATAACAGCCAATGATGAGTTTAATCCATTATATTCTTTCTAGGACGTGTGTTCTGGTGGAGTCAACAGCTTTTTGAACTTGGGACTAAAATGTTGCAAATTTATAAACTGATAGAACAAAGTGTCCAATCTTAAAGTAGGGAGACTTGGGTATTTGACGCCCTTAAGTGTAGAGGGCTAGTGGCTTTTCCATAGAAAATGACATTTGATGCGTTAGTCACGACTATCAAATTTTAGATTGATAAAATAACATTTTGAAAGCTGAGGGATTAGTGTTTATTTTCAAAATTGACATAGATTAAAGTGTACAATCACCGAAAGTTCGAAGAGTGTTAGTGGCTTTTGCCTTTAAAATTTAAGTATTGATAGTTTTAGTTTTAGGTTGAAAAGTAAATTAATCCACATAAAATGCTTTACATTTTTTACTCTAATTTTCTCAAAACACTCCCAAAATTTCGAGGATTTTTATTGCAAACCCTTAATATATATATATATATATATATATATATTTCTTTGTTTAGGATGCAAGAGGAAAGTGTGAGGAAATTTTGCTAATTTTTTAGGATATAATGTGAAATTTTCATTATTTTTCTTATTTTATTAATTTAATTAAAATTAACTTTTTTGAAATTTAGTCTATCATTATTTATTTATTTAAATACTGATAAAACTTAATTAAAATTAAGTCTAAAATTGCAAGTCAATTTTTTTTTTACATAATATATAACTAAAGAGCGTTTAAGTAATTTCTTGTTATTTACACAAATTTACAATAAAAGTTAATATATGTCAAACATAGCAATCATAAATTATCACTTATCAATTTCATATATTATCATGTTCAATCAAACATGACAATCATATTTTGTAAGTAATTGAATTGTTATGATCATTCTAGATTGCGCGAACGAAACGGCACTAAAAAGCAAGCCAGCAAAATCTAAAAGAAAATATGTTACAAATATCATCAAAAATTAAAAAATAATAAAAATAAAAGAAAGTACAAAAATTTAGAGAATTTCACCACCGAATATTAATTATTAATAATTTTATGACGTTATAGTTAGTATTAATTGTCATTTGAAGCTCTACAGTCTAATACGAAATAATAATATTTTGACATTGAAAATTTTGAGTTTTTATCTCCAACGGTCTTGGATTTCGAGAGTAATCCAAAGTTACATCCTACATTCTCAGCATTATTTGAGAAAGATTATTCATTTTGTTCGCAATTTTTATCTTTGTCGTCATACTCGAAATTGTTAAAGAGACTAAAGATTCATTATCAAATGTGTCAGAAATTATCAAAGATACGCAAAAATAAAAATATTTTATCTAGTTTGGTTCATTTAAGATACCTCTTTCACCCATAATTTTAGTATTATTAGAAACTTGTTGAGTAGCTATTCGCCGAAACATTCTAAAACATGATCAAATATATTTGAGCTTCAAAACTTATATATCTAGGAAGAACTAAGTAACGTGACAAAGATGCACAAATTATCTAAAAAAGATGTGATGTGAGGATAATAATCATAAATCTAAATCTATAGAGAATAAATCAACATTTTTATCTAGTTCTGATTGGACATAACAGACTTCTGAATTATAGGTCAAATCTAAACTGACATTCGTACCGACTACTCTTGATTTTTTAAAATGATTATAAACAAATTGTCCATGTACTAAAACTAGAAACAACATGGAATATCAAATATGTTTTTACATCTCACCATTTTTTAAAGTAAATTTCTTATTACAAACTAGACTAGAAAAATAGTTAACTTGAAGTTGTCCGAAATTTTTTGTTTTTTTTCCAAATTTACAAAAAAAATTTAAAAAAATTAGATATAATTTTAAATGCTTAATCAACTATAGCAACCCATCTTATTTAATTTTCAATTCATACATGAAATTATTTTGTTTCAAAATAATATTTTTATGATACATATTTAGGGATCGGGATTGTCCGTCATTGAGATTCCAATGATAACAATTTGACTTATTTGAATTATTTGAAGTATACGATTATATTTGAGATTGGCCAAATTGAAAAAGAAAAGAAAATTTTATTTTATAAATTTAGAACTAATGGAATAATTTAGATAAACTAAAACTTGACAAGTGGATTGATTCTCAAACTGTAGCTAGAGAGTCCTACCTATATCATATAGAAGCTTGAGAAGAGGACAAATTCGAAAAAAAGAATCTACATTTGTCAGTCAGTTTGATATTTTTAATGATTGGGGTTCTAAGAAAGAAAAAGTCAAAAGAAATAAATAAAGAATTAAATGACAAAATTAGCAAGTAATAAGACCCATTTTCTTTTCCAAGAAAATCGTATTTATGTTTAAGGCCTTCTAATTTCCTTTAAAATCCTTCCATTTGTAGTAGTAGGAAAAGAAAAAAGAATTGCATAAGTATTAGCTACGTGGCAGGGTCCATCAGTACCTCTGTTCCATGCTTTCATTGTTTTCAAATAACACTCTTAAGTTCTTTGAAAAATAAAAACATTTTTCAGTTTTTGTTAACTGTTTGATATTCATAATTAGATAGTGTGAGAGTAGAACTACCATTCAAGTATTTCATTTGTAACTCATAAATTTTAGAATAAAATTTGAAATAATTACATAAACTCGTAAATCACTCACTGAATGAGACGCCATAATAGATAAATGTTGTTCTAATCTAGACAATCAAGTGAGATTTTAATAGTTTAGATTGAATCATGTAAAAGATTAAAAACAAAAATAGTGAGATGTCATATTTTATAAAATAGACGAAAGAAGATCTACATGCGCGTTTCTGGTTCTAACAAGCAACATACCATTCAAATGGTATTTGAATAGGTAAAAAATACTTCACTGTCACGAGAAATAAAAGAGACTCACGCAGGACTCATGAGAAGTGTCGAGAAAGCAGAAACGGATGATTGGCTGAAATCGTGAGACATCTCGAGAACGGGAGATTATCGCCTCCAGAACGGGAACTGACATCTCGAGAATGAGAGATCATCGCCTCCAGAACGAGAACCGACATCTCGAGAACAGAAGATCATCTCTCCCAGAATAGGATCCGAGATCTCGAGAATAAGGAATCATTACCTCCTGGACAGGATAAAATATCATAACGGAAATGAGGGTTCAGACTGACGGTCAAGCGGCCATGATTGATTGGGTAAGACTGCATCACTTGGACAAGACAGATTGGTAAGTCACTAAATGGTTCTGACTAATTGGCTCGGGACCACATGGAACTACCATATGATGGTGATTGATCGATGACTGAGTGTGACAGATGAAAGATAAATAATAAAGGAGATCCCACAAATGGGTGTTACCTTAGGCCTGACCTCATCTGATATTTTGATTTATTTTGATTATTTTTAGTGATACCCATGCGATGAGGAAGATATATATGAAGCCAATTTCTTCAATAGAGGGAGAGACTTTTGAACTCTAGAAGGGTTTTGAATGATCAAGCATTTCTTTATGTATCACTAACACTAATACAAATTTTATCCACATCAATACATTTTTCCCTTCATCTTGGAGAGGATGGAAAAAATCATTTTCATTTTGGTGCTTTTATTGAGAGCTTGAGAAAAAGGCTCAAGAGACCTACCTTACAAAACGATAAACGTGCCTAGAACCAGATCCAACACGGCTCTAAATGGAAACAACGGGCCCAAAAATGAAGACAAGCATGCAGATCAACCGACCCCAGCCTCAGAAATGCTGCAGATGATCCTTAACAGGATGCACAAGATGGAAAGAATGAATATTGAAACGATGCATAATGCATGGCAGAATGTGCAAGAGCAAATCAACACGTTACAACAAGAACTCGTGAAAACACAAGCAGAAGTAAGCCAACAGGTGAATGATAACGAACAAGACACCCATCTCTAAGGGTGACCAACGAGATGAAAGGTAAGGGGACCGCGAGAATGACAGGAGCATACGACGAGGAGAAGAAAACCAATCGCAAAACCTTGCGAAGGAAACTACATGAGAGGTTCGGCAACCTCGAATCATGTCAAAAGAAGCAGTCGAGGAGCTATTCGACCAAAAAATGATAGAGATAAGGAATCTCGGGAGTACGGAAAAAATAGACCTTAAGTCTCTTATCAGGACACCCTTAGGCCCAGAAGTTCTAGCAGCACTCGTACCAAAAAAAATTCACCGTGCCTAGGTTCAAATGTTAGGAAGGAAAGTCTGATCCCGTAGACCATCTCTGACAAATCAGACAAGACATGGCACTATACCAACACGACGATAAGCTGATGTGTAGAATGCTCCTTTCCAGTTTAGACGGGACGACTTTGAAGTGGTACTACTCTTTGCCAATGCACTTCATCGCTAACTTCATTATTATGTCCTCAGTTTTTATAGAACAATACTCAACATACTGTACCATCATGGAAGACTCGAAACATATAATGATGATCTCCACCAAGGAACGGGAGTCCCTGCGAGAATACATTCACCGCTTCAAAGATGAAATGGTCAAGATCGAGAACTACGATGACCGGTTTGTCAGATTGGCCTTCCAACGAGGTCTTGACCCGAAATCGCCTTTCTTTGAAGACCTATTCAAAGTAAAGCCCATTTCCACGGCAGAGGTTTTTCAACGGGCACGCGCTTATATT
This sequence comes from Datisca glomerata, assembly GCA_003255025.1. NCBI lineage: Eukaryota > Viridiplantae > Streptophyta > Magnoliopsida > Cucurbitales > Datiscaceae > Datisca > Datisca glomerata. The sequence continues at coordinate 274,525 of QANY01000568.1, forward strand.
ATGTTGGAGGAAGAGAAAAGAAGTATGCAAAGAACGGTTGAACGAAAGGAAGAAGAATTTCGGAAGCGAAAAAGGAGCTCAAGACCTGAAGGGAGGAAGCATGATGAAATAGAAAGAGTGAACGGGAAGAAGGCCCAACAGAACAGAATTTCCCAACATAGGCGAGATTTTGATAGAATCCACCCGAGGGACAAGATCTACACACCGTTGACCATCCCGGCCAATCAGATACTGGAGATAATCAAAGAACCTTGGATGAAAATACCAGTCACATTCACTAAAGAACCTAGCTACATAGGCAAAGATAAATATTGCTCCTATCATAAGAGCAACAGACATTACATGTGAGACTGCTTCCATGTCAAAGAATATATTGAACAACTGATCAAAGAAGAGTACCCTGGCCAATTTGTGAAAACAGATGAACATAAACGCGAGATTGAGAAAAACAACCGAGAAAAGGATAGGAAGAATAAGGGGAAACAACCCCTCTGCATCGTCGACACAGTTATAGCATTAATCGAGCAAGAAGGAAAGACAAAAAAGAAAGGAAGATATACTGCAAACGGTCAGCATTGGAAAGACATCATTTGAAGCGCTCAATTAGCAACGGGGACTCGCCGCTTATGTTTGGCGACTCCAATCTAGAAAATGACGAGCACCACAATGATGCCCTCGTTATTTCAATTCAGGTTGGTAACTTCTTGTTAAGGAGAGTCTTAGTAGATGACAGAAGCGCAATAAACATTTTATATCGGGGAATCGTAGAGAAAATGTCCATAGGCGATCAAAAATTACAAGAACATCACAACCATTGATCAGATTCAACTGAGTCATTAACTATTCATAAGAAACCATAATGCTCCCAATAAGCGCATGCTCGTTTAACCACATGAGCGAATTCATGGTGCTGGGAATAATTTCCCCATACAACGTAATCCTAGGAAGGACTTGGCTCCACAAAATGAAAGTTGTACCCTTAACATTCTACCAAGTAATAAAAGGTTACCAGACCGCGGCTCATATCTGTTCAATAACTTCTTTAGAATCTGCAAAGAAAAATGACACACAAAAGGCCATTGGACCCGTGGATCTATAGTAATTACAGGGAGACGGGCAAGATGACCCAAGGTACAAGGCAGGAGAGGAAACAGAGCCCATATGCTTAGAGAAATGGACCTAGAAGATAACAAAGATTGTTGCCCGTCTCGAAGAAAGTTGGAAAAAGAAGTTGATAGAAGTCCTAAGGGAAAACAAATATGTGTTCGCGGTAGCAGTGTAGGAAATGCCCGGCATCCCAGAGGAAATAATTCTGCCACAGATTAAACACTAATCCCACTATGAAACATGTGAGACAAAAAAAGAGAAGCTTCGCCCCTAAAAGGAATCAAGCGATCAAAGAAGAAGTTGAGAAGCTCTTAGCGGCAGGTTTCATCAGAGAGGTGAACTACCCCGAATGGCTCGCTAACGTAGTAATGGTGTAAAAAAATAACAGAAAGTGGAGAATCCGCGCCGACTTCACTGACCTAAATAAAGCATGCCCCAAAGACGAATACCTACTGCCAAGGATAGGTCAGATGATAAACGTCACTTCTGGGCATGAGCTGCTCAGCTTCATAGACGTTTGTTTACTCAGGTTACAATCAGGTAAGGAAGTTCCAACCTGATCAAGAAAATACTTCATTCATTACTGAGTACGATGTCTATTGCTACAAAGTCATGCCCTTTAGGCTAAAAAATGTTGGTGCGACTTATCAAAGGTTGGTGAACAAAGTCTATGTCGATAACATGCTGGTCAAAAGTAAGAAGCGGGGACACCACATTCAAGAAGTTGAAGAAGCCTTTTCTGTTCAAAGGCAAAATTCCATGAAGCTAAGCCTAAAGAAATGCACTTTTGGGTGTCAGTGGGAAAGTTCCTTGGACATCTAATTACACAATGGGGAATCGAAGTAAACTCGAACCAAGTGAAGGCAATTATAGAAATGAGGTCCCCGCGGAACCTCAAAGAAATCCAGGGTTAACAGGAAGATTAGCCGCCCTAAACAGGTTCATCTCCAGATCAACAGACAGATGCAAACCTTTTCTTGAAAGATTGCGGAAAAATTCAGCGAGCGATTGGAATGAAGACTGTGAAGAAGCGTTTACAAAAATTAAAGAGTACCTGACTCCCCCTTACCATCCAAACCTATTCCAGGCAAACAAGTTCTGTTATATGTAGCCGTCTCTAGGGGGCACTCAGTGTCGTACTCATCAAAGAAGAACAAAGGAAGCAGAAACATGTAAACTTTGTAATTAAAAGCCTTGTAGTAGCGGAAACAAGGTAAAAATGAATGGAGAAACTAGTATTAGCAGTTGTAACTGTAGCACGAAAGCTAATGTCCTACTTCCAAGCCCACAACATCAAAGTATTGACTGAATCTCCCATTAAAAGCCTTCTGAACTTGACGGAGACAAAGGAATAGAAAAATGGTCAATTGAGCTGAACCAATACGACATCAGCTACGGGCCCCGAGCATCAATAAAAGGACAGACATTAACAGACTTCGTAGTCAACTTCACAATAGGGGAAGTTGAACGGGAAGCTCAGAAAATGGGAGAAAGTGGAGCCTGAACGCTCTTTGTAGATGGGGCTTAAAACAATAAAGGAGCATGAGTAGGGGTGGTGGCACAAACTCTCTTTAGGGAAGTATTGGAGCATTCCATCTCTTTCGAATTTAATGCATCAAATAATGAAGCAGAATATGAACCGTTGATCGCGGGAATATCCTTACTACAAGAATACGAATAAACTGAAGTTAAGATTTTCTGTCATTCCATACTGATCGTAAAACGGGTCAGGGGAGAATACACAGCAAAGGATGAACGGATGATAAAATACTTAGAGCGAGGGAAGGATCTCCTCAAAACATTAAATATTTATGAAATCCAACAAATTCCAAGAACGGAGAACGGGCATGTTGATGCCCAAGCAAACTTGGGATCTTCATTTCACCTCTCTTACAGAAGGAACATCCCCGTAGAAGTTTTGAAAGAACTTAGCATCTAGCTCCCTTTAACTAACTTGGTCGATATATAAATTGAACGGGAGCCTAGTTGGCAGGACAACATAATCCGCTTGCTAAAAAATGGAATGCTTCCTGAAGATAAACTACTTTCCAAAAAGACACGACAATGAAGTATCAGGTACACAATGATTAACAGAGTACTATATAAGAAAATGTTTGCAGGACCATACCTGAAGTGCCTACGAGAAAAAGAAGCCGAGTATGTACTAGCAAAAATTCATGAGGGCATATGCGAAAACCACACCGGGGGCAGATCACTAGCCTATAAAGTCATGAATGAAGGATATTAATGGCCCCAAATGCACCAAGACGCCAAACAGTATGCGAAAAATGCGACAAGTGTCAGCGTTTCACGCCCGTAGCAAAAATGGCCCCTAGGGAACTCAAAACGGTGGTTAATCTTTGATCGTTCATGCAATGGGCCCTAGACATTGTCGGACCACTCCCTATTACGCCTGCTCAAAAGTGTTTCTTGTTAGTTGCCACAGATTATTTCACTAAGTGGATCGAGACCGAAGCTTTCGCTAGAATTCGTGAGGAATAGGTAAAAGGGATCTTGTGGAAGAACTTGGTGTGCAAGTATGGGATCCCCCAGATCTTGGTATCTGACAATGGACTTTAGTTTACCGGGAGCTTGGTAAGAACATTTTGTAAAGATATGAAAATCATGAATCGCTTCTCCATGCCTTACTACCCCTAGGGGAACGGACAAGCGGAAAGATCAAACTAAGTCATACTTGATAACCTGAAGAAGTGTCTAGAATCCGCAAAAGGAAAATGGGTAGAATAGTTAACCGCAGTCCTATGGTCATACATAACGATCCCGAGAGAAACAACGCGAGAAACCCCGTTCGCATTATCATACAGAGTAGAGGCGGTCATCCCCATAGAAATTGGAAGCCCCACCATCAGGGTCCGAACTAAATGAACAACAAAATGAGGAGCTCCTGAAAAACGGTCTTGATGAACTAGAGGAAAGAAGAGAAGCGGCCCGGATCAGAATGGCTCGTTACAATGAGAAAATGAAATCTTATTTTCAGAAGAAAAAAAATGAGGAAACGGAGATTCCAGACAGGAAAACTGGTTCTCAGAAAAATCTTTCAAATGGAAGGAAAGCTCGGGCCAACATGAGAAGGATCGTACATAATCCGTAAAATAGGAAGAAGCGGTTATTATCACTTGGGAAATGGTGAAGGAACACAATTGCAGAAACCATGGAACGTAATTCATCTGAAAAATATTTTGTGTAAAGAATGTTAAATACCCATTATAATGAGACATCTCCCTCATACTTCTTCCTCAAAAGTTTTCCACGCAAAAATAGTAGCGTCGAACTTCTCTCCTCAGTCGGACTACTACTGATAACAGAACTAAGGGCCGAAAATGTCCTTGGAGGGCCAGTTCATGAGTCCTACTCTCAGAAAGAACTAAGGGCATAAAAAATCATTGGGAGAGGCAGTTCATAAGTGCTACTCTCAGAAGAAACTGAGGACATAAAAATTCATTGGGAATGACAGTACATAAGTTCTACTTCCAAAAGAAAAACTGGAGATATGAAGAGTCCTTGGAGGGCATCCTATAAATCCTACACTCAATATGAAAGAAAACTAAAAAGGTGGAAACAAATGACTTCAAAGGAGCCAATTGAATCATAAAATAATTAAAACAAACGGAAGGGAGAACGGACCCATTACATTGCAATCAGAAAGAGAATTCCAACCTCAACGGATAGAAAGTATAAACATCCAAAATAGGTAAACACTCTATAGTCTAGGCAAAAAAAAATTATGAGAAAAACTCTTAAAGAAAAAGAAGAATGGGCGCGAATAAATAAGGGGAGCTAAACTATTTACATCTTTTTGAAGCAATTCCTTTCATAGAATATCTAAGGAGATAACTCTAAAAAAATCTCATTAAGTGTTCGAAAGCATTGGAGCTTCTTGGATAAATTTTTTTGCTTAGTATTGTCTTGCAGGAAGGATAAGTTATCACCATTAGAAAAGACAGGAAGCACATATTATAAAAAGATCGCTTCGATAAAGGAAAACTATAAAGTAAGATAGAAATAACAAAACAGAAAGGTAATAATTACAAAGTAAAAAACCACCAAGAGCTAAGTTTCCCCTTCGTGAGTAGCTTTAGCAAGAACCTTTGAGGTGGCAATGAGGGTCTCTATTACGGGGTCAGCACGGGCTTCCACCTCAGGGTCAAAAAAATCTTTAGAAGGAGGAGCGAGAGGAATGCAAGGAGTCTGGTCAGACTTAGTGTCGCGATACCCCAAAGAATAGGCCATCTTCTCAACCCTGTTAATAATGGCTTGGTACTGACCTTCGAGACCAGTAGGCGGCTCTTTCACCTCAGCAAGAGCCGCCTCGGTTGAGATCAACTTCATCTATGTTGTGGACAACTGAGCCTCAGCCTCAGCATCAGCCTCAGCCTTAGCCAACATCCTTTCAACTATTACCAGATTTCCCTACTACTTCGGCTACCATCTTCGCTTCCATCCGAGATGCTTCTAGCTTCACCCGTTCAGTTGTGACCACGTTTAGGTTAACTGTTAAGGGGCATTAGCTTGTCGCAACTCAGCCTCAACCCCCTTTAGACGCTCTCGTTCAGCGAGGACCGCATCATGAACCCGGTTAATTTCCCAAACCCCATTTATGCAGCTCGCCAGCCGGAGTTCCATAGCATGTAAATGTGCCTGAAGCCCGTCATGATAAGTCATGGCCTTCCAGGAAGAAATAGCTAAATGATTGGTGGAACGGACGCAAACCAAAAGCAAAAAATAAACGACAACAGTTAAAGTTTTTTACCTACATTAATCCATGACTAAGACCAATGACTTTATCCATAACGGGCATCTGGCGCAGTACAGCCAAATCCACGTCTGACCTGATCTCCTTTGCAACAACATGTGAAGGAAGATGATCCTTCAGAAAGCTCACCGAAGCTCTAACGGGCGGGGCCACCGAGAAACGCACTCATTTTTAAATACCATCATCCTCCACGAGTGCGCCCTGGGAACTGGCAGGAGGTGAAGACGACCTTTGAACAGGCGAAGGGGGAAAAGATGTGGCATCCTCCTGATCTGAAATATTCTCACTTAACAGGATTGAAGGATTAGCAAAGGCAGATGGCGGCACAACAACTGGAACGGGGGGAGGAACCGGGGGCACATACCTTTTTGGAACATTGGTAGTCCCAGTTTTATGACGGACGCTCCTCTCATCCCCGCCAATTATCCCAAACAGAACACTCTTGAGATGCTTCGGTATCTCCATATCGTTGTAAGAGAAACTGAAGATTACGCCTTGTTCTTCGGCCTCCTTCTGTGCAGCTTCCCGTTGAGCCTCACGCTCCCTTTTTTTTTCGGTCAAAATTCTCTTCTACCCATTCTGACTCGGAAGAATTTGTCCAGACTACCCGACAGAATAAAGGAGCGGGAATCGCAACGGGGATAGCCCGAGGAGCTTCTGTTGCAGAGGTTGTAGGGGCAACAAATTCAGCGACTGGAATGGGTGTGACCGCGACTTCGACCTATCTCCTTGGATCAAAGAGATCTCACCAGTCCTATTCTGGACAACTATAAGTAGCACGAAGATGGGCTGCACGACTTTTGGGACAAATGACCTCTTGTTCAGGTTAGAATCTACACAAAGAAACAAGATACATCATATAAAAAAAGGCAGAGAAGAAACGAGAAAAGAGGAAATAAGGGGATCAAGCTACTTACTAAACTCTCCCCAGAACTGAAAAATGGTCTAGCGGCCGTCCCGCTAATCCAGAGGGTCCATCCATTACAACCTTTGTCTTTGGGCGGCAAATCAGTAACTAACCCTTCCTGTTTCCCAGTGGCAGGGGGCAGATAATAAAAGGTACCACGCCGCCTAACAGAGTATACGACGCTTATATCATCTACTGCTATGGATAAATTATGCCTCCTATTGAGGGCTTCTATACCTAAAAAATTATATACGTGCTAGGAGTGTATTGTGAGGTAGCCAGACGAAAGGTACTAAAAAATTCCTGAAATAAATGAGAAGGCATCTTTATGACATCATACGGGAAGGCATCTTTACGACAGACAATAAAATGATCAAACTCTTCCTGGTTCCTAATTAAGGGGACCGTAACCCGGAACAGTTTTTCTGCCATAACTAAACCAATAAAGGAAGGAAACAAAGGACACGAAGAAGAAGAAAGGAGATGAAGAACTTATAGAGTACGGATTAAACATGAAAGAGAAAATGTGGGAGATTAAGACTCTATATATGTACCGACATAAAAGCCAGGTTCAAAATGGTTAATGAATTCAAAATGAAAAAATTTTGCCTGACGGTGGGCATAGAGAATGATACATGACAAATGGATACATGTCCACTCTGCATAAAAGGCAAGCGAGTGATGACATGACAGCTGGATAAAGGGAAACCTAACGGATCATAAACGTGCATGACGTAAGAGCCGTAAATGAAGCAACTCATAAAGAATGAAAAATGAAGCCCACGCGCACGCATGTCACGATGGAATAAAACAAAAATAAAAATAAATGAAGTTTCGAAGGAACGTGTCAGTGACCCAGAAACGAGGCAATGATGATACATTATCTCATTATTTAAAAATATTTATGACATTTATTGCACAACACTTAATATTTTACATAATAAAAGAGGATCCCGAATTGATGAAAGTAGATCAAGAATAGCTGTTCTCCAAAAAATGGGACGCATGCTAAGAGTATTCATTGCACATTGATGAACATTGTCAAAATGCAATGGGGCAAATGAAGGGGTAAAAAATATTTCACTGCCACGGGGAACAAAAAGGACTCACCCAGGACTCATGAGAAACGTCGAGAAAGCAGAAACGGATGATTGGCTGAAGTCGCGAGACATATCGAAAACGGGAGATCATCGCGCTCTAGAATGGGAACCGTCATCTCGAGAACGGGAGATCATCACCTCCAGAACAGGAATTGACATCTTAAGAACGAAAAATCATCGCTTCCAGAACGGGAACCGACATATCGAGAACGGGGAATCATTATCTCCTGGACGAGACAAAACATCAGAATTGAAAGGAGTTGAGTGTTACATTAGGTCTGATCTCATATGATATTTTGATTATTTCTAGTGAAACTCATGCAATGAGGGAGATATATATGAAGTCAATCTATTCAATAGATGGAGAGACTTTTGAACTCTAGAAAAGTTTTGGATGATCAAATATTTTTTTATGTACTACTAATACTAATACAAATTTCATCCATATCAATATATTTTTCTCTTAATCTTGGAGAGTACGAACAAATCATTTAGAGTATTATTATGGCTTATATTCCTTATAAACACCCCTTTTTAAGGTGAATAAGTAGCAAGAATAAACCAAGTTCAACGCTGCAAGAAGTGACCGTCAGACCCAAATGTCAATCAAGAAAATGAATCAGAAAACCAAAACATAGGTTAGGGCTGCAAAAGAAGGGTCTGACCAATTTTATTAGGGTTGGATGAAAAATTGGGCAATAACGTGAATGAATCTTAAAGCCTTAATCAATTAGGGACTGAAACCACCAATGATGACAAATCCAAACATTTTTAAAATTTAACTTCCCTTTTATTTGACATTGTTTTCTCTATTTTGACCTATTAAATAACCCATATTTACCTTTTTGCAAGCCAGAAAAAAAAAGTAAAGCGTAAGTTGATGCTTATCGTCGCGTCTCGCGTGATTAACGACTATTTTCAACATGTCTCAAATCTTAGTATTTTTTGTCAAACGAAAGTACTGGACAAAAGAATCATGATGTTTGAAATTAGAAAGATATAGTAGGACTGATTAGTTCATATAAACAGTGGAAGACTAATTTGTATTTTTTTCAAAAAAAAGATTACATAAATTGGAAATAGAGAAAGGAAATGGGGATTAATAAGTTGTTTGAAATTTAATAAATGTGAATGGGCAGAGAGGTGAAGAGATTTGCATGAGCAGCCATAGAGAATAGGCATTCATGTAAACAAGCCATCATGATTTGGATTTGTGTATAATTACAATTATACAGAGAGACCCATCTCTGAATAATGCCTTTTCTCATTCTCCCAAACTTTGTTTGTGTGAGAGAAATAAAGAAAAAGAAGAAGAAGAGATGATTGTTTTGTATTACTACCCATCGATTCAACAGCAAGCATTGATGTAGAACACGTGAATTCTTTATCATTCTCATAATTTCATCCTAGCTAGTTTTAGATCACAATGGGTGACTCTCTCTCTCCGTTTTTTTTGTTTTTTAAAATAAATTACATGAAAATGTTATGTATCATCATGTTCAATATTTAATTTTGTCATATCTTGAAATGATAAATGATTATATTAGAAAAAAAGTTTGAAGTATGATGTGTATCTTAATAGATACACATCATACAACAAAAAATATAACAAGAGAACACACAAATTATAATGATTCACTTTCAAATTAAGAACTATGTCTACTTTAATCGTTATAGGATTTCGCTATCGTGAATAAAAATTAATTTACAACATGATGTCGCAAGACTCACACCTTTATGAGTTTTACGACATTCACGAACTGATTGCTTAATATTCTTTGTATAGCAAGTACAATAAAACAACAAAAAAAAGAGATAAAATATTAAAAGAAACTCTTGAATATTTAACACATATAGGTTACACACTCTAATAATATCGGTGTCTAATATCACGTATAGTATTACATAAAATCAATTGAGTGCCCCAATACTTCATAACATTTAATTTAGTAGGTGTTAGTGTGTAACTAGCTTAAAATAAAAGTGTTAAACAATAAATTTTGAAGTATATGAGATTTTCTTTAAAAAAAACAGAGAAAAAATTTAGCTTTTGATATGTGGAAAGAGATTATTTAAACGACTCAACAAGAAATTAGGATCATCTGCAATTGCTTAACAACGATAGAGAATAAATTTAATCCAAACCGTCCAAATAGATTTGGATGGCTTCGATTAAATGTTAAAAAGTAAAAAGAGCAAAATTTTTGTTTTTCTCTCTTATAATTTAACACAATTTAAATCGTTCAAATATGAAGAAACAATTAAATAATATTAAACTGTCATGTCGTTTTAAATTCTAATGACAGACAATGTGTCCACGAACAAGAATGAAGAAATAGTGAATGAATTAAACAGCAACAACGCTATGACCTCATAAATATTGAAATGCCTTTTTGAAAAAGAGTCGAATACTTTTTCTGATGTCATTTTTAATGATTTCACATAATAACAATACCCTGCATGGCTAATGATGATTTTTTTACATTATTACGGTTAGTAAGAGCATTGAACCCTACACGTGAGCCTAGGCTTTGATAATTCATCTTTAGGATTTTTTTTTTCTTTTGGGACCACTCCTCTTTGTATTCACCCTTCACGCGGTTAGACAATTAATTTATCTTTTAAAATTAAGGAAGAATTAGGAAAAAATTTAAAAATAAAGTCCGATTTACAAAAATGGTTAAGGAAAAAAATTTACAAAAATAACCGGAATAGTCAATTTAGCTATATACATAACATAAGAATGACTTATATATTTATGTAAATACGTTAGCTACAACTGAATTATTTACATTACTAAATTAATAACAAGCTCGCTCTAGCCATTTTCTTAATTCACTCTGAAACCTGTTTTCTTTTGTTATTTTCTTTTCTTTAAAGGTAATTTTTATTTTCAAATTGTGTCCAAGAATGTACTTTTATTTTCAGTAATCAATACATACGTGTGATTAAACATATTATATTTTTCACTGTGATTATCACTCATGATCATGTCATCTTTATGTGAATTAAATAGAATTATACAACACCATATTATCTGTCTTCAATTTATTTGAATAAAATTAGTACAATATTATATAGTTATTATTTATATTTGTTGATATATTTTGATTCAATCATGTTATACCATATCATGTATGCTTGTAAGAAAAAATTTAAGAGCGTATAATAGAAATATGCTTAAAATTTTAAAAGACAAAAATGATGCCATTAAAATTAAATTATCTATTTCATGTTTTATTTTAAACTTTGATCTTCTTTTTTCCGTTTGTATTATAAATTTAATTTTTCGTTTGTAAATTTTATGTAACTATATTTATATAATTATATATTATATGTTACCTTCATAACAATATACACGTCTCTACTTAAAAAGTTGGTATTATTTCATTGTTAAAAAAATGATGTTTCATTTGAAAAAAATGATATTATTTCAAACCACAAGTTGTATTCATTATGTTTATGGTTGTTCAAGTGTGCCAAATGGTTATAGTTTATAGTAGAGGTAAAAAAATAATAGTAAGAACGAATAAAAATATGATTTGTATACTTTTAGAGGGTATTTTAAGATTTAGAAAAAAAAACATGTAGGCACGATTGTCTAAAAAAATTTCTCCCTTGCATCCCCTTTTAATATATTATTATTATTACAGATTTAACCTAGAGAATATATATTTTTAAATAAAGTTGTTGGTGAAAGGAATTAGTAGATGCATGCATGAAGAATTATACGAGTTTCCTACTTATACCAAACATATAGTAATTTTATTTTCTAAAAGATCTTTTCTAACCTCCATATATGTTACCAAGCATGAAATAAAAATCCTACACTTCTGTTGTCAAATTCCAGCACTCCCAACATTAAAAGCAATTTAATATTCCAAGCATTCTTACAAGGAAACATTTGATCACAAGGAAACAGTTGGGGAATATTAGAACTTAGAAGAAAATTTAAGATCTACAATGAGGTTCTAAAATATGTTCATTTTCTTATAAGAAATTTGCACAGAAACAGGCCGGGTACAATACTAATAGTGGGCTCTGGCTTTACTTACTTGATGGATGCTATAATGTTGAAGATTCAATGGTAATCTTTTGTTTTATTATGTTGCTAATGAAGATTTCCTGGATATCAAGCAACTGGCTTAACTACATTTGCGCTCAGCAACTAAAGTCAACTACCTTTTATGATCTGCATTTCTAAAGCGGGAATTCATCAAACCCATGTCTATAAAATAATCAATAGCAAAGCAATATATTGGTATGAGTTGCTATTGCTAATGAGTTGTCACCAAGTAGAATCCCACCTGTGTTCAGCAACTAAACATGGCATTATCTTTCCCTAAAGTAACATTAAAAAATGAACATCACTGGGCAGCATATAAAAAATTTCAGGTAAAAGAGCAAAGTAAAGTCAATTAAGAACAGAAAAATTGCTGCATTGCTACAGGTTTTCCATGTCCTAATCCATATTCTGTGACAATTTCCACATACACGGTTTCACATCATATCTTCATGTATCATTAAGGGAAATAAAAGGAACAAAAAAGTCGTCTTTGTAGGCTCATACATATAATTAGAGCTTTACAAAAGAGATATTATTGCAGGAAAACAAAGGATTCTCTTTATGCTAGAAAGTAGAGACTAATACAGCCAATATAACTCTTTATTCACAATTCGGGCGGGGACCACAATGCTTTATTGTTTATCCACATTCGTTCAATTAAGGACCACAAGTCATTCACTCATTTGATAGATTGTTTAAGTTATCACAGCTATAGTTACAATAAAACAGAAAAGCAATACGATTAACTTCAAGGAACATTGTAACGACTCCAATAGGATAGTGCTTGTATTTTAGGGGGCATTAGAAACTTTGGCAAAAGACAATTGATTAGCTATAAGAAAATTATTGCAACCTATAGATCAGTGGCATATTGATAGGCAAAGAGAAATTAACAATATTTGTTAACAAGATTCCACCTGGCAGTGATAAAAATCTTGATGGCCTGCAATGTAGTCCATGATATGACCCGTAGTTGTAATTTTATCGGCTTCATTTCATGAATTTCAACTGCAAATTCTTCTTCTAAACCAGCATCACTTCCACATTTTCCTTACGTTCCCAAACACAAGTCATCCTTCATTTTCCTGTAGGACTCACCTATAACGCACACAAACGCCTTCTTAGTAAGGATTTTCAACAAATGGGGAAAAGGTAAGCACAGAAAAAAAAACAATATACCAAGATCACAGTATAGCATTCAGCACGTCATCGTATACCAAAACATTCACGCTATCTCATGAGCCAAACAAAGTTAGGGCTCTCAGGAAGCATTCCTGTTTGTGGTATTAAAAATGGGCTAGGTGGCTAAATCACTTGTTAAGTAATATTATATTTCTAATTCACTACACCAGTGAAGGTTGCATACTCAGGAAATATGATCTCCGGCTTTGACTTAACGTCTTAAACTACAAAAAATCACAGACCATTCATTGCAAATGAAGATTTCGGACTCATAGCCCAACTGCTATTCCCCATTCCCCAATGTTCTTGTAAATAAAGATATTTCCTACACTTGCGTGCCAAATACCAGAAGATCATGCCTAATCAAAGTAATAGCGCTAACCTTATCTTGACCAGAAATCTTGCTTTCTCAAATGTAAAAGAATGCATGACACTGTTTGTTATCCTGACTACTAACAACAGTAAAGCAATGAAATAACTGCGCACTAGAAAACATTCATCCACAGGACAAATAAATCCATATCCTTTTCTGGAAGTATATTATCAGTCATACATGAAAGATTTAAAGAGCGAGCTAGTTCATGAATTACCTTAGAACCTAGTTGTTTAAGTTTATGTTATCAAGAATTAGGATATATTGTGCCTCCACTAGAATTAGCAATACAAGCACCTTCATGGTTTGGAAATATTTTCATTATAATGGAAGTACTTGGTTAGAGATTATTAAAAGTAAACCTTCCATGTATTCTTAAAGAACAAACTATACTTGCTTTATTATTATTTCAGTAGATAGCTGATTTCCAAACTTGACTGAGAAAACAAAGCCGAACAGCAGTATTAGGAAAAGTGGAAGGGTTAATTTACTATCAGTTTCTTTCGACATTTCTATCCACTTTGTCCTTTCAATGTAACATCAGCTGCTCTGCGAAATCTGGTATGAACTCAAATGATACCAAACTAATGGACGAATAACAGATAATTTGTCAACATTCCAAATGAATGGACATATAGACATAAAGATAGAATAAAAAGATCTAAGATGGTACAGAAAATTTAAAAGGAATGTATATGAGAGGCTATAAGCACAAGAAACTTCTAATCCCCGCAGAGGAAGTATAAGGAGAAATGGAGGATGTATATAAATTCTTCTTTCACTCACTGTATAGTCTCAATTTCCTTTCGGTTTTTATATATTTGAAATTGGAAACAGAAGCAACATAATTGTGGAAACAGCGGAATGCGACTACGCATCATCCTTGCAGTAGAAAGGTATATCTTCCAGGGGTTACTGAAGGTACAAAACTAAAGATATTTATCATATTTAATCTAAAAGCTGGCCTAATTAACTCATCCATTGCTATAACATTGACTTTGATCGGCTTTCCCTCTCCCTACCCAGCTTATTTGGGCTAATTTTATACAAGAGCGAGTTCTTATCCGAATCTCCAGCTCTTACGCAAAAATAATAGGTCTTACATATTGTAACGAACGTTAATTTAGAAACAAGCCACTCGGCTATGAGTCTTGTCAATTTCAAACTCCATAACTAACGAGTTCTGAGTGAATGTTCTTCGAATTCTACAACCACAAGTTCTGGATAACCAAACTATAGAAAAAAATTTGAAGAAAATGACAAGAGAACCTTAGCAGGACCAACTAAGCAACGGACTTGAGAAGATCGAGAACATGACAAGAAGTTTTCTCCTTCTCCAGGATTTCGAGACAGGCGAGGAAAATTGCCAGCAACGCCAAATTAGTCCTAAAACAGGAGCTCCAATGAAATTCGCAGAATCCTAATGAAGTTCCGAGAAGTAGACGACGACTCCATAGATCGCATTCCAGCTTCCTATTGGCTATTGCCACCGGACCTCCGCTGCTTCTACTATGACCAAGAGCTCGTCGTTAACTTTCGAGAAGTTTTTTTTATCAGAACCTTTTCAAGAAGCGGATCAAATGATGAAATTTTAGGAGATAAGTGATTAGAGAATCATTTATATATTATTTTATTAAAATTATTTTAATAAGTTATTAAATATTAATTTATAAATGATTATCACATCACTTAATCACTGTTACGTGTATTTTTTCGAGCTCTAATAGTGAGACAATACGTGTCACAATCATTATGACAAAAGAAAGTTTCTAAGAATAAAAACAGACCTCAACCGATCAGCCTCAAGGAAGCTCGGGTTGCACAGATTCAAGCACGTATAAGAGAGATTAAAGTTCATGAGGATAGCTCATATAGTACTGAGCGTAGAGCCATCATTACCCGTCGAAAGTAACGTCACAGGTGGCACCTCCTCACATGCCCGAACACCCAACAAGTCTAATCGTTATGACAGAATGTCAAGATAGCCCTCGTCTGGTCATTTCAAAAGCATGTCAACATTTAATGCTCATCGTTTTATGTTAAGGTCGTCTCCTCTCCATTCAATCAATGACATTCATGACCAGCATCGTGTCTCGTAAAGTTTCTCCAACACGCCTCCGAGAGGCTTCCTTGACACGCTCCTTCCCACCTGGGGATTCTGGTATAAATAAATATATCAATCAACAAAAAGATATGCCTACTCTCTCCTAAGGAAATTATGCCTGAATATCAACCATCTATTGATTTAGACATCAGAGGCCTTTAGGTGGGGTAATCACCACTCGGTTCATCACATTTAGGGATCTTTGTTTGTGTTTCACATACGTCGAGGTTGTGAGGAGATCTAGCAAGGAAGAAGCGTACGTCCACTAGAAAGAGGAAATAATTCGTATAACGTCATTCCAGCATATCCCCCGGTCTGGAGGACTCCATCACTTAGCGCGGGAGATCAACATTTGTACTATTGTATAAGGGGCTAAAACAGTTAGCGTCGTCTGTGGGAACGATTGTAAAGTTGTCTCCGGCACTCTCTTAGGCAGGGCAATCACCACCCAGTTCCTCGCCTCTAGGGTTCATTGTCTGTGTTTTGCAGACGTCGAGGTCGTGAGGATATCTAGTGAGGAGGAACAGTACGTCCACCAGAAAGAGGAAAGATTACGTCTAACGTCATTCCAACATATCCCCCAGTTTGGGGGACTCCCTCACTTAGCACGGGAGATCAACATTTGTACTATTGTAGAAGGGGCTAAAACAGTTGGAATCGTGTATGGGAACGTTTGTAAAGCCATCCCCATTCTCCCGGAAGGAGAAAATGGGTCTGATATCTTACGCCGACGAAGTCCGGGATGAAATGAAAGATTCACTCTTCCCTTTGTCGGAAAAGATACTCACTACCATCCTCATGATTACCTGACAAAGGAAGAAGGACAGAGTGATTGTAACCTCTTATATAACCCCAAAAAGATGAAAGGCATACCAACCACCACTTAAGAGAAGCCGGGGCCACACCGAAAGCTCGATTTCAAAAGGTCAAGTGCCCCATTAGTAAGATTCTGGTTGGGACAAACCCCAGAAGGTGAAAAGGGAGAACAAAAGGTAGAAACCTTTGAAGAACCCTTGGGGGCAATATACGAACAATCCACGAAGGTATTAATGGGTCGTCGTCCATCTGGACTTTTGGTATCCCTCTGGCCACGACGAGGAACCGTGCGACGCGGTTGAATGGGCCAAGGTTTAGTCCCAGATGAAATACAGAGGTTTGCATCAATTCTCCCTCATGGTTGAAATTCAAGCCCATGCTACAAGGCTCATGTTTGTCGTCGCGGTGGAAACGTGTGGTGCCTGACCATTTAAAAAATTAAATTTTTAATAAAAATCCAATCTTTTAATAAAATAAAACTTACGCAACGCCACGATAACCAAATAAAAATATTTTTATTAAAAACTATTTTTCAATCAGTCATGATTCATTATATATTTATATATTAAATTAACAACGTTCAAGCTTAGAAATCATATGACTCTTGTAGTCTAAATCAAGCGTCATCGCGAAACCGATCGATTCTCCCGTCCCGATCGGGACGGGAATTAAAAGTAAAACCCCGAGCAGGACAAGACTTAAAAAAAATTGTCTCGTCCCGATCGGGATGGGACAAAAAGGCTCAAAAATTGGCTCGTTCCGTCCCGTGCACACCCCTACTTTTCTATCTCTAGATATACTCAACAAATGAGGTCTAAAGATTTTACTGATAATGACTTTTGTGAGGCGATTCTTTAAAAAAACGTGATGATGATTCTTTTAGATATTTTTATTCACTCTTAGTCGTAGAAAAAATCAATTTTGAGAAATTGTGTTATTCTCTCAACCCTTGATTGATGAACTGACTCTCTTATCGCTTAACTGATCATCTTATCAACTGTTGTCATTAGAATAAAATATGTATCTTATTTTAGATAATGACGTATCAGATATTTAGGGATAATTAAAAATTAAAAATAATATTTAATTTTAAACTGCTCATTACAATGCGACCTACTGTGTAATGGTGCACAACTGGAGTGTCATGTGACACTTTAATGTTGTGCCCTACTACTGTAGTGTCATGTTGCACTACAGTGGTCCATATCAATCTCTAATGCTCAATCAATGATTGACACGTGGCAATTACTATAAATTAAATATTTATTTTAATCAGATAAATATCTAGATATGAGTTAATTCAAAATTAGCATATTTGATTACTCCTATCAACTAAATTATCTGTTATATCACAAATAACAGAGTTCGTTGATCCAAAATATTATAAAATAATAATTTAATTATCTAATTTCATAAATTATATATTATGTCTCACTTATCGATAATTATATTCATATATATAAATAATTTAATTAATTAATCACACATAATTATCTCATATTATGTACTTCCCTCAGAATAAAAATTCATTTGTAAGTTAATCATTTTCTCATGTCCTGAAATATTCACACCCTAAACTGCGTAGCATAGAGGTGACTTGAGAATCATAGACCTATAATTCTAAGCTCTAATAAACCAGATTATTAATTAAACTATTTTATTAAATAATCTCATTTATTAATTTCATTATTATTTCACTAAAACTATAGAATTGAACTCTTAGTGATTATAGAATGTATTTATAGAGTATTCACGTATATTTACTGATATAATCGATTCATGTAGTTCTATCCTCCAATTAATGGTTCGTAAATTATAACTGATCAAAATTATCATTTTGCCCTTCTAATTACCTATTGATCCTTAAATACAATTAATCCACTAGTGAATGGTTAATTTATAATCCTATTATAAATTTGAGCTCAATAACCATTCAACTCTAGAATTAATACTTAATGAAACCAATATATGATCCGTTAGGAAAGTTTGGATTCCAAATATTTGTTAGATCATGTTTCTAGCCATGAATATCACTGAATCTCCAAAATAAAATTCACTAGTCTGTTTTACAAACAAACATTAACGAGTGAATCAAAAGATCTAGTAGACATGTATATGAGTTCATGACTACTCAGGATTTAGACTGATCTACATGTGATCATTGAATTGATGTGTATTAAATATTTATTATAAACGACACGATGATAAAGATATTAATTCACATAGGTCCGGTCATATATAATCTCATTATATAAAGTACCTTAACTAGGATGTTTATCCACATCAATGATCTGGATTTAGATCACACACATTCATAATTTTAAATGAACTGTACTAAAAACCATTCATTAAAGTTTTCATACTTTAATATATTGCTGACAGTTTTATTCATTATATATGATCCTAATCCTCTCATACTAATACAAAATCATATTCCTCATTAATGAATATGCAATTTTCAGATATTTATATAAATTATTCAACAATAATTTAAAAGATTAATTGTAAGAAAAATGTAATCCTCAATAAAGATCATATAAAAAATCAATACACATGCTTGGAGAGCATAGCCCCCAACAGCCCCCGCATCCCGCAGCTGGTGAAATGGAAGGACGAGGATTGTGTCAAACTCGGAATGTGGATTCACAGGTCGTGCCAGGACACGAAGCCCCGATGAGAGGGTTGACGAATGGAATCACAGGCATAAAAGAGCTCGTGGCCAGCGCATATCTGGAGAGCATCCCTGGAAGGGAACTTGAAGTATTCGGATGTTGATCGTACTCCCGCTAGACTGCTAGGGAAAATAGTACAGGACAAGTCAGCGCTCACCCCCGGGCAGAGCATGAAGCTCAAAGTGTCGTACCGATAATGTAAACATGAAGTTCAGAGAAGGATACTCCAACAAAAGATGAAGGGTCAGAAGCTTAGCTATCTTTGGTCCCCGCCTCCACCCCAGAGTAGCAGGCGAAAAAGTTCACGTACTCATCGATGGTTTTTCACATAAGAGGTCTCCTCTTTTCCTCGTTTCAAAATAATGTCTGATAAGGTCCTTTTTAGACAAATCTACTTTTATGAAAAAATAGAACATGTCATATTTTCTAATGATTTCCAAGTTATCCTACAAGTCTCCAAGGATCGACTCTCCTACGACGTGCGACGAAGGCTCAAAAGTGATGACTGGTGAGGTGCTCTAACCCACTAGTGAGAATTAAATAGAAGTGATGACTGGTGAGATGCTCTAGCCCATCAGTCAGAATTAAATAAAAAGTGATGACTGGTGAGATGCTCAAGCCCACTAGTCGGGATTAAACAAAGTTATGACAGATGAGGTGCTCTAGCCCACCAGTCGGGATTAAAAAAAATGACGTCTGTCGAGCACCACAGCTCGCGGACGGGATCTAGTCAGAGTAGGCGCGGCTGGCTAGATATCGGCAAGTGATGTCTACTGAGCACCTCAGCTCACAAACGAGATCAATGATCTAGCTATAGTAGGCACGCCTGAGCTCGTAGACGAGATGTCTGTCGAGCGCCTCAGCTCGTAGACGAGATCAGTGATATAGTCAGAGGATGCACGCCTCGCTAGATAATTGACAAGTAATGTATGCCGAGTACCTCAGCGCGCAGACGGAATCAAGGATTTAGGTAGAGCAGACATGCCTCGCTAGATAAATGAAAGTGATGTCTGCTGAGCACCTCGGCTCGCAGATGAGATCAAAGACCTAGTCGGGGTAGGCACGCTTGACATAAAGGAAATATGTCTGTCGAGCACTCGTGCTCACATACTGGATCAAGAGTCTAGCTGGAACAGACACGTCTGTCTAGATATCAAGGAGAGATGTATGTCGAGTATTCATGCTCGCAGGCGGGATTCAAGGGTCTAACCAGAGCAGGCATGCTGGCTAGACATCAAGGACAGATTTTTGCTGAGCACTCATGCTCGCAGTGGACAAGGGTTTAGCCAGAGCAGATACGTCTGACTAGATATCACGAAAAAATGTTTGTCGAGTACTCATGCTCTCAGATGAGATTCAAAAGTCTAGCCAGAGCAGGCACGCCTGGCTAGATATTAAAGAAAGATGTTTGTCAAGCACTCATGCTCACAAACTGGATCAAGGGTCTAGCCACAGGAATTATATTGTATTTTCACAATCACACCTAAATCAAAACTCTTTTTAATATAATAGACTTATCTATTATGTTTCAAACTAAAGTAGTGTCTGAAACATTTAAGCAAACTACGAGCGATGTTAGAAGAAATAAATTTACATATTAACTTAATTTAAACAAAATTATGACAAACAACTTGAACATTGATGGTTTCTCCACATTTTCTTGCCAAATTTAAAAGCTAAAAACCATTTTTTTTCTTTGCCACAAAGGACGTCCATTTCCATTCATAGATCTTATAGTTGAGAGAGACTTGTAGAATAAACAGATGCAGAACCTGCAATGAGCAGCACTAAACCACAAGTTGAAATTTTCAAACATTAAATTTTGTTATTTACAAGCCAAACCAAACCCTCACATTCCTTTATTTTAGGATACAATTTTTAATTTTACCATCAACCATGGCGCCACGTCACATGGGAACATGGGCCTACCGAGTAAAATAAGATCGTATATCCAACAGTTCTGATCATATCCTACCCAACTTCTCCGCTTTTACGAGAGGATTGGCCCGGGAAATTTCTTCTCTCCCAACTGTCTTGAAATCGAACGAACAACCGTGCTTCTCCGGGTACCTGTGGGTCCCACAGAATGTAATTCCACACCTACATCTAAACCCTGTTAACCCGACCCGTTTCCTACATGATGAGCATCGGTTCGGATGGTTCGTTACCGGCGAAGATTCCGAACCACCGGCAACGAGATCTACTGTTAGCTCCTGTAAGGTCGACGGCAGAGGAGGAGGAGGAGGAAAAGGAGTAGGAACAGATTCGATCGCCGAAGAAGGCGGTGATGAAGAAGAGGCTGCGAGAGCTGCTTCGATTGTCGATTTGGTGGAGGCTTCTTGTTGCTCTTTGAGATGGACGTCTCTGTAACATTTGGAACAGAGATTCATGGTGGCTGAGCTTCCAAAGAAACCGCAGTTGTTTGCGCAGAGGAGATGGCCCTCAGGTGCTTCGCATCTGTGTTCTTCTGCCATGCCTATGTAGTCCAATTTGACCAATCCGATATAAGTGGAAGAGACACGAGTTTTTTGTGAGCAGATCCTTGTATTCACACCAGGTCCTACGGATCTGCAAAATTGGAGAGCGTTAAGAACACATAGCATTATCGACCAAAAAAAGGATAACTGATAATCAATAGCTTTGCTCAGATTCAAGGCAATATAATGTAATTTGACGACACGAAGACCAGGACAAAGAACAATTTGTCGTTTTAAATCCAAATACATAAACGATAAATCCAGGAGATATTCCGTTATACAAGAAACTGTAAAAAAGTATAACGTGCCTTCAATTATGATTCTATTGCGCGCGATAGAGTTATTTTACAATCAATTCACCATATCCCCTCTATTTCTAACTAGCCAAACAAATTTCGAAGAAAAAAACGCCAAATATCGCAATTAAAACAAACTGCGGAAGGCGATGCTAATAAAAACATGAGGAGAAGTAGTACCTGTTAGAGAGGAGGATGCAGAGAAATTCTGAAAAAGAGAATCAGACTAGAAGAAGAAGAAACATAAATTTAAGGCTGAAGAATTTATGAGAGAAAGAGAGAGGGGAACGAACATCGAAATGGACAAATCAGAATAATCATTCTCGATTAAATTAATAACGGTGATATAATTATTCTCGATTAAAGGAAAAAATCTTCAGGCCAGGCTGGAAGAAGCCAAAATGAATGTCTAACCAGCTCACACGGCTGCGAAATGGATCTTTCGTTTATTACAATTTCTAAAAAATTTGAAGATATTTTATTACTGCGTAAAACATTATTTTCAAGATTAATTCAAAGTATTTTGTAATAATTCAAATGTTAGTGTGTGAATTCATTAAAATAATTTTTTATTAATTATTGACGTATCATTTATTCATTTAAAATTTATTATATATCTAATAAAATTTTTATAATGTCAATTATTAATAAAATCATTATTTTAACAATTTTAATTTTTTATTAAAATAATTTTTTATTAATTATTACCCTTACTATAATATCAAATTTTAAATTGATAAGTTTCTTTTATTTTCTTTACCAAAATCACATTTATCATGTCAATTATTAACAATATATTAGTTGTGAAAAATTAAGAGACAAATTAGTTTATAGATCGAATTTTCTAAAATAATTAGATAACTGAATAATTTGATATTGAAATTAATATTTCAAATCTTATTTTTACCATATTTAAGTCTGTAATATATATAATGAGACTAAGAGGGGAAAATATTTATAACATGCCCTCACTATTATATGAATTTTTGAATTGATACGTTTTCTGATATTCTCTATACTAAAATCACATTTACTATTCTAATTATTAAAAATATATGAGTTGTAAAAAATTCAAAAATAAATTAGTTTAAATAGATCAAAATATATCAAAAAATTGTATAAGTGAATAATTTAATATTGAAATTAATAGTTCAAATATTTTTTTACCCTTTTTAGAGAATAAAATCCATCAACCAAAAAGCAACAAAAAAAAATTAATTAACAAGAATCAATATAAGCACATAATCAAAATACTAGGAGCAATCACATCAAACCAAATACGGCAATGAATCAAAACAGATGACAACTTTAAAATACAAACAACAACTAAATTGTAGTATGTCAGGAATGTGTTAAACTGATATACTAATTAAAAGAAATTATTAACTCTCTATAGCAACATAAAACCTTTAAAAACAAATATCATCAACTTTTAATAGATTCAAAATTAGTATTTGACAAAACAAGTGAGAAAGTGACCAAACATTTTTATATGTAGTCCTATCTTATTTTTATACATATTATTTATTATTGGTTTATTCAATATGTTCGACGCACATACAGTTGACTAGTATATTGAAAGGTGGAAGTACGGGATAAACTTTTTGAACATTTTTGTGCACATTCATCTCTACTAATCTTAAAATGTCCTTAAGAAGTACATATGACGTATTTTTATTTATCTATCGAATAAAGACATGTTTAAATATGTATAAATTAGAAAGTGACAAATGCGACTTTTAAAATGTAATGTTATGAGAAGTAACTTTTGAAATGTAGTATCAATTCATGTAATAACTCTTTTGTTCAAGTATTTCTATATCGGGTTCCTACATATATATTGGTTTAGTTTTTTTGATTGTTAATTTGTATATTACATATGATTGATTGAAATAATTAGACAAAAATTGTATTGTCCATGCAATAAGATATATTTTTTATATTTGATTAATTTAGTATTATAAACATACACATCTTTATTCATTGATATTAATTAAAAATAACATTTGCAAGGCACATAATATTAACCTAGTATAATTAAATGGAGATAATAGTTGTGGATTAAAATTTTAGAAGTTTATCCCATCATTTTTTCACATATAAAGTGTGCTTTACCATGAGTATAATATAATGTGATTACCTTCACAATTTTGACACATTTTTATTAATTAAATCCATTCTGAATGTATAACTAAAAATGCAAAACGTAGACCTAATCTAGAATTTCATATAAAAATTAGATCATATCATATTAGGTTGATATGAGTGGTTAAATAAAAAAGTTAACGATTCAGCTTGATACGAATATAAAAATAAAATGAGTTATTAATTTTTGAGTTAACGGTTTAGATTTATAGTACACGAGATCACTCACTCATTAGGTTGATATGAGTGGTTTAGATTTATATCCATTTGTTAAATGTACTCCTCCCTTAAATTTGTCAAGACGATACTCAAATAAAAAAAACTTGTAGGTGGAGGATTTTTTTTAGAGAAATAGTTGAGTTTGATGACTTAACACGTGGCATATTGCACATATATATAAATGATATTTTATTGATATGTTAATTCTTTTTCAGGTTACTCTGGTGTCTGCACAGTTCTAAGCGGCTCAGGTTTTTGCTTAAAGTTGAACCAAACCAATATTAGGTTCGGCGATAAATCAGATGATACATGAAATTATCTGTTCAATTTTAACGATTCAGTGGTGAACTTAAACTACATATTAAATTTAGTTCGGTTCATAATTTGATAAGATTTTAAACTAAACCGGATAACTTTAGTTTTTACGTAGGCAAACCGAACAGCATCATAAATAGTTATAAAATTGACTGAATCAGTTATCTTCAGTTCAGTAAAAATTTGCCAACATATATCTACCATGCCATATGCCATTTTTCGAGCATTGTACTAAGGCTTTTTGTTTAACATCTAACATATGTATCAAACTCATAACACATTAATTCAACCCCTTATCTACTAAGCTAATTATCACATTTGTTAATCTACGAACACGTGTGTTAGTCAGTATTATATATATTTTTTACTTGGGTGATAGAAACAAAATTGATGTCCTACAGTTTGGGGCCCATAAGACACCATGAATCATCCACGCTCATTCTAGCAATAAGAATGAGAAGTGTAATATCCTGACTTTTCGTAAATGAGCATTTTTATAAAATTGATTTCAAAGATTAAGTGAATTTAAAATTTTGATTTTAAAAAGTGATTATTTGTAATTTTGGTAAAATAATTTTAATTATATATGGTTTAGTTTAAATTTCAATTATTCAATTTTAAAATAAAAAAATTTATATTATAAAATTTTAGCTCACTCACACCATATACTTATGTATACCCTAGTATTACCCTAACCCTATTTTATCCTTGATCAAGCAATCTCAACTCTCAATTGAAATTCACTCACACTACATGTATATACACCCTAAACCAACCTTTAACCTATTATATATATTCCAAAACAACAATTTCTTCTCTCGCAGCCCTCTCCTCCCCCTCGCAGCCTCTCCTCCCCCGCGCAGCCACCTGCAGCCAGCAACTTTTCTCATTCGTTGGTCTCCCTCTAATTGAATTTGGGTAATCTTCTCTTTTTTTCTTTAATCTCTTTCTCTCTTTGTTTTTGTCTCTCTCTCTCTCTCTCTCGTCATTGCTTCGTCTTCCTCTCCCTGTTTCTTTCCCTCTCTGTTTTTCTCTTCTCTTTCCCTCTGCTTCTCTATAACCCTTTGTTGCTCTCCCTCCCTCCCTATGTTTTTATCTCTCAACTATCCCCTTACTCTTTCTTCATTCCCTCATTGTTTTTCTTTTCTTTCCCCTATCTGTTTCTTTCTCCTTCTCGTTCTCTCTCTCTGACTCTTTCTGCATCCTTATTCTTCTTCTTCTTCTCTCTCTCTCTCCATTTGCTTCTACCGTCACTGGTGGTTTATCACCGAGGCTTATTTGCCCCTTCCCTCTATTTCCCTTTCTCTCGTCCTCTATTTCTCTCTCTCTATCTCTGTCTCTCTTTGCTTCTCTCTTCATCCCTCCCTCTCTCAGTTTCCCTCACTGTTTCTCTTCCCCTCTTTGTTTCTCTCTCCTTCTCGTTCTCTCTCTCTCTCTTCCCATCCCTATTTGTCGTGCTTTCTATTCTGCAACTGGGTCTTGCACCTAGTTCCTCTGTTCTGAACCGGTTCATCATGAACCAAACCGGGTTCAGCTTATTCGGACCGGTCTGAACCAGTCCATCAGACAAAATCGAACCGGACTGGTCTGAACCAACCCGGTCTGAACCTTTTAACCCAAAGCTTTATCTTTTGACTCTGGACTTGATATATTATTTTCCGACCTCGTTCTGAATGTTTTGCACTGTTTTAATTAAATCTATATTTTCTATTTTATGATATTAAAAATGTGTTTATATTATTTTATTTCAAAATAATTTAGTGATTATATTTTTTTGAGACTTCAGGTCATTAATTGTTCAATTCATTCTTCCGTTCAGGTAAGTGGGCTTACATGATGATGTGACTCTCGTTGTTATTAATGTATTTGCTTTGTGTAAGTGAAATTATATCGTAATGTGACTCATGTGTGATAAATATATATGCTTGTGTAAGTGAATTTACACGTGTTATTCTCATCAGCTTTAATTGTCTATAAGCATGTTACTTTCATAAATATGTTTGGGTAAATTGACTTATATAATGATGTGACTCTGATGTTATAATTGTATCATGTATTTGTTATCTGTTTAACCATTTTTTATAATTATTATATTTGGTTAACACTTTGGTAATTGATTTCCGTTCAGTTATTAATATGATTATCATGAGTTAAATGTCTGAGTATGACTGATTTTGCATAGTATGTTATCATATTTGATTCTATTATATGTATCAGTATGCATTATATGATTAATTTTTGTCATATGTTGGATTCTGCAAGTTATGAGGTTAATTCATTCAAGTGGTAATTAAGCAAAATATGAACTTAAGCATGATCTTTAGTTAACAAGGAATCAGGACTATTCGCGTTATGTTCTGTTAAACGAATGGGTGTCGTCTGTTCATGCTTTCGTCACACATAGGGTGTCATCTGTTCATGTTTTGGTCATTCATTAGGTATCATCTGTAAATATTTTCCGTCACTCATGAGGTGCCATCTGTTCATGTTTTTCATCACCTACGAGTGCCATCTGTTCTGTCACCCAATGAGTGTCATCTGTAAATGTTTTCCGTCACTTATGAGGTGCCATCTTTTCATGTTTTTCGTCACCTATGAGTGTCATCTGTTCTGTCGCCCAATGAGTGTCATCTGTTTCGTTGCTCGATGTGTGGCATCTGTTTCGTCACCCAATTCGTCATGATGTGTTTCAGTTAATGTGTGATCAGTTCTGATTAGGTTGTTAACTAGAGGATATGACAAGCCAAGATATGATTAAGATTGTTAAATGATTCTGTTTGAGACACGTGTTATATGCGTGCTATGTTAAGCCATGTCATGATCAAGTACGTTACTTTATTTCATTTGTGTTATATGTCAAGTTCAGTTATGTTATGTCATGATCAAATACGTTACTTTCTTTCATTTATGTTATATGTCAAGTTCAGTTATGTTATATTATGGTTGCTTTTATGACATGTGGGTGCAAGTTATTATGTAAGTTTTCTTACTGAGTATTTTAAAATACTCATTCCCCCACAGTTAATTATGATGTAGGTGGTGATGGCGAGCAGCATGAGTGAGAGATTGCCATAACCAATTAGATAAGATGAATTTATGTTTTCAGTTTATGATTTGATTAAAAACTTAGGAAAACGTTTTCTGTTAAACTTGATTATTCAAGTAGTTTATTTTTATGATATGATTTTCTACGAATTATGATGGGTGAAAGTTTCATGGATTATGGATTTCAAGTTTTGACGTTATTTCAGAATTTAATTCAGTTTTTCGAAGCTTTATTAATTATGCATTTAAGACATTCTATCGCTTCCGTTATTTTATGATTAAGATTCTGATCATGGATAAGTTTAATGCTTCCGCTATTTAAGGTCGGGATTTTTTCCATCATGGTAAATTACGAATTTTTAATTTAGGAATTTTCTCAAAATTAGGGTTTGTTTCGAATTGGAGATTTCAAAATTATGAAATTACACGTATATTTAACCCTTGGGAATCGGAGCATCACAAGAAGCCTAGAAACTGCCGTGTCAGATACATCACACACAAATAGACCCATAATCCATCCACAATTTTATGCAAAGCATTGATGTCACTCGAAGCAAACAAATAATGAATATTAACAAAAATGTCCACAAATTTGCTATAGTGGGGAAATTAGTTTAGATGATTTTTTAATGTAAGTATGATGCTAACTATAAGGAAAACATCATTATATATTTGGATTATTTAATTTCATGCCGTATCTTATTTTATTTATGTTCGTCCAGTGAATATCGGATATAATTCTGGTTGAGGATTTTGTTTTATATAGCCTCTGTTGTTGGTGCCTAAAAATAGAGAGCACGTGTGTTCTGAGCAGAGTGCTTAGATAAATCTGCCCATAAAAGAAGGAACCAAACTCGTGGACAGGTTCATAACAATGAGGTGAAGACCTTGTCAATGAATCTCCAATGTCTAAGTATAAAATTGTATAAAATCTAGTATAAGAGAACTAAGATCCAGTTTAACTTGCCTCTTTAAAAAGTTGAAGAAGTTATTAATAGAGGAGCCCTATCCTTAGTAGTTAATTCTGTTCCGCCAAACGGGCGGAATATTCTGGTTTTGGAAAATTTTCCGAGACTATTTTGGATATATATAAAAAAATGAAGTTAACACAACAAAAGTCATGTTTGCCCAGTGGCACCGAAACCCCTTCCAGCGTGCTTAAGTCAAGGTTCAATTTGCTGGATGTGCTGCAACATATATAGATTTTCATTGTTTTGTCTTTAAAAACCTCTCTCATGCTCTTCTTTTCTTGAAATAAATGAGTTTTCTATATACATTACTTTTAAATAAGTCATTGTTTTAATTTTCTTATGATAAAATTGATAATATTAATTTATATGTCTGATTTTTTTAAAGGGGGAGATCGAACACTGAAATATCCAAAATGTTCTATTTTTTTAAAATCGAAATGACCACCGAAATGAAATTGACTATTATGACATATCTTAGCAAGACTTGTATATGAAGTTAAGAAATACTCCAAAGTATTCTTATTAGTTTAGAAGTGAGGTGGTTTTTGATGTATTTGTTGTCTAAGCTGACGTATGGAGACTTATAGGAGATGCTCCTGATATGAAAGAACTCGATTGAGACATGCTGGGTGTAGATCTAGTGATGCAATTCACATGGAACATGTTTTTAGCTAGTAATGATTAGGTTGACACATGTTGAATGTCCTGAACTGCACAATCCCGAACTACGAACCTGCGGGCTTTGAGGTCCCCCACATTCACGATACCTCCTTGAGGCTATGTTTCTTCACTACCCTAGTCCAACTCTGTTTCTTCTCTAGGTGGGTTTAAGACATACATGTTCTTCATCGGGGAGCTATGAGGAAATACCCAACACCTTCTTAATCTCACACGAAACTAGAAAAATGTCATGCGATACAACAAATTGTGCAAATATTTATGCAAGTTTCTTAATTTAAAAATGTAAAAAATACACTGAATTATAATGAAAGCGACTTTTCCAAATCATGGAAGTTAGTATAAAAAAGTTTACAACACGTAAATCATAGAAGGCTAGGCCCTAGTCTAAAGGGTAAGGGAATTGAAGTAGCTTTTTCGAAATTTAAAAAATGGAAAAGTTTTAGGGTTACATTTTAATTTATGCGAATATTTAAAATTTTTGTAAGGGCGCATATTTTTCAACTTTTCTTTACATCCAATCATGTCTTAGAAAATTAATCTTTATGGGACTTGAGTTAGTTAAATTCAATATTAAATTACACTGACCACAGTTAATATTTACTAAAATTTTGAGTTCAATAATTTTAAAAAATGAGTTATTATATATTTTTCAAATAATTGACTATGTTTTAAGTAATCGAGTGATGTGATAATCATACATATATTAATTTATCAAAATAATCTTAATGAATCATAAAATATTAACATATGGATGATTGTAATATAAGTTATTCTATTAAAATTTAGACAATTATTTGATCATCTTAAAATTATTCTTTAAAAATTATGACAATCAGATAATATTTTCAAAAGTACATGAGTAAAATGTTATTGGCTTTTTGGATATGTTAAGGTGGTACAAATAGTTAAGCCTCACTCTCACATTAATCATTAATTTCATAACTATGATTGTTCGAGAAAACTAATAAACAGGTCAAACGGCCCAAACTAATTCAAACAATTATATTCGAATGATTTAAATAACAATATTGGTTTGATTTATTTTTAATTCGATTAATCCATCTTTTTTATGCTTACTCATATTGTAAAAAAAAAACTTTTTCTTTGATCATCTTACTCACCAGCATTGATATTCTTTATTGTAGCAATGAAATCATCGATTCCAAGTTAAAATCCTGATTTTTGCAGGTTGCAGGTTTATGTTTTTCGTTTTATTTTTATTTTCATTCAGGGACAATTATTTTAAAATTTGATCTATAATTTATTAACGAACAATGTCCTATTTTTGTTTGTTTTTTTTTCAAAATCAGATGAAATATATTAATCAAAGAAAATACAAATGCTAAAAAGGTTTACACCTCTCTCTTACAATAATTATTTCTTTATCAATCAAGCTAACGATAAGATTGGATGAGTAAAAATTACTAAGATTAATTATATCCTGATATAGGTTATACGAGGTGATAGCATCAACAATAAAATTTTGATTTCTACTAATCCAAACAACTTTAAAAGCATTTAGCTTAATAAAGCTTACTATGAACTTCAGTGACTGGGGGTGTTCCACGGTTGGTCTAGTCGGACTTTTAGAAGAAAATAAGACCAGCCCGAAAATCACGGTCCTCTTATATGGATGACTGAACAGACCATAAATCTGAAAAAAGTCCGGACCGACCAGACCAAAAATCAACGGTCGGTTTGAATGGACTTAACAGATTAAATCTGAGAGAGAGAGAGGGAGAGGAGGCGTCGTGACTCGTGTGCTGAGGGAGAGGAGGCGTCGTGACTCGTGTGCTGAGGGAGAGGGAGAGGCGAGAGGAGGCGTCGTGAAACGTGAGCTGAGGAAGAGGGAGAGACTCGTGAGTTGAGGGAGAGGGAGAGGAGAGAGGAGGCGTCGTGACTCGCTAAGGGAGAGGGAGAGGAGTGGGGAGGCGTCGTGACCCGTTGAGGGAGAGGGAGAGGAGAGAGGAGGCATCGTGACTCGCTGAGGGAGAAGGAGAGGGTCTGAGCTGAGGGAGAGGGAGAGGCGAGAGGAGGCGTTGTGACTCGTGAGCTGAAGGAGAGAGAGAGGGTCTGAGCTGAGGGAGAGGGAGAGGCGAGATGAGGCGTCATGACTCATGAGCTAAATGAGAGGGAGAGGGTCTGAGCTGAGGGAGAAGAGGGGGGTCTAAGCTGAGGGTGAGGGAGAGTGAGAAGCGAGGGGAGGCGTCATGACTCGTGAGCTGAGGGAGAGGGAGAGGGTCTGAGCTGAGGGAGAGGGAGAGGAGGCTCATGACTCGTGAGTTAAGGGAGAGGGAGAGAGTCTGAGCTGAGGGAGGTTGGAGAGGGAGATTCAAGACTCGAGAGGAATTGAGGTGAGATGCGAGAGGGAGAGAACTAACCTAAAACCCTAAATATATATATATATGTACAGTCGGCCCGGTCGAATCAGTCCAGAACTAACAAAATTCTGGACCGGTCTGAACTTTCGGTCCTCTCTAAAAGGAGGACCGAACCGACTATTAACAAAAAAAAAATCGTCCAAACCGATCAATTTCGGTTCAGACTAGTTCGGACTAAACGGTTTGGACGGTTTTTGAACACCCCTATCAGTGACCAAATCCAATAGCCTCCGATTAGAACAAGAATTGGATTGTACCCAATATGTGACTATTTTAGAATCAGACTCAATAGAGTCATAAATTACTAGAACTGGCCCAATCCAATGCTTGAGATAAGGCCAACAGCTCCCCATTGCGGGGCTCCAAGCCACAACCTGAGTACCCGCACAATCCATGATATTTCCATTCTTTTGATCCTCTAGACAGATTTATGAGTTCGTCAATGCTTCTCTGTATGTAGGTTGTAAAAGCTTCTTCACCAAATCGTCCACAATGAGGCCTAACCTAGAGCTTTGCCAGCATAATCTACTCCAACTACAACTAAAACTAGTATGGTAAGTGCTATCATCTTTCCGAAAGCATACTGGACAAACAAATGTTTGAGATATATGTCTTCTAGCTAGATTAAGTTTAGTAGGAAGAAATGAATGCATAGTTCTCTAAATAAAATGTTTAATTTTTTTTTATGGAACTTTAGAATTCCATACCATTTTTCAAAATTCTGGATTGAGAACTAATGTTGATGTAGCACCAGTGTGCTACGATTTTTCTATAGTGTAAGTATACACTATCATCGTCAACTAATAAATTTATATGAAAATAGATTGAAATCAACTAAATCCTAATTTTAATTTGAGAATATAAAAAAGTTGAGATTTCTGAATAAAAAATTAAACTGAAAAGATTAATACTTTATAAAGATAAATAATTCAAATTTTAATAGTTAAAAACTCTAGGATTTTTGATTTCACCAAATCAAACATGCTCTAAATTCTAAATATCAATCAATCAATATTTATTAAATTATTGACAGCGAATTTCTCTAATATAATTATTAATCTTTCTCAAGCGTTGATAACAATGAATAAAAAAAACTAATCCTGCATCTTTATCAAGATTAAATATATTAAAACTCATTAAGGACAGAAAATTACAATTGCTACATTAAATCCACAATTATCTCTAACTTATAAAATTTTAATGGTGTTATAAATAAAAAGTAAATTTATTCATCACTTCTCAGTCTCAGAATCGAATTCAAATCATGCAATAATTGACCAGACGATCAAGCATTAAGAACGAATTATAACACTCAGTAATATTAAATATACATCGATTGAAGTAAAATTAAAATTTATGAACAATCATAGTTTGACTACGTCGTAACCCTAGATAAGAAAATTATAGCATACTAAAATAAGAAAACATCCTAATAATATTAATGAATATAGAGGAAAAGAGAAGAAAATTTAGATTTGAGGATGAAATTGAAGTTGAGATCTGTCTCCCCGTTAGATCCGTCAACGTTTCCTCTCCAAAAAGCTTTCTTCTCTGTCTCTCACGTCCTAAGAGTCTCAAAATAACCCTAAAAAATTCTATTTATACACTAAGGTTTGATAAAGATAAAAAAGGAGGAGAAAACACAGAAAAGTATTAAAAACATTATTGCGCCAGCGTCGTGGTGCTAGCTTACTACTTCTGTTGGCCAGCGCCCAGCACTGGCATGTTACCAGCGCCTCGCGCTGTGCCACTGGTAGCTGCTTGCACCCAGCGTCGCGACGCTGGTCCTTCTGCCCAGGTCCATTCTTTTATCATTTTCTTCATATTTTTTCCTTCCAACTCGTTAAAAAATCAACCCAAATGCACTTGAATATCATATCTACGAGAATAAAAATAAAATAAACACAAATCAAACAATAAAACTCAAAGAACTAACAAAATTAAAGTTAAGATTATCTAAACTTCTAAAATATGAGTGTGAAACACACTCATCAAATACCCCCAAACTTAACTTTTTACTAGTCCTCAAGTAAAACAAAAATTAAAAAAAAATCAAACAAGAAAACAATGACTCTAATTGAGCAAAAATTACAGATCAAATGATGAAATATTTTGACTAACTATATATGCTTCAGAGATTTCAAAATAGCGGTAACCCAAGAAAAACTTCTGAATTGTGATCATGGAGAATTTCAACAAAAACACCAACTTACATTACACTTTTTAAAATCTCGAGTGCGTCTGTGTTACCTTAATTCGTCCAACTTCTTCATCTCAAATGAGTTTATGTAACCAAGTCTTGTAATAATGGATCAATTAATCTATAAATAGATTAGAACTCCATAGGCCAATTTTCCATGTTACTCTCCACTAATATAGACAAACCTCAACGCTTAGGATCGTTAGAACTTTCGTAGGCTTGTAATGTGTGGCTAGAGTTCAGAGTAGGATAGATGATATTATTTTGGCTCAATCTTTACCCATAGTCACACATACATTCTAGGAATCAACAAGCTTAACCCAACTTCTCTTGCTGCACCCTCAAACTTGTCGCTTTCCACCATTTGAAATATCAACTATATACCCAACCATTCTTCTTCCTTTTTTTTAATTTGATTTCCTAAAGCTTCTCTTTTCTTTAACGAGCTTTCAACTAATAGCTCCCAAACCAGTTGGTCTTAGGGTATTAGGTGTTAAGACTTCCCTTCGAGCTTAGTCACTCAAGTCCAATAGGTTACCAAATCAAATTTATTGACAGTTTTTTCAATACATCATAACTCCTCCCATCCATCCAGATTATCATAGTTCCAGGCATTTTCCTAGAACATCCAAATACTATGAGTAAAACTGGTTACTAGAATTTTTTTATAAGGTTAGGAAACTGTCACGGGTGATAAAAAAAATATGATTATTTAGGCTCAACATGGATGACTAGGGAAACAATAGGTTGGCTTGAAAAGCTCAAACAATCCAAATATGACATAAATCATGTCCTAAGTATAGTGTAGCCTAGAATTTTATCTCGAGCAGTATTCAAACTGGTTCTAAAGTTCTTATGAGATCATAATGATTCCTTAAGTCACATAAATATTCTCTAAGTAAAAAGATAATCAAACGCTCAAGACTAAGTGCTCAATATGTTAGGATTCTCAAGTAAAATACAACAATTAGTTCAAACATACACAGATACACAAATTCATCATTTTTTTCAAAGTTATCAATAAATCAAAACCAATCTCATCATAGGCGTTAGTGTTGTCTGCTACAGAACGCCAAAATTTTACTTTTTAAGAAAGCCACCACCTCCAAACTTAAAACTTTCATTATTCTCAATGAAAAGAAAATATATAAAATGAGTAAGTAGAGAAGACTCCCCTGAATAAGGATGAGCTTTCATCCTCATGATTATCTGTATTGTTCATGTTATCTTCAACTGAGGGGAAAGTGGTGCCTGAACCAAAATCATTCAAGGTTTGACGTCGTGGCATTGGAAGGTCAATGTCACGACGCTAAACGTTCTGTCCATAGTTTTTTTTAAAGAAAAATCTTGAATAAAATACAAATAACATAAGCAAAAAAGTAACTAAAAATAAAAAATGAAATAACAGAAATAAAATCGGGTTGTCTCCCAGTAGCGCTTGTTTTAATGTCTTCAGCCAGGCGTAATGATCATCTAAACTTCACATGTTGTCCACTGACTTTAGAATTCCCTTTGTTTCATAAATTGACAACCCTAAGACCGTTTTGTGCTCTCTTCATACCTTCAGCAGTTTGCCTTCTTGTTCACCATTTAATGAAGCAGAGACAATGATAGGAAAAGTGGATCATCTCCTATAAAGGTGTACCAAATATGGAGGTCTAACACCGATGATTTTTCAATAGATGGTAGGTGTCTAGGTTTACCTTTTCCCAATTCTGCACAAGGCCTCCTAATGAATATGGATGGGGGTGCTTCCAACTGATTAACACACTCTAAAAGCTCTAGATTATCCTTGTCAATAACCCCGGCTATACATGTTTACAATGGTCCACTCAGTTCAGTGGTGTGAATTTCTTTCTCAAAACATACTTCTGCACTTTTCACCCGCAAACGACTATTCATATCATTTGGATATTTTATTGCTTTGAAGACATTAAAAATCACCTGATCTTCTTGCACTCTCATAATAAGTTTCAATTTTTACACATCAATGAGAGTTCTCCCTGTAACTAAGAATGATCTACAAAGAATAATTGAAATTTCTTGGTTTTCCTCCATGTCTAGAACAATAAAATCAGCTGAAAAAATAAATTTATCTACCTTTACCAAGACGTCCTCAATAATTCCTTATGGATATCTGATAGCTCGATCAGCTAACTGTAAAGATATCGTCGTGGGCTTAGCTTATCCAAGACCTAGCTTCTTGTAAATT
The DNA here is from genome assembly GCA_003255025.1 of Datisca glomerata. Taxonomy (NCBI): domain Eukaryota; kingdom Viridiplantae; phylum Streptophyta; class Magnoliopsida; order Cucurbitales; family Datiscaceae; genus Datisca; species Datisca glomerata. The sequence continues at coordinate 310,568 of QANY01000568.1, forward strand.
GAAATGACATCAAACTGATATGAGCCCCAAGATCACACAAAGCCTTCTTAAAATAAGAATTGCCAATGGTGCAAAGAATAGAAAAACTTCCATGAACCTTTAGCTTCGGGGTAAATTTTTTTGCAAGATAACACTCCACTCCTCGGTAAGTGCAACTACCTCATACTCCTTTAGCTTTCTCTTGTTCGAGAGAATTTCCTTCATGAATTTGACATCGCTTGGCATTTGTTCTAAATCATCGATAAAATGGGCGTTTACATGTAGTTTACTAAACACATCAAGAAACTTGGAGAACTGTTTGTTTTTTTTAAACCACTGAAGGAATGGAATAGGTGGGACATGAGGTTGATGATTATCAGGAAAGGGCTTTGACATAGGCTTGCCTTCTTTCTTTTCTGAGTTCTCAATAAAATCACCACCTACAACCTCAGCTTGTGCTTCAACTGGCTGAGAACTTTCCACGGTTGCTTTCTTTGGTTCTACCAACTCATTGCCACAAGGAAAGGTAATGGTGTTTACTTATTCTTTTAGATTCCTCTCAGTGTTGTTCAGTAGAGAACCCATGTTCTTTGAGTGAATATTTATGACAGTTGACCCATTTGAAGCTCCAAATTCTGAATGGATGTAGCTTGACTCTGAATACTTGCTTCTTGCCTCTGAAGTGTAGCATATGTTCTTGCCATAAATTGAGTAGTATTAATTGTGAGCCGTACAACAGGATCTTCTAAAAAAAATTAGGCCGTTGAGGTTGAAATTGAGGCTGAGTAGCAACTGATGGATTCATCATATTCTGATTATTCTTCCAAGAGGAATTATGGTGATTTCGCCACCCTTGGTTGTAAGTGTTGAGGAATGGGTTATTCTGCTTACTGTAATTTTCAAAAAAATTAACATTTTCTGACTGAGAAGGGGCAAAGAGATTACTCACTTGACATTCAGTACTAGGATGAGATCTATTGCATAAATTATAAACTTCTCGTGTAGCATGAATAACACTAGCATTGGTGGTGGGAAAACTCAACTGCTTGGACAGTGTACCTACTTGAATAGTGATAGCGGTAAGAGTATCGACTTCATGAATTCCATGAAACTTTTGTTTGATCGGGTTTTAAAAATTTAAGGAAAAATTAATTAACCACAAACGGTTCGTGGGTGAAAAATTAAACAAATTTCACATCAATCATTTAATCATATTAAATATAAAACCCTTTATGATCTTGCATATTTAGATTGGCGTATTTAGAAGACGTAGAAACAATTTTCTACCTTGTATCGGAGAAATTCTGACTTGGTGGAATCCAATTAATCATCTTGCGTTCTTCGTTCTTCGCAAGACTTCAAATAATCTTTACACCACCAACTAATCATAGGTGATTGTCGTCAAAAATTGAGTATGGACTCTCAAAATAATTGATGAAGAAAAAACAAAATTTCTCTTCTTCCTCTAGATTTCGCAAGCAATAGGGAGGAGAGAGAGAAACTGCTTTCTTTACTCTGTGCAGTCATACACTGTGCTTAGGGTTAGGGATGTAACCCTATTTCTATCCCTTATATAATAGTTACAGAATTTACACATATACCCATATACTGTAAATTACTGAAATTATCCTCCCTTTACTGTGCCTCTATGATTTTTGACATCTCCCTAGAGTCAATGCCGTGTCCAAATTCTTCAATCTAAATTGATAAATTAAATTGATCTCTATCGATTATCTAATACTTAGAAAATAACAAATTAATTAATTTGAATATCAATTTCGCTATTCGCTAATTAAGTGATGACATTCATCACATATGGGTTCGGGAAGTGTACATTGATCCAAAACACGTTTTTGGTCTCAACTGATATTGTTTTTCATTCTTGTCATAATAAGCTACTCCCGAGACTGAATGAACCCACATGAATAAAGCTATACGGTTCAAATACTCGGCGAATTGATCTCCATAAATTCCTGACCTATTTAATCCTGACATTGCACGACTTAAGTATAAGTCTGATGCCAAATTATCTTTCAATAACAAGAGTGGGATATAAAATTATTTTAACACATTACCCTTTGTGAATATCAGTAACAAGAGTGAGATGTAAAATTACTGTTTTACCCCACTTGTTATTATTTCATTAACTCATTTATTGATTGTGAATAAAAAATACATAATAGTGAATTGTCTCGTATAATTCCTCATGTCATATTCAATGATACATTTCATCGAGAACCTGGTCAGGTTAATTTATTCACACACTCATCGATAAAGTATAAGGTGATATTGTTGTATTTTGTAATCTAACCACGAGTTTTCATATTTGTGAATCACGCAACTCTAACATAGTTGAATCGCGATCCCAACAACTGAGGTATTGTCTGAAAATTTGAACTTACACCTTTGACGTATCAAATATCGTAACTAACTAGGTCAAGTTTCGTATTCACCTGAGAGTTAAGGTAATTATAAAAATACTCTTAAGGTGTAACAATTATTTGAACCTAGATAAACAGTTTTACTACCAAACTAATTTGTTACTGGTCTATTCAACATGTTCCACAACATGTTTAGATCAACCGTTAGAGTCCACACTCCCATGCCCCAAGATCGGGATCATTTGGTTCAACCTAACAGTCGTAATCGGACAAAATTTTCCAATCGATCCTAAGACTACGAATAATGTTCTGAACTATTTTAGAAGAGTTTGTTTGGAAGACTCCTAAGTCTATACTCTTCTTACATTGACGTCAATAGCTCCAGGACTTGAATAAATTGTAAACACACTTTAATTAATAGAAAAACTTTCATTGATTCATAAAATTCAGTAATACAAAATGTCTGAGAAATAACTAAATACTCATAAATAGTTATTATACCCTACTTTATGGATATAATTCAACAATCTTCTACTTGGACTAAAGTAGGCATGTACAAACTCGTATGTCTATGCCCTCCAGATGACAATCAAAGAATTTACTGCTTAAATTCTTTGTGAATGGATCTGCCATGTTGTTAACCATTGATATGTGTGTAACTACATCATCTCCATGCTGATCAATATTTCTAATCAGGTGATACTTGCGCTCTATGTGCTTGGATCTTTTGTGACTCATTGGTTTCTTTAAGTTTGCTATAGCCCCACTGTAATCGCAATAAAATGTCATGGGCTTGTCAGCTTCTGCAACAACTTTCAGAGCATTCAAGAACTTTTTAAGCCATACAGCCAACTTAGTAGCTTCACAAGCTGACACATATTCAACTTCCATGGTAGAATCAACAATGCAAGATAGCTTGATACTTATCTATATAACTGCTCCACCATTCATGATGAATATCGATCCTAAAGTGGACATCCTAGAATCATTGTCTGCCTGGAAATCAGAATCAATATACTTCATTATATTCATATTAGTACCTGAATACACAAGCATGTAGTTTCATGTCCTCTTAAGATACTTAAGGATATGTTTGACAACATCCCAATGCTCGATTTCAGTATTAGATTGGAAACAACTCACCACACCCACCACGTAGTAAATGTCTGACCTAGTGCAAAGTATCGCATACATGAGACTTCTTACGGCTGAGGCATAGGGAATCTTTCTCATGTCTTCTTCTTCTTGAGGTGTCTTGGGAGACTGATCTTTGGAGAGGCTGACTCCATGCCTAAAAGGAAGATATCCCTTCTTGAAGTCTTACATACAAAAGCAATCCATCACTTTATCAATATAAGATACTTGAGAGAGTGCCAATTGTCTGTTTTTTTGACCCGAAAGATATGAATACCTAGGACAAAGACAGCTTCTCCAAGATCTTTCATATCAAATTTCTTTGCAAGCCAAATTTTGACATCAGATAATTTTTCTACATCATTCCCAATAAATAGAATAACATCTACATACAAGACTAGAAAAACCACTTTCCCTTCGTGTATTAACATATACACACATGGTCCGTCCACTAACTGTTCAAAACTAAAGTTCTTAACAATTTCGTCGAATCTAATATTCCATGACTGTGACACTTGCTTAAGTCCATAAATGGACTTCAGTAGTTCATAAACCTTGCACTCTTGACATTTCTCCATGAACTTATCTAGTTGAACCATATAAATGCGCTCTTTAAGATTGTCATTCAGAAGAGAAGTCTTGACATCCATCTGCCAGATTTCATTATCGAGGGCAACAACAATGGACATGAGGATTAAGATGGATTTAAGCATGGCTGTCGGCGAGAAAGTATCCTCATAGTCTATACATTCCTTTTGAGTGTAGCCCTTGGCTACTAGCCTAGCTTTGAATGTTAGACTTCTCTTTTTCTTATAGATCCATTTACACCTTGTAGGTTTTACCCCTTCAGGAGGATCTACAAGTTTCTAGACTCCATTCGAGTACTTTGAATGTATCTCAACGTTCATGGCTTATTGCCATAGGTTTTCTTCAGGACCTGCCATTGCCTGTGACTATGAGACATGTTCATGATCTTTATTTGAGACTGTTGTTAAGGCAACTCCATAAGGCATGTACATGTCAATGTATCGCACAGGCTTCATAGGCTCTCGCCCTAGTTGTGGTTTTTCCATTATTGAATCAGAAACATTTTCTGATTAGGGAGTCGGTGTCCTCCCACTCAATAGTTCCTCTAGCACAAGAGTGTTTCTCGACTTCACACTTCTTATATAGTATTCTTCAAGAAAACGTGCATTCATGCTTACGAATGTTTCCTTGTCAGCCGGACTATAAAAGACATACCCTTTCGTTACTTTGGGATATCCTACAAACATACATAATTCTGATCGACGGGCCAACTTGCCTGTCTTCTATTTCAGAACATGTGCCGGGAACCCCCATATTCTAAAGTGGTTAACGGATGACTTTCGTCCATTCCATCTTTTATATGGCGTGCTAGGCACCATCTTCGATGGAACTTGGTTTAGAATGTACGGGTTGTTTCCATGGCATATCCCTAGAACAAATATGGTAGGGATGAGTAACTCATCATGGATTTAACCATATCCATCAGAGTTAGGTTTCTTCTCTCTGACACACCATTCTGTTCTGGAATGCCAGGAACAGTAAGCTGAGAAATATACTTTCTTCCTTAAGAAAGTTTTCAAACTCTCTTAACAAGTACTCTCCACCATGCTCAAATCGTAGTGTTTTGATTTGTTTCTCCAATTGCTTTTCGACTATAGCCTTGTACTCTTTGAACTTTTCAATGGTTTCATACTTTTGGTGCATTAGATAAACATGTCCAAAATGTGTGTAGTTATCAGTGAATGTTACAAAATATTCATAACTTTCTCTTTCTTGGATTTTCAATGGCCCACATACATCACTATGTACGAGTTTAGGGCATCGAGTGCCTCTTTCACTGAAAAGGGTCTCTTGGTCATTTTACTTTCTATACATGATTCACTTATGGTAGTGCTCCCACACTTAATGTTTGCAATGGACCATCCTTTGTAAATATTTTAATCATGTCCAGACTAACGCGGCCAAGATGTAAGTGCCACAAATAGGTTAAATCGGTTGAGTCAGACTTCAACCTTTTATTATCCCTTTGTAAATTAGTATTTACTTCAGTGTCACATATCATTGGAACTACTGGTTTTACGTAAAACAATTTATTTACCAAACGTGCAGTAGTAATTAAACAGTTATTTTTAAAGAATACTAATATCTTTATCAATGAAATTCAAAATGAATCATTGCTCAATTAAACTAGCTACTGAAATAAGGTTCTTCCCAAAAACCGGGATATAATAAACATCACGTAAAACTATAAAACTGTCAGCAAATGAAAATTTAATACAACTCATAGATGCGGCCGATACTAGTGCTGAATCTCCCCAAGGGAAGCTGAACTCGCTCTCGTCAAGCCTTCTAATTTTCCTGAAACCCTACAAGAAACAACAGATATGGTTAGTGGCGACAAAGTCTACAATCCATGAAAAAGTAGAGTCAACAACATTACAGGCCTCAGTAACAAGTACTATACCTTTAGCTCAGTTTGTGTTTCGACTTGTCCACTTTTGCATTGCCCTTACCTTTCACAGCTTTCGAGTTCTGCTTCTTATCCTTCTTCGGACTTCTCTTGTGTTTTTTTTATGTCAGAGGTGGAAGACTTGCTTTCAGTAAAGTTTGTCTCTCCAGTCTTCCTCTTGCCCTTCAAAAACTGGGTCTCAGTAGCTTGCAGCTCCTTCATCAGCCTATGAAGTGCGTACCTCAACTTATTCATCGAATAATTAAGTTTGAGATTCTCAAAAGTGTCAAGCAGAGTCTCAAGGATCATATCAGCTTGTGTCTCGCCATCTATCTCAGCACCCATGATCTCCATCTTATTCAGATAACTAATGATCAACATCAAATGTTCTCTAATAAAAGTTTCATGTTTCATCATGCAGTTCATGAAGTTTCACATAACAGCCTGTTTGGCATGACGACCCTAATCTCTAAACATTTTAGTGATGTTCAACTCTATATCAGCGGCAGTTTCCATGTTTTGATGTTGTTGTTGCAACACATTGTTAACAGAAGCCACGATAACATCTGGCGATCTCATCAGAACACAACCAAGAAGCATAAGCATCATTTCCCTCTTGAGTCGATCCAATAATAGGCTCAAAGGGATAAGTGGTGGTGAGCATGAACTTGTGCTTTTTTACTGTCAGCATGATATCAAGATTACGTTTCCAATCCACGTAATTTTCACCAGTTAGTTTGTTCACGTTAAGATAATCGAAAAATGTGATAACAACATGATTACTAAAAAGAATAAATAAAGCGGTGTAAATAAATACTCAATTATTTAAGAAAGTATGATGCATGATGCTAATACTTATATATTTAAAAAATCAATAAAAAATATTTCTTCCATGATGTTACGATCAACAATGATAGCTTGTCCCATCTAAGGACAACATCCAAGCCACCTCCTATCGCATCGAGACTCCTCTCGTTTAGTTAATGCTTATCAAGATGTTACTATATCTAGCTGAACCAATCACCAATGATTTTGGTCACTTTAGCCCCATTGACTAGCCCCTATGAGTGATTCCAATGTGCTTCGGTATAAGTGTTTAACTAATGCATCACCTTTAAAGGTTGCCATGAACTCACAGTCCGTCTAGGAAAGCTCCCGCCTCACCACTTCCTTTACAAGCTTTAGCTTCTTAAGCAACTCAATGGCTCCAAACGACATGATTCTCAAGTTTCTCCTACTAAAGAGAGGACCACTAGGGCGACTCTAAATAATTCCTCGTGCCACGATTAAGTTTACATTGGGAATCTTGAGAACGTTTCAACATTGACGACCATCGCATTTAGTTTTTGGAAAAAACGAATTTTTTGTTGCTGTTTTTTTTTCAAAATTTACAACTCTTTATTTATTTGGAAAAACAAGTTTTGAAAATGATAAACTTTTATAAAAATTAAATCGCAATTTAAAATTTATAACTTTTATAAAATTCACATTGTATTTAAATTATAACACATTATAAATTAAACTACAATGGCATGTTGATACTGTCATATCCCTATTTTTATATGACATGTTATATGATGTTACGAGATTAATAATAAATCATCCACTCAAAATTAACCTCCATATTGGCTCATTTCTAATTACAATAAAAAAATAATAAATAAATAAATTATAATTAATTTAAACACTAGTATTCATAGCGCCTGTAATAGTCTTCTTGTCCTTCAGGAAGTTTCACCAATTTGTAACTCTTTACAACAATGCAATGCTAATTTCAAAATTCAAAATAATGATCAAAACCCTTTAATAAAGGAAAACTATTTTTCTAATTAAATAATCTCTTTAAAATCTTGTTAAAATTTTAATTACAAAAGATAAAAAGATAAAAAGATATTTATTTTTTAAATTCAAAATTCAAAACATAAAGTAGATAAAATGAATAATTATCCTTTTGAATTCAAAATTCAGTAGATAAAAGGATAAAATAAATATTATCTTTTGAATTCAAAATTCAAATTATAAGTAGATAAAATTAGATAATTATCTTTTGAATTCAAAATTCAAATGATATATTTTGAATCTTAATTATCTTTTATCCGTTTAAAATTTAAAATCCAAAATTTTAATTTTTAAAGATAAATGACGAGATTATGGTTATTGCGAACATCACATGGTTTCCTAAAACCTAATTGTTATCGCTGAGGGTTTCAAAAACCTAATCACCACATAGGGCACGACAATGGACAGTAGGAGGCGGGCAGTGACGACCGGCGGCGGTGATGGCGGCAGTGACGATGGCGATGGCGACGGTGGTCGTTTCGACGGTGACTTTTTGAGGCGGTGACGGATTACGTGAAATTTTAAAAAAAAAATACAAGTTCTCCAAGAAAATAAATTATATAAAATCCTATACCTCAATTTCAGCGTACATCAATTCTATGATTGAAAAATAAAACGCCTAGAGTCAATAGATCGGGATCCGTTTATAAAACACATTCAAAACAATTTGAATCTATCATACAAAACATATGTCAATATCACAACATCCAACGATACATATATTTAATCACAGAATATGCATAATCAAGAAATCAAGGCTCTAATACCAATTGTTGGATCAAGTTTAAAAAATTTGAGGAAAAATCATTGAACCATGAATGATTCGTGGACGGAAAATTAAAAATGTTTACATCAACCAATTAAATCATATTAAATATTAAAACTATACATTCGATTATGCATATAAAATTAAACGTATTCAAAATAGGTAGAAACGATTTATACATTTTCGTTGTATCAGAGACTTTCTAAATGAGTGGAATCCTTATTAAATGCTTCACGTTCTTCGGTCTTCAAATCCAAGAACTTCAATTAGTCTTCGCATCACTAACCACTCGTAGGATTCAGAAGTATATCTCACAAGGACGTTGTTAGGAACTGAGTGTGGGCTCTTATACCATCCCTTATACATCAATTTTCAGCGGCACCAGTAGGAGGGGGAGAGAAAAACTTTTTTCCGTTCGGTATGATTCGGATTGTGTCAACACACTTAGAGAGGCAGCCCTAAAACCATCAGTTATATAATAATTTTAGAATTTTCACATAACCCCGTATATGTGTAATTTTCAAAATTCACCCTCATAATCTATAATTACTGAAAATTGCATCTCTCATTAAAGTTAATATTATGTCCAAATTCATCAATCCAAAATTGATAAATTTAAATTGATCTCCATCAATTAATTAATTAATTTATCTTATTTACTAATTGTCTAATAATTAAAAAATAATAAATTATTTAATTTGAACATCAATTAATTGCTCTTCATTAATTAAGTGTCAACACCGATCACATATGGGTTCAGGAAATACACATTTGGGTCCAACTGATGTTGTTTCTTATATTCATGTCCTCTTGAGGTACTCTTGAAACCGAATGGACCAACATGGATAAAATTATAGGATTCAAATACCCGACAAACTTATCTCTATAAATTCTTGACCTATTTAATCCTGAAATCGTACGACTTCACTATAGGTTCGATGCCGAATCAACTCTCGATTCATACGCGCTACATTTTATGTTGGTGCAAATAAATATTTTTATTTCACGGTCCACAGAATATTTTAACACATTACCCTTCGTGAATATCAGTAACAAGAGCGAGATGTAAAATTACCATTTTACCATCTTGTTATTATTTTCTTAACTCATTTATTGACTATGTATAAGAAAGACATAATAGTGAATTGTCTCGTATAGATTCTCATATCTAAATTCAATGATACAATTCATCGAGTACCTAACCATGTTAATTTATTCACACACCCATCAATAAAGCATAAAGTGATATTGTTGCATTTTGTAACCTAACCATGATTTTCATATATGTGAATCACGAAACTCCAACATAGTTGAATCACAATCCTAGCAGCTGAGATATTGTCCAGCAATTCGAACTCAATATTTTGATGTATTAAAGATCGTAACTAACTAGGTCAAGTTTTGAATTCACCTCAAGAGTAAAGTAATTATGAAAATACCCTTAAGGTGTAACAATTAGATTTATAACTAGATAAATGATTTTACTCCAAACTAATTTGCTATTAGTCTATTCAACATGTTTCACAACATGCCTAGGTCAAACGTTAGAGTCTCCACTCTCATGCCCCAAAACCGGCATCATTTGGTTCAACCTAACAGTCGTAACCAGACTCGATTGCTCAGTCGATCCTAACACTGCGAATAACATTCTGAACTATTTTAAAAGAGTTTGTCTAGAAAACCCCTCAGTCTTTACTCTTTTATGTTGATTATAGTTTCAAGACTTGAGTAAATTATAAACACACTTTAATTAAAAAACTTTCATTAATTCATAAAATTTAGGAAGTCAAAATGTCTAAGAAATAACTAAATACTCATAAATAGTTAGTACACCATACTTCATGGACATAATTCCAACAGGGTTTTACCCCTTTAGGAGGATCTACAAGCTTCCAGACTATGTCCAAGTATATCGATTGTATCTCAACATTCATGGCTTCTTACCATTGGTTTATTTTAGGACCAGTCATGGCTTGCGAGTAGGAAACATGTTCATCATGATTCTTATCTGAGACTGTCGTCAAGGCATCTCCATAAGACATGTACCTGTCAGGTTGTTTCACAACCCTCCCGCTACGTCAAGGCTTCGTCCCCTATTGCGACTCTTCCATTATTGAATCGGGAACATGTCTGATTGGGGAGTTAATGTCCTCCCACTCAATATTTCCTCTAGCACAAATGTGCTTCTCGGCTTCACACTTCTTATATAGTCTTCCTAAAAAATATGCTTTCCTGCTGATGAATGTTTTCTTATCAGTCAGAATATGAAAGACTTATCCATTCATTCCCTTCGGATATCCTATAAACATGCATAATTCAGATCGACTAGCCAACTTACATGTCTTCGGTCTTAGTACATATGCTGGATATCCCCATATCTTAAGGTGGCTTACGAACGACTTTTGTCCACTCCATCTTTCCTATGGCGTGCTAGGCATCGCCTTTGACAGAACTTGGCTCAAAATGTATGATGTTGTAAGTATATTCCCAAAACGAATCTAGGAGGGATGTATAACTCATCATTGATCTAACTATATCCATCAGAGTTCGATTCCGTTTTGGAGTGCTTGATTTGTTTCTTTAATTGCTTTTTAATCATAGCATTGTACCCTTTGAAATTTTCAAAGATTTCAGATTTTTGGCACATTAGATAAACATGTCCAAAATGCGAGTAGTCATCAGTGAAGGTTACAAAATATCCATAACCTCCTCTTACTTGGATATTCAATGGCCCATATACATCACTATGTACGTGTTTGAGGCATTGGGTGGCTCTTTCACCCTTCGTTGAAAATAGTCTCTTGGTCATTTTGCCTTCTATGCAGATTCGCGTGTGGGTAGTGATCCCACACTTAAAGTTTGCAATGGACCATCCTTTGCAATTCTTTTAACCTTGTATAGGCTAATGTGACCAAGACGCAAGTGTCACAAGTAGGTTAGATCAATTGAGTCAGACTTCAACATTTTACTATCCATTTGTAAATCAATATTTACTTCAATGTCACGTATCATTGGAACTTTTGGTTTTACATAGAATAAGTTATTTATCAACTGTGCAGTAGTAGTTAAGCAGTCATTTCTAAAAACATCAATATATTTATCAATGAAACTCATAGTTAATCCTTACTCAATTAAATTAGCTAATAAAATATAGTTTTTCTAAAAAAACTAGGATATAATAAACATCTCATAAAACCAAAAAAACTATTATCGAATGACAACTTAATAGTTCCAACTGATACAAACGATAACAGTGCTCCATTCCTCTAATGGAGGTTGAACTTGCCCTCGCAGACCTTCTGCTTTCGAGTTCTGCTTCTTACCTCTCTTGTGTTTCTTTTTTGCTCTGGAGGTGGAAGACTTACTTTCAGTAATATTTTCCTCTCCAGTCTTCCTCTTGCCCTTTAGAAATTGGGCCTCAGCAGCTTGCAACTCCTTCATAAGCTTCAAAATCGAGTACTTCAACCTATTTATCGAATAATTAAGTTTAAAGTTCTCAAACGTGTCTGGTAATGTCTCAAAGATCATATCAACGTGAGTCTTGCCATCTACCTTAGCACTCATACTCTCCATCTCATTCTGATAACTTAAGATCAACATCATGTGTTCTCTGATAGGAGTTTCAATTTTCATCTGACAGTTCATAAAGTTTCGCACAACAGCTTGTTTGACTCGACGACCCTGATCCCCAAACATTTTGGTGATGTTCAGCATCATATCAGCGGTAATTTCCATGTTCTGGTGTTGTTGTTGCACACATTGCTAACAGATGTCAAGATGTAACACATGGCAATCTCATCAGAATGCAACCAAGAAACATAAGTATCATTTTCCTCTTGAGTCGATTCAGCAATAGGCTTGAGTGAACAATGGGTGGTGAGTACGAACTTGTGCTTTTCTACCGTCAGCAAGATATCAAGATTACATTTCTAATCCGCGTAATTTTCAACAGTAAGTTTGTTCGTATTCAAGATTGTTGAGAGTGAGGATAATGACATGAATATGAAAAAGAATAAGTAAAGCGTTGTAAATAAATACTCAATCATTTAAGGAAGTATGATGCATGATGCAAATACTTAAATATTTAAAAATCCAATAAAAATATTTCTTCCATGATGTTACGATCAACAACGATAGCTCATCTCATTTAAGGATAACGCCTGAACTACCTCATATTGCATTGAGACTCCCCTCATTTGGTTCTCAAGATGTCACTACATCTAGCTCAACCAATCACCAATAGTTTTGGTCACCTTAGCCCCATTGACTAACTCCTATGAGAGATTTCAATGTGCTTCGGTCTAAGTGTTTAACCAATGCATCAGTTTTAAAGGTTGCTATGAACTAACATTCCGTCTAGGAATGGTTCTGCCCCACCACTTCCTTTACAAGCTTTAGCTTCTCAAGCAACTCGATGACTCAAAATGACACGATTCACAAGTTTCTCTCACTGAAGAGATGACCGTGAGGACGGCTCTAAACCATTCATCATGCCACGACCAAGTTTGCGTTGGAGACCTTGCAAACGTTTCAACGTAAACGACCATCCCACTTAGTTTTTGAAAAATAGAATTTTCTTTCCTTTTTCAAAAACCACATAACCTTTATAAGTTTGAAAAAAATGTTTTGAAAATTATAAACTTTTATAGAATATAATCACAATTTATAAATTATAACTTTTATAAAATTCTCATTGTATTTAAATTATAACCCCTTATAAATTTAAACTACAATTATGCATGTACATGTTGCATGGCATTTTGATATTGACATATCCCTATTTTTATATGGATATGATGATACGAGATTAATAATAAACCATCCTTTCAAAGTTAACCTCTCTATGGCTCATTTCTAATTACAACCTATAAAAAGAATAATAAATAAATTATAATAATTTAAATACTAGTCTTCATGGCGTCTGTAATTGTCTCATTCTCCTTCAGAAAGTCCGACCAATTTGTTACTCTTTATAAATTTCGAGTCTCATTTTCAAAATTCAAATTTCAATTAAAATTAATTTTCCAACAATTTTTACTTTGGTAAATAAATTACCGAGTAAATTAATCAATTGATTTATTTTTAAAATAATTTATAAAATAAATTCCAATTAATTAATGTTGAAAAAAAACTAAATTAAATAAAAATAATTTTTAGGGACTGAATTGTGCAAAACTTTAAGATTTCCTAAACCCAAAAGTTTTCAAAATCTAAAGGTCTCCTAAACCCAAAAGTTTTCAAAACCCAAAAGTTTTCAAAACATTAAGGTTTCCTAAACTCAAAAATTTCCAAAACCCAAAGGTTTCCTAAACCCAAAGTTTCCAAAACATTAAGGTTTCTTAAGCCCTAAAATTTCCAACATGCTTTGAATGTACCATATAAAATATATGTCAATATCACTATATTCATTGATACATATGTCTAATTGCTAAATATGCACAACCAAGAACCCAAGGCTCAGATACCAATTATTGGATCGGGTTTTAAAAATTTGAGAAAATATTAATGAATCACGAACGGTTCGTGGGTGAAAAAAAATTCACATCAAGTATTTAATCATATTAAATATAAAACCTTTTATGATCATGCATCTTTAGATTGACGTATTTAGAAGCGGTATAAATAATTTTATACCTTTCTTGTATCGTAAAAAATCTGACTTGGTGGAATCCAATTAATCGTCTCGTGTTCTTCGTTCTTCGCAAGACTTCAAATAATCTTCACACTAATAACCACTCATAGGATTCAGAACTATATCTCATAAGGATATCGTCAGAAACTGAGTGTGAGCTCTCAATACGACAGAGAAAGAAAAACAAAATTCTATCTTCTTCCTTTAGATTTCGATGGAAAGAGGGAGGGGATAGAGAAACTATTTTTTTTTGCTCTATGTAATCACACACTGTGATTAGGATTAGGGATGCAACCCTATTTTCATCTCTTATATAATTACTACAGAATTTACACACATACCCCTATATTGTAAATTGCCGAAATTATCCTCCTTTTAGTTTCACTCTGCGATTTTTTACATCTCCCTATAGTCAATATTGTGTCCAAATTCATCAATCCAAATTGATAAATTAAATTGATCTCCTAATTAATTAATTTCTTTTATTTAATAATTATCTAATAATTAGAAAATAACAAATAAATTAATTTGAATATCAATTTTGCTCTTAACTAATTAAGTGACGTCACCCATCACATATGGGTTCGGGAAGTGTATCTTGGCCCAAAACACATTTTGGGTCCAACTACTGCTGTTTCTCATTCGTGTTCTTATAAGCTACTCTTGAGGTCGAATGAACCTACATGAATAAAGCTATAGGATTCAAATACTCGGTGAATTCATCTCCATAAATTTCTGATCTATTTAATCCTGACATCGTACGACTCCAGTATATGTCTGATGCTGAATTATCTCTCAATTCATGCGCGCTCATTTTCTGTTGGTGGAAATAAACATATTTATTTCACGGTCCGCATGATATTTTAACATATCATCCTTCATGAATATTAGTAACAAGAGTGAGATATAAAATTAGTATTTTACCTCTCTAGTTATTATTTCATTAACTCCTTATTGACAGTGAATAAGAAAGACATATCAGTGAAGTGTCTCATACAGCTCACAATGTCTTATTCAATGACTTATGTCAACGAGTACCAGGCCCGGTTTATTTATTCACACACCCATCAATAAAGTATAAGGCGATATTGTTGCTATTGCAATCTAACCACGAATTTCATATTTGTGAATCATGTAACTGCACACATAGTTGAATCGTGATCTCAACAGTCGATGTATTGTCCGGCAATTCAAACTCACTCATTTGGCGTATTAAAGATCGCAACTAACTAGGTCAAGTTTCATATTCACTCAAGATTAAAGTAATTATGGAAATACCCTTCAGGTGTAACGATTTGATTTAGAGTTAGATAAACGGTTTTGCTATAAACTAATTTATTACTGGTCTATTCAACATGTTCCATAACATATCTAGGTCAACCGTTAGAGTCTCCACTCCCATGCCCGAAGACTGGCATCCTTTGGTTCAACCTAACAGTCGTAATTGGACTTGATTATATCTCCAAGAGCATGGCAAGGCCACCCCCAATACCAACACCCACAGCTTCCAGCGTGATGGATGGCGAGCAACACCAGCCCAAACTGCCCATATAAGAAGCTGAAGGATTCCCATAATCATGCAGACTTTTGAGTTTAAACTTGTAACATAGTAAATCTATGTCAGTCTTAATCTCATATTCAATGCCCAAGAAACAGAGGGTTTCACGTTGATGTTCTACATAATCCTTAATGCTAAATAGAGGCATGCTAAATGCCCAGTCGATCCTAAGACTGCAAATAATATTCTAAACTATTTCAGAAGAGCTTGTCTGGAACACCCCTCTGTTTTTACTCTTCTTACATTGATAATAGTTTCAGAACTTGAGTAAATTATGAACATACTTTAGTTAAAAGAAAAAAAATCGTACATTCATTAAATTCAGTAATACAAAATGTCAGAGAAATAACTAAATACTCATAAATAGTTATTACACTTTACTTTATGGACACAATTCCAACATCATTTTCGGTACGTTGTGCTCAGCCAGACTTTGATAGGCATTAGCTGCCATTTCTTCAAGAAAAGCGTAGGGCTCCTCATGTGTTTTGCCCATTAACGCACCTCATGTTACTGCATCCACTACTGTCCTCACTGAATTCCCCAGACTATTGTAGAAAGTTTGGACTTGTAGCCATCTTGGGAGTCCATGATATATGCATCCTCTCAACATCTCTTTAAACCTCTCTCAAGTTTTATAAAGAGACTCCATATCATGGATAAATGTAGTGATCTCATTCCTCATCTTAGCTGTTTTAGCAAGTGGAAAGAATTTAGCCAAAAATTTCTTAGAAATTCCATTCCAAGTGGTAATTGATCTAGCGGGTAAAGAGTTCAATCAACTCTTAGCCTTATCCCGAAGTGAAAATGGGAATAATCTCAACCTAATTGCATCAGTTGAGACATTGTTGTGCTTGAATGTCTCACAAATTTCAAGAAAAGTGTCTATGTGAACGTTTGAATCATCGTTAGGCAAACTACTGAACTAATTTGCTTACACCATGTGAATGGTAACTGGTTTAATCTTGAAGTTGTTGGCATTAATAATAGGGCGTTGAATGGAAGATACATGCTCATTGACCACCAACATAGCATAATCCTGAATTGCCTGATTATCCTGGTTGCTCACAATTTTAGGATTTTCTCTAGTGTATTCCATGGTTTCTTGAGAATTTTTAAAAGCTTTTCTCCTCACCTTTCTATTACGACGACAAGTTCACTCAATTTCTAAATTTAGGTGAGTCAAATTTTTGCTTCTAAATTTTCTCATACACCTTAGAGAACGCCTGAAAATTCAAAACAATAAACAACATCAGCCCCTGGCAATGGCGCCAAAAACTTGTTATGATTTTTCTATAGTGCAAGTGTACACTATCGTCGTCAAATAATGAATTTATATGAAAATCGAGTATCGTCCACATGATTGATTGATATTTTAAATATTGAAATCAACTAAATCCTAATTTTAATTTGAGAATATAAAAATTTTTGAAATCAACATATGTTTGTCATTGCCATTACATTGCAATTCCTATCTGAGATTACTTTTTCAACTAACCACATATTTTGATTTGTGGTTGCTCTTGCAGGATATCATCAAGATCCAGGAGGTTTTCAAATCCTTCACACAACGAGTCCATACTAGAGGACTGAATTTTGCTGCAGATTATAAATAGAGATTGTAAACTTTTTATTCCAAGAAAAGAACAAATCTTTGAAATATGCCAGGGAAGGGAGGGAAGACTAGCACTTCCTGGAGAGAACAAGGAGGCTAGAGGATGTAATTTGAAAACCTATCTGGCCATTTATGCAAAATGCAAAAATTAAGAAATTTTCATGTATAGACATTTTGAAAGAAAAATGATTTTTAAAATTCTTTTTTATGTTAAACGTAATATATATTAGACCGTGGAATTATAAAAAATATTCTACTAATCTGTAGTTTGATAAATGTTAATTTTTGCTAGACTATAATAACGGACATAGCGTAAGGTTACTTGGTCTTTTTTTAATTTAAAACGTTAAATATTTAACTACAGACTAGGTGGCGGCACATGCTTTGCACGTGCCTGGTCATTATAACATCATCATATGAACAATTCCACATATTTTATTTTTTATATATTATTAAGGAGACGTACATAATAATGATAGATGAATTGTTGAAATAACGACTACTCTAATTCTACATAGACTACGTAAAATAATATTTACATAAAGTTAAATTTTTTATAGAAACATGCATGTTTCATCATTTTTTTATATTTTGGTATTATTTATCTACATCTAGATAAAAAGCTAACCGAAACATATACAAAGTATAATCAACTTTATTCTTATAAAACATATCATAAATATTAAAAAAGTTTAAAAGCCATTTTTTTGTATTCTCCTATTTTCCTATTGTTCTTCCTTTCAGCTTCGGACCGTCTCCGTATTATTCCTCTTATATCTTTATTTCTATCTGACTATTAGAGCTCTGAGGTTAACGTCGAATCTACTTATCTTCAGAATTAGACTAAAACTCATCATCACTTTTCCTAAAATGCCAAAAATCATAATACAGAATCAAGTTAATAACATAGTCAAAAATAAAATCAAGATTGATTCACAACAAAATATGGACAAATGAAGAACCAAAAATTGAAAATTAATACACATCGACTTTGAAATTCCTGTTCCGTTAAACGAATGGACCAATAAAATGGTTGTTGTACTTTTTCTCAAGCATTTGCTCACTGTAAGCTCTCGAATTCCAGTTATTATCATTAGCCACAAAATCATGAAAACTTGCTTGTATGGGTGCCTAAATTCAAGATTATAGCTACAGTCAATAAATGTAAAAATATATTTTGCCAAGTAACTAAATACAAAAGAATAAGAATCCATGTTAGACAATGAAAATGCACATGTTCGTTATCAGAAAAGTAAAACTCTAAAATATGAATACAAAAAGTCAAACGGCAACAAACGAAGATGATGAAATCACCAGAATCTAAAATTTTACAGGACAAGCTGAAGGATACATGTAAACAAAGTAACCTCAAGATTCGTATCCTACTACAATACACTTATTCCTAATGAATTTGTACCATACTAAAGAAATAGCTACAATCAAACTAAAACTAAAGATAGAAAGATCACCGTGAAGTGCCTAATCAACTTCATATGAATTGGAACACATTCTCTGCTTATGGCCCTAAATATTTCCATGACAGGCCAAACAAAGCCATAACCAATGCCCATAATTACACTGTCAAGTACTCCAATCAAAGTCCATAGTGTTATTGGTATTGGAACAATCAAAATCAGAAGGCATTTCATGAATGGGCCAAACTTTTTTTGCCTGCTTCCAAGTTGGAAAAAGAAAATCAAAACACATTACAAGTAGTATTTAAAAACGTGCTTTAACTATTAGCATCAATTCAACCGTGAACAGTCTGAAAGATACGAAGAAAAACTTGACATTGACGACACTAAAATAAATAACAACACGTCAATCACAAAATATTGATCTATAAATCAATGCAAAAAAGCTAGAGACATCAGTGTAGACATAAATCATAACATAAGATAACTATAATGGAAACATAGTATAGTTTAAAACAATCATCAACAAGGCAGAACTCATATAAGCATTCATGACTTAAAGTAAATGACTTTGAGAAGAAAATGAACACAAAATATCAGAATACAAACATAAAAACTAATATAAAAAATCAATATTTATAGTCAACTATATAGAAATAAACATCCAGATATATCAAAGTGAATGACAATTCAGAAACAGAATACATAACAAAAAAATTGCAGCAAGGAAAACCAACCTAAATCAAAATCCACTTCAAAAATTAAGAAGTTTATAAGAATCATATAACAAACGAAGAACAAAAATTTAAGAGTTAAATCCACTCAATCTAATACTGACATCCAGAAAAATTAGACCATTACAGTAGCTTCAAATCTGAAGGCATTTCTTGAATGGGCCAAAGTTTTTTGTTTCTACTTCCAAATTGGAAAAAGAAAATCAAAACACATTGCAGGTAGTCTTTAAAATACGCCTTAACTATTTAGCATCAATTCAACCGTGAACAATCTGAAAGATAAGAGGGGAAAAATTATAATGCAGTAAATACCCCAAACAAGATGCATTGGCCATAAGCCAATGACAACACCAAAATAAATGATAGGACGTCAATCACAAAATTTTGATCTATAAATCAATGCAAAAAAGGTAGAGCCACCAGTGTAGATAGAAATCATAACACATGATAGCTATAGTGAAAATATATTATAGTTTAAAATAATCATCAACAAAGTAAAATTCATATAAGAAATCATGACTTAAAGTTAGTGACTTTGAGAAGAAAATGAACACAGAACATCAGATTACTAATATAAAATAGATATAAAAAAATCAGTACTTATAACCAACTATTACAAAAATAAACATCCAGATAGATCAAAGTGATTAACAATTAAGAAATTGAATACATAATTAAAAAATGCAGCAAGAAAAACCAACCTAAATCAAAATCCACTGTAAAAATTAAGAAGTTTATAAGAATCATATAACAAACAAAGAACAAAAATTCAAGAGTCAAATCCACTCAAGCCAACACTAAAATCCAACAAAATTGGACCATTATAGTAGTTTCTATAAAAGGAAATGACAATTCAGAAACAAGATACATAAAGAAGAAAATGCAGGCAAAAAAACCAACCTAAATCACAAACAACCAAATACAAATCACAACATCACAAACCATACATATATAGTCCCAGTGGTACACATTATTGCAAATAGAAAATATCATTAACAAAGACCAGAATAAAGAAATTTCTAAGTATAATCATTCAAATAATAGAAACGTAGAAAGCATGATGATTCTATAGCCCAAAGGAAATACACTCGACATATATAATTTGAAGGAAACAAATAGGCATTTCAGTGGCTTTTTAAGCCAAGTTTATTTCAATTTCAGCGAAATTATAAGAATAGTACTTCTAAACTCTCATCTCTGAAATAAAGTGCTTTTGAGGAGGTCGTTATGAAACTGGCTAAAGCTAAATGAAGGTAATAATAGATGGAAAAGCAATCTCTCTTGTCTATACAAGTTATATCAATGAGCAAAATTTTGTATGGAAGCTAAGGGAGGTAAAGTTTGATGACCAAATTTGTAAATTCTTCTGCAACGAACATTAACAAACATTACGTGTCCAGCCTATCTGTCCCAGCTAAGAGCAAAAGCTTTGAAACGTGACATGACAATTTTTTTTAAAAGGTCTTCATACCTGTAAATATTAACTTTCATAATTATTTTCGGCAATAGGTGATATATTGGATGAATGCAAGAGGAAAAACTTTAGTACATGTAAGCATGTTGTCAAGCATCAGAACCAAAAGAAAAAAAAGATTACTAAGATATAGTTGCAGACCATCTGCGTGGGGTGGATTACTAAGACACAGTCGCAGTCACTATAGGACAACACGTATGACATATCAGCAGGCTAAAGTATCTGTCACGATGGCTTTTCAACATCATAATAATTAGTGTTTAGGACTAATGCTTCCTTATCCTCAACTAAGTCTTGGTCACAATCCTAGGCTAAATTTAAATGGTGCTGAATCTATATTAAATTTTCTTGGATAGAGCAAGAAATTTGATTGAAACAAAAGAATGTGATCATGGAGGAGAGTCATAACATGGAATATGCAACTTTAGCTGGGACTGAGAACAATACAAAGTCTTTAATAAACTTGAAAATTTAGTAGAAGATAATGGATATTACATTATGTACTATACAACATAAAAGCCCAGCTAATTAGATTAAAAATGGAAGAAAATTTTGTATAATTTACTTAGAACTTCCCCATAAATTTAATCATCAGACATAGCCTCAAAGGTTGAGCAACAATATTTACCTCTGTTATCGGGGTATCAAGAACTCTCTCAGGACCATATTTATCCAAAAGCCCCTTCGATATCTAAAGACAACGTAGATATAAAAGGTACAAGACAGATGGAAATAAGAATTCCACTCATATACCATAAGGTATATAACACACAAGACACCCCAATAAACTAATAACATGGGGCAACCTTGTGAGATTTGCTAGTGCAGTAATGAAGTAAGAGCAGTGGGAGCGCGTGAAGAAAAGGCATAATAGAGAAGAAGAAAGAAGAAAAAATAGTGGGCGTAGAGAGAAAATGACTCGAATTCGAGGAGGGTAAGGAAAATTTTACTAAGCTACAAACGTTGAAGTTGCAGCAAAATTAGATTGATGAACATCTCGAGGAGCATAGGATAATAATATGCCATTTTCCTAAGCGATCCATGCTTCACTACGAATTTATAATACTTGAGAAATTGGTTTAATAGCCAAGGAGTATGGTCTGCCCATAAATCATCAATAAAAACCTGTATCAGGCATTGTCAACTCTCAACATATATTAGTAAAAGAATTCCTATAAATAAATGTATTATCAAAAAAATTAATTATCTACTTTTATTCTCAATGCCCGTATGGGTTGCAAAGAAGCTGTGAAAAATGAAAGCAAAAGAAACTGTCGAATTGCAAGATTCTGAACAGGCAAATCGAGAAAAAAATAAACGAACAAAAGTATCAGGAATTATTCAAATCCAACCTCATCAACTAAAATATTTACATATTTTCGTTTATCATCATGAGATCTCCTTTCATCACTTTTTTGCTCATTGATAAAGCGATAATATCATCCATATACACTGGTTCGGAAATAGCATACAACTATTTTATATACGTTTAACTTTTATTCCAATCCCAATACCACAAATCATTATAAATTGATACCATGCTATACCTCATTCATCTTAGGTAAGGAACTCAATCCTTCATGGCCAGATTCTATAAGTAGGCATGTAATGACAAGATTACTCAAATTCACCACAATTTTATCAGTAATGTACCCCCAAAAAATGAAAATGCACTTGTAAAGAGAAAAGCGAAAACAATGCGAGAAAATCATAATACAAAAATTATTAAACATACATTAACAAAGAAATTTACTAAAATAATCAAACACGTGAAACAATATATTCATCTTTGACTCAGAATATCAATTCATTCAACAACATATATCTTGAACAATTAAGTTAATGTGCTCTCAATCTAACAAAGAAAATTGCAGCGGAGAGTCATGAAGAAAACAAAATCCATTAGATAACCAAATACTAATCTCTCCGAACATGACCAAACCTTCCAAACCTGAAAATCAAATGAAAACAAAATAGAGAAGAATCAATAATTCAACCGTCAGAAGAAGCACATAAAACCATGAGCTGTAAATACACGGTCAATCTTCAGAGCCAAACCTACATATAAGGTGGTTAGCATGGCAACCATCTTATTCAAAAGGCTCTTCGACCTCAACATTCAAAGAGGCACACGTTGCATTAGTGGGTGTACACTAATGATTATATCTAGTTTGTATTTCATCAATCATTTGACCACTTTCCTGAAATAATATATAATAACAGAACTAAATGAGCATGACAATAAAGACAACCCAAAATCTTCGAAGCTAGATTTTCAAAGGGAGAAAAATAAATTCACTTGACAGAAGGGCACACTTTTCATAAGAAACAACACGTTACTACGCTGCAAATATTTAATGTGAAAATAGAAGAAGCCTGATACCAAAAAACCAAACAAACCTGCCATCAATCATTTGGCCACCTTCCTAAAGTAATATATAATAATAGAACCAAATGAGAATGATAATAAAGATAACCCAAAAGAGACCACAACGGTAGTTTAAAATCTTCAAAACTGGATTTTAAAAGGGAGAAAAAGAAATTCACTTGATAAAAGGGCACACTTTTCCCAATCCATATTAAAGGTTAAGAAGCAAAACAAAAAAAAAATTAAGTGAGTCCATCCCTTTAAACAAATATACGACTTTGAAAGCCCAAAGAATCAAGCATATATTTATACTTAAAACAGAACGATTAATTCAAGCTGTCTTCCAACAATTTATAGTCATTCTCCATTATCCAAAATGTAAGAATACTGGCAATGTTACGTGCGCAGAATTTCTGCATAATAGATTCAATATCAAAGCGAATACATAGTTTCCCCTTCTTGTAACCCACCACTGATGAAATGATGATACATATGCACGATAATATCATTGTAACGTTCCTCTTGAAAATAACAATGATCATTAATGTAATTTGCTATCACATTTAGGTGGAATACAAAAGTTTATAGATGAGCACCACTGGTCTATTGAGAATTTAATTACCTATCCCAAAAATTTCCATGACTTTTTAAAAATATAATGTGATGTGAGGATAAATAAAGAAAGAAAATAATAAAAAAGTATATGATATGAAAACATTAGAATCAGATCCAACAACTAACGTTGGAGTTAATTACCACAACTAACTGTAATAAACCAATAGAAAGGAAAGCGTGAAGCATAATTGTAAGCCTCTCAACTTAGAAAAGAAAACACACTGACAACACGAATCGAACAGATTCCAGCTCACTTCACCAGCCAAGACATGAAGTAAATCAACCCTCATGAAGCCTATCTCATGTCAACAACACCTAACCTACCACATACATTATAGAAAACTAACATTCATGAGAAATGAGCACATAACAGAAAAATAAAAAATGGCACAATGAACAAAGCCCAACCATAAATCATGGATAATTCAACTCACTTCATAAGGAAAACAACCAAACCCCTTCATATAGAGGATACAAAAGCCAATGCAAAACTTTCATTATTTTATCACACAATAGAATGATACTAACCTGCCATTTCATCTAGCATTAAAAAATGATATCTCATCACATCGAGTTAAAAGTTCTCATTACCAAGCTTTCTACGAATGTACTTCCACTAGCACTAAACTTAATTCTTGAGATGTTGAACATCGTAGAGTTTCTGCTAAAAGAATTGATAAGTATTAGAATAAAATTTATTTCATATTCAAAAATCACATAAAAAGATGGTTGCCCAAGAAAAATTAATTAGAACTGAAGTCTATAAGAAGCAAATATCAAGAGCCTTTATTTCTATCTCTATTTGGCACCACCACAAAATTTGTATAGGCAATGAACCGTCTACGTGAATCAATACAATGAAATATAATCATTCTCTTATAAACTCACATAAGGGGATACTAGCAAGAAAAACAACCCAAGAACCATTAGACTCGATAGTCAAAGTCTTAAAGACAGTTATTCTCAATAGTAAGATCAAATATATTACCCTTATGAAAATGGTCAAGGCACATGACCTAGCACCTAAAAATGGTTAAGGCACATGTCCCAGCACCTGAACTCACATGGGTGCTGATGTATTCACAAGCTCAGCAGTTCCGATGGCTCTTCAGGCACCTCCCCGACAGGAACCTACAAGAATCTAGCCTGTATAAGTGTCTAATCTGGGTGAAAAAGCATATGAATAAAGAAAAAAAATGAAACTATTAGGATTATCCTTACCTCATACCCCATCGAAAACACCATAAATTTTGAAATGCGCGATTGAATTTGAAAGTTTCGTTGACAACCGCGGATTCTGCACTGACGCTCCTACGATCGTCGCCGGACGACACCTTCATCCCGGAAATCCCTTCAGCCGGCATCACCAAGTCTTCCTCACTGAGAAGCTTCGAAAGTTTCTCCCATGGCGGCTCACTCTCTAATAGAGAAGCTTCGAACGTCTCTCTCTTCATCCCGACGAATCCTCAAGCCGATCTTATTCCCTCTTCCTGTCGATCTCACTTCTCTCTTCCTAACAGAAGCTTGGAGAGTCTTTCTCCATGGCCGAAGCTTCGAGAGGCTCTCTCAACCGCCCCCTCTCTCTTTAGTACATGATCACCTAACAAAAGAAACCAACGGATGAGATCAATAACCCGAAGGAGATGGACGGCTGAGATACGATCCCACCCATCACATGGACGGTCAAGATTTATCCTCACCAACCCCAAAATATGAAACACATCGACGGCTATGATCATAGCGATCCAATGGTCTAGGCTCCATCAACACTTAACTGCATCGAAATGACTGACATACCCTTCATTTCACCCAAATCAGAACCCAAACTTCAACCACATCTACCGAGTAAATAAATTCAGATTGTAGGGACATGATGAACATTTGATGAAAGCAAACAGCTAGAAGTCCAATTATTTACGGCGCCTAGAAAACACACCAGCGCCAATCTAAGGCGCCATCAATTTCCCTCCATGGAACAGCAACAAGCTTCAACGCCTGTGACTCCAAACCCAAACTCGCAATCCTCTGAACCTCCTCCACCTCAGCCACATCCGTCGTCGACAATTCCGTCAACCCCAACCTCTTCTCCTGCAACCCAACTTCCACCGAACCACAATCATATCTCCAATTCATTTAACAACCAAAACCCTAATTTTAGACCCTCAACATTCTCCAACCAATCTCCATTATTGAATCAATCTGTTGCTAACTCTCCACAAACCCCTAGACCTCCCACCGCTTTGACTAGAACCTGGCAACCATCCAATTTCTCGCATTTTTCTTCTTCGTCATCTTCAGCTTCTCCCGTGCCTCCCGCCACGCTGTCTTCTCCTTCTCCTTCTTCTATTTCGGCTCCTCCTTCATATCCTCACAGGGGTAGCATTGCCACTGGGGTTCCAGTGCATCACCCGAACCCCCACCCTCAGCCTGCTCCGTTTTCTCCGTCTTATGCCCAGCATTTTGGAGGTTTGGGGCGGGGCGGGGTTAATGTGTCCGAACAGGCATCCCAATCGATTCCTTCTCAGGTTGTTATTAATTTTCTGAACAATTAATTACTGTCTCTATCTTCAATCATCTTGTTTAGCTACTGAAAACTGAAGAAGAAAAATTTAAAACTGCAACCTTTTATTGATTAACAATTGTGAGAAATCCTACTGTCAAGCTTCCGCATTTGTAGAATCATCACGTTATCAGAAACTGGATTGCATTACAATATATGATTTATAATTTCATTTTCCAATTTTTTTAGTCGGTAACTACCGAGTTGAGGTGTTGTTATACTTTCACTTTGTACTTTCTGCTGAATTGTCCGGTTACATGTACTCTAAGACTGTCTGATGTGGTTTTGCGTGTTTGTTTTTTTTCTCAGGCGAGTGTTCGACCGCATATGCAAGGAATGCAGGGAGTGGGGACGATGGGAGCAATTGGTTCTAGTTCTCAAATACGAACAGGTGCGATACCTGCACACCAACTTCAGAGACCGGTCCAATCTTCTTTCAGGCCACAGTCTAGCCCAAGCAATCAGCCCTCTACTTCACAAGTCAGTATACGAAGTTAACTTTTCCTTTTCATGTTCGACGGAAGTCTGTAACATTATTACTATTTTTCATCAATTGAACGCCTCATCCATTGCCTTAGGCCTTAGATTGAAGTCTGAGGCTGCTTTATTAAGATGATTCTCTTATAAAGAAAGATGAGAATAAAATCATCATTTACCACCTTAGAAAGATGAGGATATGACGTGAAGGACTGTAATGTATAGCTTACCCTTTCTTCTTTGCTTTCTTTATTTGTTCTTCTTTTATTAAAATTCCGTACTTTTTCCATGGTGGAAAGGGGAAGATGTGTTGTCATGAAGGAAACTTTGAGTGTCATGGTAGAACAGAGTTCAATCAAAATTGCTCTTAGTTATTGAGAAACTTTATCTTCTTTGCAAGCGTCTGATAGTTTATTTGAGCCATTAGTCATTTTTATAGATTTTAACTTCAACTCGATGTGTCTTTGTTTATTTGGAAAAAGAATATTTATTTTTGAGTTCAATATTCTTAATTATAGATAGCTTTGAAACTCCTCTCTTGAGGTTGCACAGTGGATCCTTGCTTTACATAGGAAATTTTTTCCCATTATATAGAGTTTCCAAAGCCATAGCCTTTTGAGAGTCCCATCTGTTGGATCCCCTGGTTCTCTGTCGCCGAGTATGTCGCAAGGGATGCAGTCACCGAATCAACCATGGTTGTCATCTAGCTCACAAGGGAAACCTCCTCTACCGACACCGTCATACAGGCAGCAGATGAACCCGCCATCCCTGCTGCAACGATCACATGCTCCTCAGCTGCAGCAGAATCCCTTGCCATCAGCTTCACAGCAGCAGCCGAATCCCTTGCCATCAGCTTCACAGCAGCAGCATATGTCGTCATCTCAGCAGCTTCAGTCTTCACAATCACATCAGGTGCAAGAGCAATTTGGGCAACAATTTCAACCACCAAGGGCCCCACAAGCTTTATCCCACCAGCCACAGGGTACTAGGGCCCAGGCTGCAGGAACCCAAAAGCCTTCCTCTCTTGCAATTTCACAATCTATGATGTCTTCTTCTGTGACTCTGAATAGACAAGTTGCTTCAGAAGCTGATGACTCTTGTACTAGGGTTCTTAGCAAAAGAACCATAAACGAGCTGGTAAACCAGGTTAGTGACTGTCGTCGGATTTTATGTTGAATATCATCTCATCCTTCTAAACGATCAAATTCTTGTCCCTCCTCCTAAGCCACATGACATTAGAGATAGAGAGGTGATACCACGTACTTATTATTTTGGATTGAAGTTCGATCCTTTTTGTAATTGATGTAGATGGGAGCATGTAATACATGCATACTAAGAGACTATTTTAAGGGATGGAGGAGGGGGGCTTATGATGCTGAATTTAGTGCTTTTTGGAGGAATAGGTAGAGTTTGAATGCCAATGTGATCACACTTATCTGTTTATAAGAATATGAAAAATCTATCAGATCTACCACTTATAATTATATAACATCATTCATTGATCATTTCTTGCCTTTTCCCTCTCTGGTAGTGGGTACAGTAATTGAGGTTATATTAAATGAAGTACTGTAAAGTGTAAAATGATAAAGAATTTTGGGTAAAATATATTGAAGTCCTACACAATACAATAAGCTGCTTTCTTGTTTAATGATTTTCTGTCCCTTTAAACATGTAAATAACAACTCTTTCTATGCATGCTGTTTTATTGCATTTTGACTATAAAGTATTCTTATTTGTGTTTAAATTCATTTGATTCCACTTGTTTCATAGTTTGGCCTTTTTTCCTTTGACAGATTGATCCATCTGAGACACTCGATCCTGAAGTGGAAGATATTCTTGTCGATCTTGCAGATGAGTTTGTTGACTCTGTGAGTAGTTTAACCTCATGTCTCCCTTCTCATAGACTTACTTGATGCTCCTAATAACCGTTTTACATCTGTCAGCAACAAGTTTGTTACCTAATTCTTAAGTGCTTTGTATTTTTAGTTCTTTTGCTCTTAGAACTAACTTTATATCTGCAAGAATGAAATTGAATCATCTTTCACAAAACAATCCGATCATTCTCTTAATGTAGTTCAAGGAAAAGCCATACTGGATTCCGAAAGGCATTTTCAGATAGTAGTAGCCGTAGCGGTCATGAACATGATATTCTCTTGTTCTTGAGTGGTTGATTATAATGCTCTGGCATGTGCTGGCTTTGGCAGGAATTAAATTCACACAGCCTGACACCAGTGTGTCAAGAGTAACTAGAATAAGGTTCACAAGTCTAGATTACCTCGAAAGGATTTGTAGCCTTTTATTTTAGCCTATCTGACCCTGTGACTACACAGTTCGCAGCATTCAAAAGCTATATTCATGTTCCTTTTTTTCTTGAGCAGATTACGACATTTGGTTGCTCCTTAGCAAAGCACAGGAAATCAACTACATTGGAAGCAAAGGACATACTTCTACATCTTGGTTGGTATATGTTTGCATAAAATTTATCCGTTGTTGACATTTTTGAATCGCATATAGGTGCTTATTCTGGTGGTATATCTCCTTTATTTTGATACAGAAAGAAATTGGAATATGACACTTCCTGGATTTGTTGGTGATGAGATTAAGATCTTCAAAAAACCGGTAATAACTACGATAACTGGTTTCAGTTATTGGAGTGACATGCTTACATGTTTGTTTTTAGATCTGTGTCGATCGGATACTTGCTAAGCATGATAACTTACTTTTTTAACACCCTCTGATTTTTTTTTATGGTTCTGCAGCTCTCAAGTGATATTCACAAAGAACGTCTTGCCGCTGTAAGTTTGCTCTCTCTATTTCCTCAACCTTTATGCATACTTTTTAAGTCACACAAGAAAAATCTATTTGTATCCTCTCTGCTTATTTATGTACGCGATTAACACTCTTTGCTGAGCTAAATGAAGATGGAATCTGAAGTTAGAAGGGGACTTGATCGTAAAAAGTAATTATTTGTTCATTCACTAGAACATTTGTAGTATTCTTTTTTTTTTCTTTTCCTTTCACAGATAAAGAAGTCCGCAGCAACAAGTGAGATGACACACAACAGGAGCTCTGCTGGACAAGCAGCTGGAAATACCAAGGGGGGTCTGACAAAGACACCTGCCAATGTTATAGGATCCAAACCTTGAGATACTGAAAGTCATGCGAGGCACTTCAAGATACTAAGTTAATTTCGTCATTTTGTGTCGAGAAGAATATTGAATATGGATGTTGGTGCATAAATAGGTATGGCATGTAATGGGTCGGTGTGGGTTATAAATATTATTAGTGTTGATTTGTTTCTCTTTTTCTTTGGGGGGGGGTTGAAGTAAGAGTGGTTTTCTCAATTTGAATTTTTATATTTGTTATTGATTATTATGCAGTTGTATTTGCAATCTCTTAACCAGAATTATTAATACTGAGGTGGAAAGTAAGAAGCCAAAGCTTCCTTGATCAGAAGTAATGAAATTCATAGCATACAAACTTCTACTGCTTTTTAATTCAGATGCATGTCATCTATGTACTTCATGCAGCAAGCATCTTTGTGGCATTTTAAAGTTCTCTTTCAAATTTTTGCAGGGCATTTTCGGGGGCCTGGTGGGGATTGTAGAAGTGCAGTGGAACTGAGATATTCATAGTTTCCATCGTGTTGATTACAAGAATAAAGCCTTAAAAGACCATAAGAAGTTGATTCCTTCGCACTCTATCCGGCAACCAGATATTTAACAATTACTAGTTGAATTACATGGCTAAATTTCTTACGCACTCATCTTTTGAGTTTTTCCGGGAAGACGCGTGGCTCGGACACAAAATAGTGATGACTGTTGTAAACTTTTAACCCTTTTTAGCACCGAGGAAACTATGATATCTGAAATTTTGACATTCAGAGTCCTGTAATGTAATGGTATTCTGTTTCAATTCTTAGTCCAAAGTTCTGGGCTTAATAATAATATCTTTGATTGTCAATTCTACTACCGAGCGATTCTGAAGAGAGTATCATTGACTATTACACAGTAAGCTTGTTATAAATATTTCTCTTTTTTTTCTCTCATCTGATGCTGTGAATGCAGGTCCTGCTGCTCGTGATTTATTGAAATTGGTGAGCTGTATTTAGTTTAGTTATTCAATTACATATGATATTTTTGTTGACTCTTCCACAGGACTAGAGATTAGAAGACACGAAACTCCAATTAATGATTGATTGAATGTCTCTATTAAGATCACATTATTGTGTTAAAACTTGTTTAAATGTCCAAGTAATCGTTTCTCGTATGCATAGAAATCTTTTGTCAAGATTTCTGCCCTTGTATATTATTCTGCTCTGTGGTTTCTGACAACCATCATTAAGGTTTGTGCTTGATTACATTGACAAAGTAAATGAAAAGTTAGTGAATATTGGAGTCTGCTGGGGAGGGAGTACATCTGTCGGTGCGATGGGTTGCTTGTAGCTTAAAAGTGAGAACCTCACCTACGGATAATATCTTGTGGGCTATAGGTTTAACATTCTAGAAATCCTAACATAGATCATTTTCACGGTATTAAATTAAAAAATAATTTAAAAATATAATAGTAAGTAAATGGTTTTTTTAGTTGGTGTGATTCGAAAAATTATTAGTCGTCTAAAATATCACTATCTTATCAATTATCAATTTATTTTATTTAAGAGTGAAATTTATTATGTCTCGATTTTAGAGATTTTAGAAAATATATTGTTTGTGATTTTAATTCAATTTTTTCTCAAATTCTCTCCCAATTTTTATGCCTAGTTTTTCTTTTACATATTCTTTAATATTTTTTTTCAATTCTGTACTTGGCTCTAAATTATCTATTAAAAAGTAATAGTTAAGATATGTTTTTAAAAAAATAGTATGTGATATTTTTTTTCATATAATTAATTTAGTCGTGTAAATTTATAGATCACAGTTAAAATATGGTTTTTAAAAATAATATTTGATATTTTTGTAGATATTTCATTTATTTAATTATTTATTTAAAAATCATCTTACAAATATTTCGTAAATTTAGAAGTAGTTATAGAAATTAATCATGATTGCATATTTTAAAATTAATTTCAAATATTTGATTTGTTGATATTAATCCCCAAATTAAAAAAAAACTTAATAGAAACATGATATAAGGGCACTGTAGACAAATCATAAAAGTTTACAACTAAATTAATTAAAAAATGGCTATTTACTTATTTTAATTTCTTTTAGGCCAATTTCTAACTTACTACTATGAAAGAAGCTTATCTATGTCATTTACCCTTAACATTCATCCATCAAATTAGCGTCGTGTGAGAACTCACTCCATAACGGTTATCTTGAGGCAGTCCATCTCTCTTGATTGGATATAATAGTAAATTTCATTTCGATTTAAAAAAATATTTCGGATAAAAATTTTGCTCATCTAAAATAATGTTATAAAATTTATTATGTATAATCTAATTAAGAAAAAAATTTAAATCAATAGATTATATCATGCAAATAATATGTAATTACCATTATAATTCAACAAAATATTATATTAATGACATTAAAATTCAACAAAAATATCATATTAAATAGCATTATCATCATGAAATACACAAATGTTCAACATCACAACTAATTTGCTTGATTTCATCATCATCATCCTCATTAAACTTTGTAATTCTCGTATCTCTACCAAACTGATCTCATCATACTTCTATAAAAGAAACATGTTGAGAATAAATTCAATTAAAACAACATAAATTCATAGGAGTATTCGGCCAAAACAGACTGAAATTCGACCAAAATAGACCGAAATTCTAGATGAAAAATTACAACCCTTTATTTTGTTTCGGTTCTTTCCGAACCGTTTTAACCATTTCGACCGAAACGAAACTGATAATTAAGCGCGTGACTGTTGTTGGAGAGGGAATATAGAAGTAAATCCCACATCAGTTGCCGATCGGTGGCTTGTGGCTTATAAGTGCGAGCCTCGTCTCCTTTTTCAAGAGTACCTTTTTGAAGGACAAAAGTTGAGGTCCACGAGCCGAAACAGACAATACCTTGTAAGATAAGAATAAGGGAAAATTAGGGATTTAAATCAATTTTGGCACGAGTTTTGTTAAATGACCAAAAAAAATTTAATTTGCAATGGTGGTCGATTTTCTTCAAATCCCTAATTTACAGTTTTCCCAACCATAGCTTCGGCAGCGTCCATTAATGGCAGCAACTCCTTCCACTTCCTGTTCCCCACTCTCTTCGTCACCCAAGCCATGAGCGTCGAGAAGCTCCCCTTCGTCCTACCTGTCGTCTTCACCATCGGTCCTCGCGCTGACTATGCAAAACTCATCTCTCGCCACGATAAACTCGCCAACCAGGACATGGAGAGGAGTTGAGCTTCACATCTTTAAAGTTTGTGGTTATGAGGTTGAAGAATTTAATAATTTCTTGATTTTGTGGGTTGATTTTTGGATTCATGAGATTCCAATGAGAGAGAGGTGAAGAGAAAGGTGAAGAAATAAAGGATGAGATAGGTTTTGGTGTGAGAAGATGTTTGATAATAGTGATTTTTATTCATGATGTATGATTATCACATATAATATATAAAAATATATTAAAAATATATTTTGATATATTAGTCGTATATTAAATATATTATGATATATAAAAATATATTATAGTATATATGTACATCGAATTTGTATAATTTTATAAAAAAAGTTACATTTAAAAAAATGGTCATCTTGCAAATACAACATTTTCATCAATACTAGTCAATTGTACGAGCGTTGCACGTGTTAAAGAAATCAAGAATAAATAATATGTATAAAAATATGAATAGGACTGCACATAGAAGCGTTTGATCATCTGACCTGTTATGCTAAATATTAAGAATTCAATCTATTAAATGTTGATTATATTTTTGGTTAAATGTTTTATGTTACTATAGGGAGTTAATAATTTTTTTTAATTAATATCTCAGTTTGACATGTTTCTAGATATTGCATTGAGTTGTTGATCGTATTGCGAAGCTGGTTTCTGCTTCGGTTTCTTGCCGTATTTGATTTGATGTGATTTCTCCTAGTGTTTTGATTTGATGCTTATATTAACTTTTTTTAAGATGTTTATATTTACTATTGTTAATTAGTTTTTTTGTTACTATTTTGTTGATAGATTTTATTCCCACAAAAGGTAAAAAAGATTTGAACTATTAATTTTAATATTAAATTATTCACTTATATAATTTTTTGATGTAATTCGATTACAAACCATATATTTTTAATAATTAGAATAGTAAATATGATTTTGGTAGAGAGAATATTAGGAGACATCAATTCAGAATTCTATATAATAGCGGAGACATGTATAAAAAAAATGTTTTCCCCTCTTAGTCAATTTTATATATTTTATAGACTTAAAAAGGTAAAAGAATATTTGAAATATTAATTTCAATATCAAATTATTCATTTATCCAATTTTTTAACAAAAATTGATCTATTTAAATTAATTTATCTCTAAAATTTCCACAACTAATATATTGTTAATATTTGACATGATAAATATAATTTTGGTATAGAAAATACTAAAATACTTCTTCCATGAATTTCATTTAGAAATAACAGTGATTTTACACCGTCTCTGCGAACTCCATAATGATTCCCTTAAGTCACATCCCACCCCATGTGGTGGTGGGTGTTATGAAAAGAGTAATCCGAAAAGAGTAATCCCACATTGATCGGTAAGATGAGTGACCTGTGGGTTAAAAGAGAGAACCTAGCCTCCCCTTTGTGTGGCCAACGAGCCAAAGTTAATTAAATGTGTATAATTCGATTTTTCAGTTTGATATTAATAATTAAAAATAATTTTTTTAATAATTTTTTTAAAAAATAAATATAAAATTAAAGTTTTACTCCTGCAGATATTTCTCTTTCTAACCATACAATTACTAGTACGCCTATTGTGATTCCCAATACCAGAGTCAAAATAGGGATGAACACCTATATAATTCCATAGACTTCTTTTAAGGATTCCAATCTGGAAAAAGAATTGATATCTTGTACTTCTATTGTATCAACTATCATTTTAACGATCAACTTCTCCCATTTGCAATTGCACAAAAAAGATTACTTATCTCAAAGAGGTCTACGTAAAATTCTCAGAAAACGCCAACGGTTGCTGTCTTATCTGTCAAATAAAAATAGAATACGTTATAAAGAATTAATTAATCAATTGGATATTCGGAGTCAAAAACTCGTTAATTTTTAAAGTCATTTTCAATTATTTGATTCGATTTTATAAAAAAATATATAAAAACATAACGAAATCATATAAATTTAAAGTTTCGATTCGTTTTGAAAACCTCCAAATTTCAAACCAAACCAAAACTTCGATTCGGTGATTTCCCAAACTGAACATACATAAAGAACCGACTCGATTTTTCAGTTTGATATTAGTAATTAAAAATAAACTTTTAATGATATTATTGAAAAAATAAATATAAAATTAAAGTTTTACTTCGATTCAATTCAGTTTTATAAACAAATATATATAAAAAATAACAAAATCATATAAATTTAAAGTTTCGATTCGTTTTGAAAACCATCAAATTTCAAACTAAACCGAAACTTCGATTCGGTGATTTTTTCAAACCGAACATACATAAAGAACTAACTGAACCGATCATTTTGGTTCAGTTTTAAACACCTCTAAAGCTAACAGTTTCTCATGGGGTGCAACATTTAACATCCATCAATTAACAGAGTCTACTGATTATATACTTATTCTTAATCATTATCATTTATTTCATAAGTAAAACACATAAATGATAATTTATTTTGTAAATAAAACACAGAATTACATGTGGACACACCTTTCACGTTAATTGAGTATTTAATATCCGAGTGCCCTCGTTTCGATTAAATAAAAGAGAGTTATTTTGATGTGCACATTAATTTAAATCTCAAAGACTCACATAAATTTAATAAAAAATCAATCTTTCATTAATTCCTGTAAAGAGTTTAATCTAAATTTAAATCTCAATTGTCTCGATCTGTAAATAGATTAAAAAAAGTTTCGTGACAAAAAAAGTCCTAATTCATGGACCAATAACACATCATAGCTTAATCTAAATAATCACACTAAACATTGTAAACATTTAAAAACACTAAACATTTAATTGATCAATGAAATAGAGGCAAAGAAAAAAGTATACCCAAAGGAATGCAACTCACAACCTAAAAAGCTGTCAATTGTAATATCCTCACCTACGGCTAATCATCTCATCACAATATAAGAACTGTGTGTTCATCATCCACTTCTACGACTATATAACCATTAACACTACATTCTCAGACTCAGTCCATCATTCAATCTCCACTTACTAATTTTACCTTAATTCATATACATAATGAACTCACTAAGTTTCCCTTTCCCACTTCTATTTCTGTTCCTCTTCTTCCTCCTTTCAGGTTCCTTAACACTTTCTCTTCACTTGTCTCAGAAAAAGATCTCTTCATTTCTCATTTCCTTGCTATAACCTCTGTTTTGTGTTTGTATACTTTTGTTATAGGACAACTTATGGTGGAGGGCTCGGCTGATCACCACCACCACCACCCCCATCAGGTTAGTCACCACCACCACAGCCAAAGTAGTGGTGGCCAGCTCTTAGATTTGGGTCTGACCAAGCTCTTTGTTTTCGGAGACTCGTATGTTGACACAGGCAACACCCAGAAATCCATATCCAGTTCTTGGAAATATCCGTATGGTGTTACCTTTCCCGGCAAACCCACCGGCCGTTTTTCCGATGGCCGTGTTCTCACCGACTTCTTTGGTACCCACCGTCTCTGTTCTTTTTTTTAAAATAAAATATGCAGTTTTTTTGTAGCTGTAATTTTAATTTTGCCCATCAACTCATGTCATTAAATCTTAAACCTTAAAATTATTTATGTTGTTGATAAACTGAATATTTATAACTTAATTTATTTGAGGAATTTATTTGAGAAATTACACTTAAATGAATTAAATTATCTTGATAGATGGAAAAACACATATTCCCATGTTTTTTGTTTAATATGATTCTCTTAATTTTTAATTTATTTTATTTAATTTACTATTATTTTTTGTGATATGATTCTGTTGGCTTTGTGTAGAAAGATATGAGGTGGCTTTGGAAATTTTATAATTTAAAGATCGGTCTTATGAAATTGCTAAGTCAGTGGCTCTTTTCTTTTGCCTGTAAATGCAAAGCATTATTGGTTCAGCTTTTTCTTTACCCATTGGTCTTCCTCTTTATACTAAGTCAGATTAGTGTTCATCTTTTTCCTTTACAGCCATTCTCACCTTTGGAAGTCTTTTTTCACAACTCTCTCTATTTATTTTATTGTACCAACCTTCCTTCACTCTCTCACCTCAATTACTTAAAAATACTTAGAAATTAAGAAAATCATCAGGACGTGACCACATACTTAACGGTAAAATGATAAATTTTTAATATTCTTAGAGTATTAAAAATTTACATACTCTTCATATGAAATCTTCATATAAAGGAATATAAAAAAGTTTGGTACTTCAAAAAATACCAATAATTTTTCCTTTATCAGGATCTAAATATTATTTCTTTAAAAATATTTTTAATTAGTCTTAATCTTTTATTTTTTTCATTATGATTCCGACACGAAAACAACATTTTCACAATAATGCATGTTTTAAAGTAGGAGTGTTCAAATTTTTTTTTTAATTAATAATACCGAACCGAAGAACCAAAACTCATAGCGGTTTAGTTATTTTAACATACACGATTCGTTTCGGTTAAGTTCTATTGCCGAATCAAAATTTTGATTCGATTCGATTTTTTTAATAAAAAACTGATTAAACCGAATCGTGAACACCCCTATTTTAAACTTATTTTAATTATCTGTAATCTAAAAATTATTTTTGATCAAAGACATATAACGAAACGTTTTTTATTTCGACAAAAAAATAAATAAATTTGGTGTGTGAAATAAATGCAGCAAAGTATTTGGGAGTGAGGAGTCCAGTCCCATACAAATTGAGGAAAGTAGGGTTCAAGCAATTGAAGTACGGCATGAACTTTGCTAATGGAGGCACGGGTGTGTTCGACACGTGGGTTTTGGGCCCAAACATGACCAATCAGATCGACTTCTTCCAACAGCTTATCAACGACTCTATTTTCACTTCCAATGACTTACTCTCCTCTGCCGCCCTCGTCTCCCTCGCCGGCAACGACTACTCTTTTTACCTCGCCACTAACGGCTCTGCTCAGGTCAGCCTTTATCATAGAAGACAAATTTGGATCCGGTAGTAATGAGTAGGATAATCATATAATTCTGGAATGAATTGCTTAGTTAATGTATCTTCAGATTAAATTATAGTTTTAAACGGAGATATGAGTGTTTTTGAATATTTCAGTGTCCATTTAACTGAGCTGTTAGAATTTTTTATTAAAAAATTAGACCTATTTATTGTATAATGTGATGTAAATTATATTTTTTTAGATGTAAAGAAGATGTTCGTATAATTTTGATGAATTATAAGAGATGTCAGGATAATTTTTCCGAATTTCTATTAACAGGGCTGGGAAGCATTTATAAGTGCAGTGGTTAACCAACTGGCATTGAACTTGAAAAGAATTCATGGATTGGGAGTAGCAAAGATAGTGGTGACAGGTCTACAGCCATTGGGCTGTCTTCCTATGAACACAGTTTCATCCTCTTTTCAACAGTGCAATGAAACTCAGAACTCGCTTGTGAGATTTCACAACCTATTGTTGCAGCAATCAGTGGACAGTTTGAACAATGAAACCAATGGTTCTTCCTTCTTGATTATTGATCTGTATGGCTCCTTCATGTCACTCCTCCATAACAATGGTAAATGTCTTTTCTTCTCTGTTTTTTGTTCAATTTTTCAAGTTATAAATGGAGGAAGTTATTTTGTTTAACTAGTTTCACTTTATCAATAAATACAAATCTGGATTATTATTTTTTTGTTTTTGAAAGAAAATATTATTTTTGTAGTTTTCTTTTCATTCAAATCTGGATAGGCAAGTTCCCACCGAATTACTAAATAATTTTTGTTTTGTTTTCAATAGGTTCGATCTGGGCCGTCCAGACTTGAACGGACAATCTAGATCAAACCAACTGTAAAATGCTGAGAACCCCGATCCAATTAATCTACTTAATCTGAGGGCTCTTCCAATGTGCCTTTTACCAAGAAAAATCTTGTTTCATTGATTTGAGAGGTTGGGTTTAGGAGCCTTCATAGTTCGGTTTGGTAATATTATCATCGAACCGAACCGTTTATAAAAAAGAATTGAATCGAAATAAATCGAACAAAAAAATTTAATTTGGTTCGGTTCAGTACTCTAGTTTAGCCTTAATGATAATTTAAAAAAAAATTAAAGAAAAAAATAAAAAACAAAAGATTTGGTTCAGTTTAATGTGATCTTACATAATAAAATAATAATAGGAAATTAAAGTTGAGGTTCATTTCAAAAACTATTAGAACTTTATATCAAATCGAAACTTCGTTTCTTTAATTCTGTCGAATTGAGTTGAACCAAAATTTCCTCGTAATCGGCTGAATTGGTCATTTTCACTTCCGTTCGATCAGTTCGGTAAAAAACATTTCCACCCCTAGTTAGTTTGTTTTCCTACAACGAGAATAAAAATGAATTTTTGTTAAACAATTTTGGAAATTTGTGTCAATCTAGATGAACCATTAGAAAATAATA
Organism: Datisca glomerata; assembly: GCA_003255025.1. NCBI lineage: Eukaryota > Viridiplantae > Streptophyta > Magnoliopsida > Cucurbitales > Datiscaceae > Datisca > Datisca glomerata. The sequence goes on from QANY01000568.1 coordinate 350,308, forward strand.
AATGAGTGTAAACAATATAAAAATGACATCTCTTGTTTACTCTGATATTGATAGACATTTCTAACTCCAAATGAGTAAATTATAATTTTGAACAACATAAATTTGCAGGCAGTGTGAAGTTTGAGGAGCCATTAAAGCCATGTTGTGTAGGGATAAGCCAAGCATATTCATGTGGGAGTGTAGACAAGAAAGGGACTAAGAAATACACAGTTTGTGAAGATCCTGTGTCTGCTTTCTTCTGGGACGAAGTGCATCCTACACAGGAGGGTTGGCTTGCTGTTTTTTCTCGCCTCCAACCTACTCTTCATCCACTTCACTAATGTCTAACATATATTGGTTCCTATAATTTGTTTCATTTCTTCAAAACTTTGTTGTACACTTTTGGTGTGACCATTAGCACCAAATTAGGATAAGTTTAGTCCGACTAAATTGCAAATCAAGTTTTATTTGATCAATGATGTGCTACAACATCAACTGATAAATGATTGACACATTTATAAGATTAAATTTGATCTAAAACTTAGTTAATCTGCGTGTTGTCTTGTGTTTCCACCATGTTAAGATAATGGAATACTAGGTAAAAGAGATGTTAAATTTATTGAGCAAGAGGAGCATCTTTTCCAAATCGTGTTTAAGCTTGATGGATTTACGTTGTATTTGTTAAAGATTATTATGGTCCAAGTCTTTTTTCATGACTATTGTTCTTAATTAGCTCTCCCATAAATACCTGGTCTGTCCACAAGTTAGCTTTTAGACTGAGAAGACACAATACTATACAATATTGATATTAGAGTTAGATTTACAAGTAGAGGAAAATATCATCTCACAAACTAATTTTTAGATAAAAAATGTTCAATGCCACCGACACTTTTATACATGTCAAAACGTTCTTTTATTTTGCATGGCTATGCTCTAGCTAGGTTTTCAATTATTCATAATTGTTCAAAGGTTTGGCTTAATTACCTTAGGTTTGGTTGTATTCTCTCACAGATTGGATATAATACCGTCTATCGTTTGTGAAAAAAAAAAACTTTAGTAAGGCCTAAAATAGAACAATTAACAATGTGAGAAAATATGCAAGAAAACCAAATATTAGTCCAAGTGGTGAAAGTCTCGGACTTAGATGTTTGCTCCATTTTAAATATTGTGCTCGAATCTTCTTGGATGCAAATAATTGCTTGTGTCCATGTCTCTTGGTGTTAAAGCAACAATTTATCTTCATTCATGTAGAACAGCTTCTGGGAACATGGTGCATGTCTAGTGGGATTAGTTTGGTGCGCAAAGCTCTAGACAATCATGGTTAAAAACAAAACAAAAACTTGCTTTAAACAAAAACAGAATCGCTTCAGTTAGTATCGGTTCACATCAGTTAAAAAATAAGATTGAAGTTTCAGTTCGGTCTGCGTTTTCAACAGTGAGAAACTGCTTTAAACCAAACTTCTTATCAATTGGTTAGTTTTTGTAATAGATTGAATACCAATGATAATGTGTCTAAATGAAATGCTTCGGATGGTTTGGGGGTGTCTTTTGCATTTTAAGAGATGAATCTGTTGAACATTTGTTTTGTAAATGTCATCATACTTAGATTGCGTGAACGAATTTGTAGGTTTTTATGTGAGCTTGATCGTAACTGTGATTCTTCGGTTGAAAGTTTGGATTGATTTGCTTAGTTTTTCATCATGAAAAATATAACATATAATGTCATTCAGTTTAAGTCATTTCTTGACACTAGCATAAAAGAACGTGCGTTGCACGTGATAAGTTTAATTTCGTTGTTGATTTGCCAACTACATAGAAAAATTTAAGCGTATTCATTTTTTCTTTACTACAAAATAAGAGATAATGTTTTAATATTTACAAACTTAAATTTATATTGGACCTTGAATCAATTAACATATTAATGGCACTCCTCTAGCGAAATAACAAAAGACTCTTACTAAACAACATATATTGAATGTTATATACAAACTTAATTACGTGGTGCCTCATTAAAAATGTATGAACATAGATTTTAGATATTGTATATATTAGAAGTTTTAGTACTTGAACACAATGCACATAAAATAAAATGGGTTAAATTTAAAATTAAATTGATGCTTTAAATATACTATATAGCATTATCTTTTTGAATATTATAGAAAATAATTTTATTTTTTCATTAATTTTTCACATTTTAACGAAATGATTATATATTAGAGAAATATATTCATGCTTTTCTCTAAATTCATTTATGATTTTCATGTTGCTAATAACATAAATTTATGTAATATAAATTCTACAAATTACTAATGAATAAATTATTAACTAAAAAAATTATTCCTTGTAAATAAAAAAGATCACAAAATTAATTTTTACGAACATTCACGCTCCTAATTACATAACATTATACAAATATTTAATTTATGAATTATTATAAAATTTATTATGTAGAAAAAATATGTGAAATACGTATTTTGTATAATATTTTATGGGGTTTAAAGGCTAAAAAGTGAAATCAAAAGTTGCTCTCCTTCATAAATTTATATAATATAAACTCTACAAATCACCAATGAACAAATCAACAACTAAAAATAAATATTCCTTGTATATAAAAAAGATCGTAAAATTAATCTTCACGAACATTCACGTTCCTAATTACACAACGTTGTACAAAAATTTAATTTGTGAATTATTTACAAAATTTCTTACGTAGAAAAAAATATGTGAAATATCTAAATTGTATAGTATTTTAAGGAGACTTAAAGGGTAAAGAGGAAAATCAAAAGTTTTTACCCTTTAAGTCTATTTTAATATAATATAGATATAAATATAGATGAATAACACTTTAGATGACTTTTGGATTACATGATATTAGGAAATCTTCTTTTTTATCTACTCTTTTAAAGCTTGTTTTTAATGCTTTTTATTATATTTTCATGAGAATATTAGAGATAGTAATACTACGCCTCACAATAAATTTGATGTAAATATTAGGCTCAGGCTAGATGAGATTTTCTTGATAGTAATTTCGGTTAGTTTTTTTGTTCTGCATTTTAAAATACATCTATATTAACCCAAAAAGGAAAATAAAACCTTCGTAATGGCTAGTTTTTATCATAAATATATTTACGTCTTCTTCTTCCTTGCATATAGCTTCCATTCTAAATATATTTTGAGAATTTTCCCTCCACCTTTTCCAAACCGCAAACCGAGTGAGCTGGACCACTTTGGTTGGGGATCGGCTCGATTTCTGTACCAGCGACGGTTCGTTAGTACGTGATGTATAGCCTGTAAACCGGATCGCTTACAATAAAGCACAGGTAGAGTGAGAGATCTTGAGTTCGACTCCCTGGAAGGAGTTGCAGTAGTTATGGAAGGGCCAGCGCAGGAGCAAGCGGAAGCATCAATTGCTGTAGAATTTGGTATTAAGCGAGGGAAAAAGAAGCAGGATGTAACGGGAAAGAGGAAAGCTGTGGGAACAAAGAAGGTTATTGAACCATCAGTTGCGATAGAGAAACCAATTGGTCTTTTAGAGTATAAAAAAGACGATACTAGTCCTGAAGTTAAGGTCTCTTCGTTCGATTTTTCGGTTGAGAATTACTTTAAAGTGATTGATACGATGGCCAAGCTCTGTGGAGAGGCAGATAATGGGGATGGAGGTGTGGAAGAAAGCGAAATTCAGCGATTGTCATCTTCAATCACTTTCTTAAAGTAAGATATTTATGTGTAGTGTCTGATATACTTTTGTTTGGCTTGTCAACAAATTTTTTGCTTGACACTTGAACCTGGAATCAAGAGACTGAAAGAAATACTGATTAATGACCTCTGCTAGTAATTTCAGTCATATAATATTTCGAGGGGCCACATAGAGTTAAAGTTTGGTCTCGCTTTGTGAATGGTCAACTTGGTGCTGTAGCTAGCTATAGTTGTCTAGGCAGCTGGTCTGGAATAAGGGGGTGGAAGTCTAAGTTTCTATTTCAAGCTGTACGTTATCTGATATGGTACTGATTATGGAGTATAAGAAAGCACTAAATGTATTCTGCGAATGCTAGTAGAAACAAGCTTACTGCTTAAATATTTTAAGAGACCTCCACTGTTTGAGTTCGGTATGAAAGTATAGGAAGAGAGAGGAGTGTGTTTGGTTAGCTTCCACTATTTCCAATATAGTCGATGGTCTGTACCCTTTCTTATTTCTCTGACAGTACGTCTACAGGGAATGGAATTATTATAATTATGAACCCAAAACAGTCAAGTTTGCTTGTAATGTGGAAAGCCCCGAGGGGAAAGATGCTGTTAGAGAGGTCAAGTTGGATCAATTTTCTTCTGCAACTGTTCCTAAGGTATGCTTTGAAATAAAATTCTTGATTGGTTTGGGTCCTTTCTTCCAATTTTTCTTCAGTGGTTGTTTTTTCTTTTAGTTGCGGTAAGAACATGCGATTACCTATGAGATCAGTTATACAGTACTGTTTTTTCTGTGACGGGAACATTAACATATTGATAACTGTATTCAAACAGAAGGATGCATTCTCTGGGGGCACCACGGCTTCGGAATTAAGGTACTTGGTTCAGAGTCCATAGATATATTAGTCATGCATATATTCGATGTTAGATGTGTCTAAGACACATCCTATCAAGAAAATATCTTGAGAAGTATTAATGTTTTTGTATGCGTGTGGGGAAATTAGTTATTTGTTATGCTCATGGGTGGGCATTTTTCAATACAAAAGAAATAAGCATTTTCTGTGGGAATTGCACGTTTGAATGTATGCGAGAAAAATTAAGAGCTAAGAATTATGTTTTGATCAAGATATAAGTCTTTAAGAAGTACAATGTGCTCTGTAAATTTTAAAGCATCTAACAGTATAATGTCGTAGTCATTCCTTTGGGATACATATGCTTAAAGGTGACTGAATTGATACTGTATCTTACTTGCTTATCCGCCACTGATATGTCGCTAAGTGATTCAGGAATTGGTTGTATCAGTTTATTGCATTTTTCTGTCTATCAAAAGGTGAACAGTGTGAGTGGATCACACTGCTTTCTTGTGCTTTATATTGAGTGTTTATTGCATAAAACTGGATAATGGAGTCTATGAAGCTAATTAGAGAGCTCCACAAAGAATCTCCTTTCTATTATATAATATCCTCATGTTATTGTGATCCTCTGCAAAATGCTGACTAAACTTTCTTGTATTGCAACAGTCTCTTGTGAAAGAGACTCAAGAGGGAGGTAAAGTTTATTTTGATAAAACAACATAGTTTGGAGGACGCAAGGCAATTGCAAAAGATGGACAATAGGCATGGAAGAGTTGTGATATAATGGCTTTCGCCTGGATTGTTGAGAAGCCTTAATCCGTTATAATCTTTCACTGAATTTTCACTTATAATATTTTATGATGGTAGTTCCTCATTTGAAGTAAGATTAAGATTTTTAAGGTCTTTTCTGCCATATATATTTATGATAAAGCTTTCAACTCATGCTTTGATACCTTATACTTTCCTTGCTTGCACCTTCAGTATATTGCCCACTTTGGGGATAGTTTTGATTGTATTCATCATTGCTATATACATTCATATGGATTTTTTCTTGAACTGCTTTTTTCCATCTTACTGCAGCAGAGACTTTGTTATGTATGTTGGAGGGCCTATTTGGGCACTGGATTGGTGTCCCTTAGTTCGTGAAAATACCGAGTGTAGTACTAGTTGCGAGGTACTCTTAGACATTCTTTTCAAAGTCAAAATGACACGTCTTCAGCAGTTCATTCTACTTGATGTATGGGAGCATGGGCATTAATTTATATATCACGCTTTTCATTTTTCATTTTTCTTCTTCACGTCATAAGTAAATAATGTGTACAAGTTTTTTGTTTTCGGAGATTCCTGCCAAGTCTAATAAAAATATGCATCATTTCCTTGCTTTTGTCTTCGTTCTTTACTTGGCAGTTTATTGCTGTTGCTGCACACCCTCCTGGGTCTTCATATCACAAGATGGGTGCCCCAGTAACTGGAAGAGGAGTTATTCAGATATGGTGTCTTCTGAATGTCGGTGTAAATGATGAAGATGCGCCTTCAAAGATAGAAAAACCTGTGGGCAGACGTAAAGGAAATAGTGACTCATCTGACAAATTAGCGTTACCAAAGGGGCCTAGAGGAAGGCCCAGAAAGAAGCAAGTGGAAGAATCACTAGATAATTTGGATTCTGATAAATTAGCGTTACCAAAGAGGCCTCGGGGAAGGCCTAGAAAGAAGCAAGTAGAAGAATCACTACATATTTTGGATTCCCACAAATCAACGTTACCAAAGAGGCCTACAAAGAAGCGAGTAGAAGAATCACTGGATAGTTTGGATTCAGACAAATTAGCGTTACCAAGAAGGCCTAGAAAGAATCAAGCAGAAGAATCACTAGAATGTTTGGATTCTGACAGCCAACATGTTCAAGCTCTTGCTGTTCAGTACCCCATTGATTCATCTAAAGTATCTACCATTGATGACGGTCCACATGACACTGATGAACCATCTATTCAAGAGAGTTGTCATAAGAAACGAAGAAAATCTGTAGGCATACCTGCTTCTAATCCTGAACTTGAAAATCCTCTTCGAAGGAGGAGAATAAAAGGCAAGGGCAGGGCTAAGAGTTGCAGTGATAATGCCAGTCTATTGTTACTGACTCAAATGGAGCACCAGACACATCATAACTCTGGAGGGGATATCGTAGTTTATAATAACGTAACCACTAATGATTCCTCAGAAGTCAGCTCAACTGATGGTTCTTTTCCAGCAGATGTAGCTTTACCAAGAATTGTATTATGCCTAGCTCACAATGGAAAGGTAGCATGGGATGTGAAATGGCGGCCCCAGCTTTCTGATGCATGTGCTACCAAAAAGCACCGACTGGGCTATCTAGCCGTCTTGCTTGGCAATGGATCTTTGGAAGTGTAGGAATTGCTTCAGCTCTCAAGTTTTCTTAATTCTCCTTATATCCATCATGCTTCTCACCATATGATTTTAAAATACTATTCTATCTGCTGTGTTAAAAGAACTGAAGGTTTTTTACATTTTGCTAACAACCTGAGTTGAATTGCTGGAATTTACGTATCCAATGGATGATTTTGATATAAATACTATTACTGACAGACATTTTGAGATTTAAGATTTTAAGTATTAAGGATTCAAAAGTTTGGGAGATTATTTTGGTGCTAGAATAAGCTTGTTTAAACTGCAATATGCAGGATTTAATATTGTTAGATTTATTTGTTTGCTATAACATGGCAAGATAGTTTTTGGCACGTAGCATATGTGATGAAACCACTTTATCAGTTACCTCGTGTTCTAGAGTTGAGAAAATGTTTGGAAAGAGGGATACAATAATTCTTGACTCATCCTTGTTTTGTATTTTTGCTTCTTGACATGGTTGTGGACTTAAAATACATCAATGTTCAATTGGTCCCGGCTTTCCCTAGTTTTTCTTCTTCGTTTGGTGAATAGTTTCATGAGTCACAGCATGTAATTCGTCTCTTGCCCTTTTGGGATTCTAGAAAATAAAATACAAAATCAAGATAGAACAATAGATTATACTAACAATAAAAACCTGAATTGAAATTTGTATTTGATTGCTAGCTCCTGGCCCTTGCTTAACACCTTGTTCAAGCAGACAGTGATGTAATTGTACTAGTAGAATCTGAGAATTCTATCACACATTGTTAGTTGTGAGGGTGGTCCCTCAACACGGATGATTTTTCTGCGTTGCATAGACTCCTTTTTTAATTACAGAAAAAGCCCTGCCTGTAGCTGTGAAATACCATAGTTTTCGTTTTGAATATCTGATCAATGTGATCTGATGATCCTACTTACCAAATGCAGATGGGAGGTTCCTCTTCCTCGCACTATGAAACTTGTTTATTCTTCGTTATATGGGAAGGACACAAATCCTCTAATGGATCCTCGCTTTGTCAAACTGGAGCCTGTTTTCAAATGCTCAATTCTGAAGTGTGGAGGTATACAGAGGTATATGTGTGGTTGTGTGTTTCTATCACCTTTAGGATAAGTATAAATTTCTCAAATTTTGGACATTCAATTAATGGAAGTAGATGGTTTATTTGAGAAGTACACTGGATTCATGATTAGGAATACTGACAAATCCTATGTTCTAGTTATTAATGGTTAAATTAAATTTTCATGTAGTGATGATTAACCTATTAAGTGCGAGAGTTTCTCCTCTAGTTTATTCTGTTAGTCAGTTTCTTTTCATCTGAATATATTTTTCACTTTTGAGACAAACTGAAATCAGCACTCTTTTATGTAGTTAGCTGTTTCATGTGGAAGCAATTGATCGGGCTCCTCTGGTGCTAGAGGGGCAGTCGGTCCAAAAGTTCACAGCCATGTGGTAGTTTTTTTTTTTTTCGTATCGATCATGTGTAGAGATCAGCTGAGAAATTCTTGCTAGAAACGGGAACTTCTTAGTTAGGATATATTGAATAAGATCTTCAAATTAAGTGGCATTGTTTGATAACGCCTTATGTTATCTTTTGTGGTTCTTCTTTTAAATCTGCACTTATCCATGTTTTAGCTTTCTTTTGGAACCTTGTTGGTCTCAAATTTTCAATGTTGCTAATCACTACGTTGCTTCACAGCATCCCTCTGACATTGGAGTGGTCTTCTTCACCCCCTCATGATTACCTACTCGCCGGATGTAATGATGGAACGGTAATTATTTTAACCTCTCAGAAATCTGATGTTTTGGGTTCCAGTTTTCATGTATACAAACAGGCATGCATATATGTGACGTTTCACGTTTGGGAAATGAGGATTATGATTACTGCAGAAAGCTTCTCTCTTAAAGAATATATGGTCCAGATGATACAATTAGTACTCTGGAATATGTGTTTGCTTGCAGTCTATGTATGGGAATCATGCTATCACGTCAATTTGGATTTACTTGTGGTATCATCTAAAGAAATATACCACACATACAGGTTGCATTATGGAAGTTCTCTGCAAGTACTCCGTGTAAAGGTAGTTTGTCTAACACTTTTGTTTGGGTTTTCTCCAAGTTTATGCTTAAGGCTTGTGCATAAGAAGTGAAAAATGTTAATTAGATGAATTTCATCCTCCACTCTTGCAGATACGAGGCCTTTGCTCCATTTTAGTGCAGATACAAGTCCAATTAGAGGAGTTGCCTTTGCGCCATATGAAAGGTTTTGTGATATCTGAAGTTCAAATTTCATCAAGTTTCCCAAATTATTTATTTGCGTCTCAATCACTTGGTGTTCTATGGACAAACAGTTTTTAGTTGGGATAACTGATGTATACATATATGTTGCATGTTTATATATTGAAGCGGATGCATTTTTTCCTTCATATCTCAAGGCTATAAACTGTTGCCTCTTATTCTTTGTCTCAATTCATTTTTGCTTTCTATGGTCATGGGTTGTTTTTGTGTAAGGCTTGATACACGATTAGTTTTGTGTTTAAAGATCCAACACCGTGTTCATTTTTTACTTTTACTGATTGGTATTTTGTTCAATATCCTCTTGTCGATTTGAGATATGTTTTTCATGCAGTGATCCAGAAAGTGCCAATGTCATAGTAACAGCTGGACATGGGGGTGTAAAATTTTGGGATCTGCGGTCAGTGAGATCTACTTAATTTCTTCAGCCAATCTTTCTTCACACCTTGCATGCTAGTTTTAAAATGTGGTGGTTTATCATCATCTGATTGATCTTCGAGATGCTGTGGAATATATTTTTTGCTCTAAAATTATTAGATCATAAATCTTGATATGTTTTTAACTAAGCATATAAGTGAGTTACACGAATTAAATGATCACTTAGGAGGTCAACTTGTTATTTTTTCCTTGAGAAAGCACTGTCCTTCCATTGATGTATAATTTGGTCTTTTACACTCATGGCCTTATCAATCCACTATACGCTATGACTCATAGTTGAACCTTGTCATTGATGCAATATTGGGGGAATATGGGGTAGTTGGAGTGTAGAAAGCTTAGCAATCAGGGAAATGCAAGAATTTATAATAGAAACAGCGGGAAAAGAAAAGTTAGAATAAGTTGAAAATACAGGGGGTCTTGACCAGAACCATGGCGCTGAAATTTGGGGACTTGCTGAACAAGGCTGATTTGTACATTATTTGTTTCCTTCCATAAAACTTGTGTACAATGCCATAGTTGCATGAATCAGCCTCGTTCAGCTATGGTTGTATTTTAATATGTTATTTCGCTATTTATACACAGATCTTTGCAACTTCAGCCTAAAGTATTTTCATTGTTTGCAGTGATCTTTTCCGTCCTTTATGGGACATTCATCCGACTCAACTTATATACAGTCTGGATTGGACTGAATCAAGGTACTTATTTATTTTATGTGTGTTGGGCGAATGAAAAGCGAGAATCTTACACTGATATGATTTTGATTTTTAAAGTTCTATTTCTTACCCTTCTGAATCATTAATCTTCAATATTTGTAGATGTATTTTGTTAGCCTTCGATGACGGAACAATAAGACTCCTTGGCTTGTTGGAGGCTGCATATGATGGCCCTGTAACTGGGAAACCCTTCACTGGGACAAAACAACAAGGGCTGCACACTTATTTGTGTTCATCCTATGCTATCTGGAATGTTCAAATATCAAAGCCAACAGGTGAATCTCCGTGTATATTCTTTTCTTATTTTCTGGTATATATCCCCCGTTGTTTTTTCGCTGCCAAAGCAGTGAGCTTCAAATTCTATGAGTTAAGCATTCTTATAAGCAAATGAATCTAATCATGGTCTTACTTTGATTAATTGACTGATTCAAACTACAAAGCAGTAAGCTTATGCTTCACCCAAAGGATGTCTAGAATCTTTTTAGCACCAATATTTTTTTTCGTTATTTCTACACAGATCTTTTAACCGAGAAAATATATTGTATTTAATACTTACCGAACTGCAGAATAATATTTATCTTCTCTTTGAGGCTTTGGTCACTTTTCTCTGACCATTAAAATGTGATTTTCAACTTAATTGAACTACTTTGCAGGCATGGTTGCATACTGCACTGCAGATGGTTCTGTTATTCGTTTCCAGGTAACTTCAAATTCCCTTAAAATATTTTTTTTCAATGAAGGGACAATCTTGGATCATTTGTTTTTCAGAGAATGGTTAAAATCATGTATTTACCCTATCGTTCTCGTAATAGTCTTTCTAAGTTCTTTAATATTGTTTTCATGACTAGCTTACAACTAAACAAGTAGAGAAATTTTCTGCGAGAAATCGAACTCCACATTTTCTGTGCGGGTCATTTAACGAGGAGAATTCAACTATTACGATCAACTCTCCAGTGTCAGATACTCCCTTCCCATTGAAGAAGGCGTCTGACAAATGTGGGAACAACTCGGCGTTCATGCGGGAAGCCTGGGCAGAGTCAAATCGAGCTAAAGGAGGAAAGATTAAGAGTGGAAATGACCCAACATTAGAAGGAGAAACATTAGGTAGACATTTAGCTCACTCATTTATGCTATTTTCTGTCTTTTTGTTTATTCACCAAATTTTCTTGTGTTTTATCTTAATTACACGGACATTTCCTCTAGTTTGAAAACGTACATCCTTTTTAGTTTCATTGAGGCCAACATATAAGCAAACACCCTTTTTAGCTACACCCTCTTTAGCTAAATGTCGATGTTTGACATTTAGCTCACTCATTTTTGTATATCAATATAGAGTGAAATTTTAAAATGGTTTGATAAAGAAATATTAAGATATTGATTAGAGTTTGATATATCACAATCAAGTGACTTTAGGCGAGATAATTCTATGTAACTATTTGAAGTAGACGAGGTGTGCGTGTAATTAATGCAAAATAAAAAAGGATGTTGGTATGATTTACCGATTTTTTTTTTATCATTCACTGAATTGTGAGGTTTGTTGTAGCCATTTGTGATGTGGAAGACCCGATAATAGAATCTGGATCTGAAGACACAACAATGTTGTCTCTTGAAGAAAAGAAGACACCAAAATCTAGAAGTAATAAGAAGAAAGCGGAGGATAACGGAGCAAAGTTATGTTTAGATATCGAGCCGATTGACACAGAGGGGAAAGAAAGTGAGAAGGTAGAAGAAGGGGAAAGATTTGAAGTTTTGCCTTCCAAAACAGTTGCAGTTCATAAAGTGAGATGGAATATGAACAAAGGTAGTGAGAGATGGTTATGTTTTGGGGGTGCAGCTGGAGTTTTACGCTGCCAAGAGATTGTTTTATCTCAAACTGATAAGAAACTGATGATCAAGAGATAGATGACTCTTTATAAGTTTTATTTATTCCAAATTTTCCCGACTTCTCAAAGAAAAATGTACAAAGCTCCAATCCTTTTAACAATCTATTTATAACATTAAAAAGTGTAATGCGAGGGAGACTTTTTTTTGGATAATTATGCTACTTATGTTTCTACTAATTTTAAAATATCTTCTAAAAATACATTTGTCATATTTTTATTTGTTATTATTTTTTACTAACTGCTTAAATTTATGATCATTTGATTCACACAAACAACTATAAACTTAATCAATATCATTGAATTTTTTTTCAAAGTAAAACATTAAGTATATATAAATACTGTTATGGTGGGCAGAAAAGGCATACCATTACATAAATATAGTTGCCTAATATTTACAAATATAAAATTAAATTTGCAATACAAATGAAAAAGAAGATCAAAATTTAAAATAAAACATGAAATAATTATTTTAAATCTAAGGGCATTGTTTTTTTCTTTTAATTTTTTAAAGCATATTTGTACTCTAAGTAATTATTTACACATGCATCACACATGTGTATTGACTAGTTTTAATTAAAGACAGTGCCAAACATATATCAATTTGCTCTAATATGTAATGAGAAGTTCTAAATATAGATTAATATCCTCAAATAAGTTGGAGGGTGTCATCTCTTTATTATAATATGATATGTACTCAATTTCATTTTAATGTGACAACACACGTGGTGTGAGACTATTCATATAACTCGTAACTAAATGTTTTTTTTCCATATTTATATATATTGTCTAAGTGAGACCATATACATTATTAATTCAGAATTATCATTCGGTTGAATGAAGAAATTTTTAATGGGATGCATACCGAATTAAGATCTAGAACAAAGAAAAGAAGTTAATGTAGTAGGCATTTTTCTCTTTCTATGTCAAGTTTTCAGAAAGAAACAAATTATCCATGTCCAGGCAAATTGGTGAAGTAATTCCTTCCTTAGTTCCCTTCCTTCTACCTTCACTTGAGGAATGAACTAGTCATTCACTTGTTGGATATCCACAATCCAACCAACCAACTCTAATCTATCTCTCTACAGTCTACATATACATATATATATATATATATATATATATATATATATATATATATATATGACTTTGAGTTATGATTGTTTGAGAGTAGATATAGCAGCACCAGGAGTAGACATATTAGCAGCATATTCAAAACTAGCAACTGTAACTGTGATCCAACTGATAAAAGAAATGCTGTGTTCAACATAACGTCAGGGACGTCTATGGCTACTACTCACGCAGCTGCTGCCGCCGCCTTTGTCAAGTCCTTCCATCCTCACTGGTCCGCATTCAAGTCTCCTCTCACGATTACTGGTATCCACTATCACTTTCTCTATTTTTTGGAAAATTGCTGACACTTTCTATTTTACTTTAATCACACAAACAATATTCTAATTTAAAAAATGGTACAGACTATTTTGTTTGAGTTTCACCGACAAAAAGCTCTGAACAAATTAAAATTTTAAATTAACAGTATTTAAGTAATACATAATACCAAAATTGTTCTTAGTTCTATTCTCAATTCAAAAAAATATTAAAACTAATTTCTTTTAATATTCAAACTAGAAAAAAAATTCAGGTCGGCTAATATTTCAGATTAAAAAAAATATTTAGATCAGATTAATTATATGAATAATATTGTCTTTTCACACCTAAACTAACAAAGTTTTAACAGAATTGACTTACTTTTATTTTTCAAACTAGAATAGTGTTCGTGTTTAGGCAAACTACAAAAATTGTCAAATAAATATTTTTCTTATTTTTTATTCTTTCTACACTATATGGTTTTGGGTTCCCTCCTTAACTAAGGGGAATTATATTAGCTCATTTAGTGAAATAGTTCATTTTTAAAAAATAAGGAAGAAAATTACAAAAAAAATTCTATTTGTAAGAATGATCATTTTTTTCTAACTGACATTTAAAAAATTAGAAAATTTTTATGTACAAGTGTACTATCGTATATAAAAATATGTAATGATATATATTTATATGTCATAATATATTTTAATATACTATCAATATATCGTAATATATTTTTAATATATTTTTATATATCATCTGGGGTATACTTGATATATTTAAATACCATAATATATTTTAATATACTGTCAGTATATCATAGTATATTTATAGTATAATTTTATATACTATTTGTTATAATCCTAGAAATCCAGAAATCAAATCTAAACCTGTCTCCTCCTTCTCTTCTTCACCTCTCTCTCACTGAAATCCCAAAAATCCACAAAAAATAGAAGATGAGATCCAAACACAACCAAAACTAGAGAGAAGAAAGAGACCCAAACACACTCAAATTAAACGAGCAACACCTCACTCCACTGCGCACGACAAAGAAGAATGGAGAGAGCGTGGGAGAGAAGAAAGAGGCAGAGAGGGGCACACGATAGATATAGAAGAAAGAGGTAGAGAAAAAGAAGGGATAGAGTGCGAAAGAGAAGAAAGAAGCAGAGGGGCTCGCGGCAGATATACCAGAAAGAGGTAGAGAAGAAGAAAGGAGAGAGAGCGAGAGATCGTGAGAGAGAAGAAAGAGGAAGAAAATAGAGATTTGTTAAATTCGGTCATTTGTGCAAATAAAGAAATATTCGGCCAGTAAAAAAAGTGACCCTATCTCCTAATTTTTGCGATTATATTTGATCTAGACCGTTAATTCAGATTTTAACGGTTCAGATCGACTTTAAAATATAAAAAAGTGCTCTTCCATTGACTTCAACGTAGAGTCGAAAAAAGTTATTCTCTTAGTAATAGTATGATCAAGAGAAATTTTTATAAAGGGCCTCTTGTAAAATTAAAAAAAAAAAACGATTTTAGAATCCTTCTTTAAGTTTTAAAGAAATTCAGAACTTTTTACAAAGGAAAAATTTATTCCTTTAGTTTAAAATATTCCGGTTAAACTTTATAACTACTGGTTCAGTATCTAGTAAAAAATTTATACTTATTAGATCAAGGTTTAATAGCAATTTCTTGTTACAGTGGACATTTAAGTCTTCTCCATTATTACTACAAAAGTCTGATTTCTTAAAAAAAAAGTCAAAATAGTCTTAATTTTATTTTTTTCACTAAAGTGTCCCAAGTAATTTCTCTTGGGTCAACGTCAGAAACTTTCAAGAAATGGGAAATTCAATTTCCTTATAAAATTTGATTTGATAATCATATTCTTCACTGTTGCAGAAGTAAAAGAAGAGCTTGGAGCAGGAGCAGGACAAATAAACCACAAAGGCAATTCATCCAGGTCTGATTTATATTCTCTATATGGACCACTACATCCCTTTCCTCTGCCAACTAGAAGCCTGCATTAGGCACCAATGGCCTAAACTATCCCACCATGCACATGAAGCTCGACCAGGACACCTCCACCATTTCCGCAGTCTTTTACAGGACAGTTACTAATGTGGGTTATGGCAGTTCAGTCTACAAAGCAAAAGCTTAAGTCGCCCAAAGGTCTTTCCGTGAAGGTTGGACCTAGTACTCTTGAATTCAACCGTTCAAAAGAAGAACCGTCGTTTAAGGTTGTGGTGAAAGGAGAAATGCTTAAGGGAACTGAGGTTTTGTATTACCCCCAAGCATTATACGGGGTAGATTTGTAATTCTAACCCCCCACTCAAACCTTAACACATATTACACCCTAGAGTAACCAACCAACTAATATTATATATACTCTAAAACCCATTTTCTTCTCCATCTCTCTCTCTTTCTCTGACAGTTTCACCCGCTTATAATCGTTGTTCTTCATCTCCCTCTCTCAAACGTTTGACAGCAAGCCTCCATCTCTCCTTCTTCCTCTTTGTATCTCTCCATTGTTGATTCTCTGGTAAACCATCTTCTTTCTTCCCCTTTCTTTATTATTTTTCTAGTTTCTCTATTTCTCAATTAAAATATCCCATTTCTATGTTTAAAAATATTTATCCAAATCTGAACTTTTATTCTTCAAATTCCAGCAATTTACATCCTATTGTATCTGTTTTTTGCATCGTCATCGCATCGCCGCCTGCAAGCTTCAATTTGATAATTTTCATGTTCTCCTTTCTTTTCTCTTTGTTCTCTCTCTCTCCCCCCTCTCGGTTCTGTCTCTCTCTCTCTCCTTCGTCTTCCCCCCTCTTTGTTATGTGTGTCTCTCTCTCCCCCTCTTCTTCGTCTCCCTCCCCCTCTCTGTTCGGTCTCTCTCTCTCTCTCTTTCGTCTCCACCCCCTCTATTATGTCTCTCTCTCCTTTGTCTCCCCCCTCTCTGTTGCGTCTCTCTCTCCCCTTTGTCTCCCTCCCCCTCTCAGTTCTGTCTCTCACTCTCCTTCGTCTCCCCCACTATGTTGCTTCTCTCTCCTTCGTCTCCACCCCCTTCTGTTCTGTCTCTCTCTCTCCTTCATCTCCCCCCTCTCTATTGCATCTCTCTCTCTCCCTCTTCTTCGTCTCCCTCCCCCTCTCTTCTCTCTCTCTCTCTCTCCTTCGTCTCCCCCCCTATGTTGCGTCTCTCTCTCCCTCTTCTTCGTCTCCCTTTTTGTTTTCCCCCTTCTCTTGAATTGGTTCACCTGAACCGGACCAGTTCATTTAGACCAGGCCAAACCGGTTCAGTCAGACCAGACCAAACCGACTCGATCAGACCAGACCAAACCGACTCGATCAGACCAGACCAGTTCAACCCGACTAGGCCAAACCGGCCCAAAATAGCAGAACCGAACCAGTTCAGACGACCCGAACCTTGTTGAACCGTTTTAAACCGCTTGATAATTTACACCCGATGTGGTTTCCAACTGTTCCCAACCTCGCTTAATTAATTAAATAATTGTAGATATTATATGAATTTGTTGTGATATGGGATCCTTGGATTTCAGGTCACTAGTTGCTGAATTTAATTCGTA
Source organism: Datisca glomerata (assembly GCA_003255025.1). Taxonomy (NCBI): domain Eukaryota; kingdom Viridiplantae; phylum Streptophyta; class Magnoliopsida; order Cucurbitales; family Datiscaceae; genus Datisca; species Datisca glomerata. The sequence goes on from QANY01000568.1 coordinate 367,474, forward strand.
GCGAATCCAAGTAAGTGGATTTACATAATAATTCGGTTCATATGTTATAAGTGTAGAATATATAATGTGAAATTATTTTATTATTTCTTTATGTTCAATCTTATGATCAAGTGTTTTATTTGTTTTTCATATTATGATGAAATTATTTACCATGTTATGTATGATTATATTTTGAGTTATACATGTAATAGTTATATCGTTTATGTTCATGAACAAGTTATATGTTTACTCATGTATATGTGATAACGTGAAATATGAATATTAATTCAAGTAAAAAGTGAGTAAATAAGAAGTAGACTTAGTCATGTCCCTTGATTATCAAGTAACCAGATTGTTCACGTCATGTTATCAAGTTATACGGTTGGGTGTCACCATGTTCATGTTAGCGTTCTTAAGGATTCAGATAACCTTAAGTGACATCAAGTTTCAAGACACTCAATCTGCCATGTTCACGTTCATGTAACAAGTTCAAGTTCATGTCGTGAAGCAGTTCTGGTTAGGTTGTTAATTGAGAGATATGTCTAGTCGAGTTATAATCAAGCAAGTATAAGTATTGACATGTATAAGTACAAGTTCAAGTTATATGTTAATCATGAAATCGATGTGTTGTTACAAGTATTTTATGTAACTAGTGAACGTGTGTAATACATTTGCATGAGTTATATGTTTACATTTATGTCATATGAAACTTATTAGTATGTGAATTTACTTACTGAGTATTTTGAATACACCCCAATAGATGATTGTGTTACAGATGATGGTGAGCAGCAGGAGTGAGAGTCTGTCATAGCAAGCATGATTATGATTTCTAAGTTTAATTATAACATTGACTTGAGTTTGACTTCAGTTATTTCAGAAATTTATGAATATTTATGTTTAATCTTTCATGCCTTATGGATTTTCGTGCTTCACTTTATTATAGTTTAATAAATCATTTATTTCAATTTAATGAGTTAATATTCTTTTAAAATAATTTTATGTTTCCACTATTTAACGTTAAAATTAGGACAAAATTAAGATTTTTAATTTAGAGATTTCTTCCAATTAGAGTTTTATTTGAATTGAGAATTATTGAATTATGAAATTTCAAACATGTTTAACATTTGAGAATCCGGGTGTTACAGATTTTGTCAGCTGTTCTTGAGTGGAATGACTCTAAGCATAGTGTTTGAGTGGAATGACTCTTTTTATGTTTTCCTTTTCACTTGACGCCATTGAAATGGCTCCTGAATTTTCCATTTTATGCTTCGCAGAGGCAAAGTTTAAGTTGTAGATATCAATAAACAGGGAGCAAGATAACTTACATGGTTTACTGCCTTCTAGTACTTTTCAATCCCACTGACCTAACTAACTCCAGTAGAGAGAGATTGATGTATTACAAAGAAGGCTTTGAAGATGACACAGTTCAGAAAATTTGTAAAGATCAAGCAATGTTGATGAAAACCATGTATTAATTAAATTAGAAAAACTCATTGATATACTAAGATCAACTATAGACTCATGCTGCCATGCCAGTAACGAAATGCTACCCAAAATTTCATGGGGCGATAACTACGCCTGAAAAAAAAGACTTGTAAATAATCGATACAAAACCTCAATATCCTATACCTTTCTGCGGTTGCCCCGTAACGACTTCAGGTTTTAAGAACATGTAAACCCCCCCCCCCCCCCNCCCCCCCCCCCCCAAATATGTTGCAGTTCTTAACTCATAGGCCTTTGAACTAGCACATTAGCTAACTTTTGGTCGCTTGAACCCTTCATGTATCATCTCTTCGCCGTTTATGTCAACTCTTTCCTCAAATGGAGTACTGAAAATTTGAGTCTCCATCCACTTGAAAGCAAACATTGAACAAAAAGGGGAAACCTCGACAAGCTTTCAAAATTTTTGTGGTTAAAGTTCATACTCTATGCAGGCATCAGCAGGATGGCGAGAGCATTGTCCCAGATTCTGCGCACTTCTTAACAAACCTCATGCCACATTGCTTAATAATGCATCTGGCACTGACGGCCATTCAAGTTCTTTATCTTCTTAAGGTCCTTCCTCCTCTTTCTTGCCTCTGCTGCTGCTGCTGCTGCTGCTGCTGCATCCACAATCTTTTTGTTAGGGGAGACAATCGGTTCTTCCATTTTGTCTGACAGACCGCATAAATCATGGCCATTGTCATGCTTGATAGTAGGAGCACGTCCACCATACTGAAATGCTAGATGAGTCCTTTGAATCTCCATAAGTTGACCTCCAGTGTGAATATGCCCTCCATCCAGAGAAGCCCCAGAAGTGCTCTGAGTAATATCACTTTCATGTCTGGTACAGGGAAAACATCGGTCGTCTACATGTGCAGCAGTTTTTGAAGTAATAGTACTGTACTGGTGATTTAAAGGAGTTTCTTCTTGTTTGCTCTTCAGGCCAAAGGACGGTTGAGGTTGGAAAAACCAAGAGAAAGGTAGCACATAAAAGGGAGTTCTAGGCCCATTCATGTTCTTATGATTCTCTTGTTCACAAGAAGAGTCAGGTGAACTGCTAGCTAGTATAGGAATATTAGATGGAGTGATTCCATCTTGTAACCCATGTTGTGAACGAATGGCAGAAGGCCAGTAAGGTGGAGGAGGATGGTTGCAAACAAATAGAGGGTAGTTTGTAGGTGAAGAAGGAGACATCTGAATATTAGCTGTGTTACGTTCCTCCGGTATTTCCTCGACCTCACATTTTATTGCCTTATCCATCTGCGGAACAGAAGAACAGTTTCAATCGTATGGAACTCATATAAGAATCAATATTTCTTTATTTGCTTTTACCTGTTCTTTTAAGATCTTGTTTCTGGTCTCCAAAGACTGGTACTCTTTCAAGGCCAACTCTTTCTCCTTTTCAATAGAGATATCACCAGATGTAAATAAGTCAAAATTAGTATACTAGTTCAAGAATATAAATATCTCAAGATGTAGTAGGTAAGAGAGAGTGCTAATCAGAAAAGATGTGATTTGGTGGATATGTCCTACCTTCTTTAACTTTTCATTCTCCCACGCTAGATCGGCAGCTTTTCTAGTTAACTCCTCGCAAAGAGCCTATGGCAAAACAAAAGATTTCACACAGACAAAATATTGATTAATATCAGAAGAAACTGTGAGTTAATACCAGAAGAATATGTAAAATTGTAAAAGTACCGCAACTAACCTGCCTACGTCGAATTGTCTGCCTTGCGGACTCTCTATTAGCTAAGATTCTGCGTATTCTCCGTGCTTCCTTTTCAGCCTAATAAAACGAACTTCATGAATAAAAATTGGACAGCACGCCTTTCTTAGGAGTTTCCTTTATAAAGCTATGACAAATTGGCAATAATATGAAAACTTTTTGAAGGAAATGGTTTGAAGGTTTCAAATACCTCTGTTAAATTCCGTCTTGACCTCCCAAAGCCAGTCGATGAACAATTTGCCGCGCATGCATGGCTTGATTTATGTAATTGAATGTCTCTTTCTGACATCAATTTGTGGACCGGGTCCTGATCCTGCTCAGCCTTCACTGGATTTGTGGAGACAATTCCAAATAGCCTTTCACATTGCTCCCAATTTACTTCTGCTCGGTCCTGCTATAAACAAAAATAGTTTTTAAGACTTCTGCTCAAATTGTGTGTCCGGGGAACAGGGACATACCTTTGGTCATCCAGACACCATGTCATATCTGGTACAATTGTATATATCTCATTCAGTCGACCAAACAAAGCGGCAATTAAAGGACATTACAAGGATGGGTGGCAAAGGGCTCAGTGTATTAAAAAAAATAAAAGAGTCAAATATAAGGGTTAACAAAAAATATGTAAAGGAGACCAGGAGACCAGACAATATCCTGCTTCTAATTTGTCCTGGGCTTCTAATATCTCTGCAGCTGAAGTTTCGCTTCCAAATCTATTGGCTTAAAAAGATGATATCTCATATGCTTATAAAAACTGTCCCTCAATCATGTGAAATCTTCGTGCACTACATCAGAATCTATAATATCTGTATCACTGAATCTATTTTTTTTTATCAGTGTATCACTTAAATCTATTTTCTTCTCCCATCACTAAAAAATACAAGGGAGGTCTTTACATGAGCAACGATATGTATCACTGCAGTGCTCAGCACCGCTGTGACCTGATAATTATACGTCGCGTGAGACCATTCATCCACCTTGCAATATAGAGTTTGTTTTTTCTTCTATATTCGTTAATCAGTTCTAAAGTTGGACTATATACAATGCCACATCATAATGGTGCTATCATTTTTCTGTTTAAATAGCCTCATTCATCAAAATGACCATGATCTCATTCCGCATCTCCCACTATGGTAAAAAAAAAATGTTCCTTGCAGCATTGTAAACGTATACCGCAGGCCTAAAAAGGCAATAGATTTCAAAGTAATGTCCATTATCAAATTCACCTGATTGAACTCGATATCAAAATTCATTTATCTCAAAACTTCCACCCACCCTATTTGATTCTGCAAAAAGGAATGCTGAGTTTTTGCACGACGATGACGATGACGAGTTTTCGCGTTTGATTACTAACTAATTAAGAATATACAGAAGTACGACATTAGTTACTTTTTAAGTAATTCCTTAAAACCTTATTGATTTTGAAGTCTAATTCGTACAACGCTACTTGACTTTTAATCTGACCAACAAATAAAATAGAAAAGAGAGCTGAGAATCAAAAACCAACCTCGACGAGATCCGAGCGCGTAGGCAACGGGTCCACGGGGTTCGACCCCGAGTCACTAGCTGGCGACTCACTCTTGACTTGCTTCCTCGCTCTTTTCCCTTTAGTCTTCCATTTCGCTCCAGATTCAGATACGTTCTCCTTCATTGCTAACTGCGCCAGTTCAGCCAAAGCCTCCGCGGCCTCTATCTCAATCTTCACCATATGATCCGCCCCCATAACCGAATTAGACAACGACGTCGAAGACAACGAAGAACGAGTAGAAGAGGCGGAACCAGAACAGGTCGATCCAGAGCAACGCTCTGATCCCATGTCTCAACAGTGAGAAAAGAAAACAGGGAAGCAGGGGGAAGAGCAGAGAGAGGGCGAACGAGTGTGTTTTTACTGGTAGTGAAGCCTAGTCTAAGCCCACAGTTTGCCTCCGAAAGCCACGTGTCGCGCCGTCGAAAAACTTGACATCGGTGCTACCTCAAACCCAGCTATATTCGGTCGCCACGTATATACTTCAAGCCACGCAAGAAACCCACGCGCCACTCTCGCACGTAGAAAGACAATGAGATGGATTGAAACGTGGCAGGGTTTGATGGATCCAGGTGAGTTTCGGGTTTTGTAGGCGTTGTTATATTAAGAAAGTGGGAGAGCGACGTGGAAGTTGGAGGACCAAGGAAGAAGCTGTTTTTACTTTTGACCTTATTTTATCAGAGGATGGGAAATGAAATTTTGAACAGAACAGGAACAGCCGAACAGGCAATGCTGTGAACCCACTTGGTTCCAAGTGGCTGGTTACTGTAGCGCCGTAGTTTGACTACTCCACCTCTTTTCCTTTTTGAATTAACATCTGTCATCAGTTATGGGGATAGTTTGTCGATGGGATGGGTGTTAGGATGAGATCTTAGCCGTGGGATTTATCGTGAACCCCAATATGATTGGATGACTAGGATCCCCTACTAAGGATTTCTAAGAGGAGTTACCTCTTATTAATGACATTGTCTAATCGTTTTTTAACAAATCACTTAACCTATTTATTAATTTAGTTGGTCTATTAGTACTCTTTTCTATAAAGGTGTTTACTTCATAAAATATAAGAGGAAATTTGGGTGCTGAGCATTATCAGAAATGTACATATTCTCAAATCACTTGTGCTAATAACTAAGTAATTATGTTTGATAATTGATGTAAGGCTGAGGTTTTACTTCAGACTCGTTGACTACGAGGAGTTTGTCATTGTGTAAACGTAAGAGATATCAAGATGTATTCTAAGAGAAGTTATGGAGTTGGAAAGTCCACATTCACCATTAGATGAACATTGAGGACTGTTTTTTAGCCTTTCATAATACAAAAATGCCATGTTGCATCATAATGCTCACATTACTACAAGTTACCATGTATAGATTCTCACATCACACATAATAAAAAAAATAGATATTCAAATATCACGTGAATTGTGCGGTTCTATGCCACAGTAGAGTGTTGTCTCCAGCACATACATTCTCATCATAATAGAATTGGGCACCATGATGCTTCGTAACATTGTTTCTGAATACAAAAGCAAAACGAAGATGTTTCTAGCATAAAATGAATTGAAGCTACTGATAGATCATTATATGAATTAAAACTTGAAACATGTTCCAGATTTACATAGCTACAACCAATGTACACACACGAAAGCCAAAGATAATGTGACATCCATCAAGAATTCAATCAAGAGCAAATTCCACTTATTTTCTAGGAAATAAACTCTCAAATCTTGGAAGCGAAAGAGAGACCTTCATTTGCAAGATGATCCAAATTCTCAACTGATGGTTGAACCCTTGCAACCTTAGCGATAGCCTTGTTTTCCTCTGGGGCTCCACCCTCCAAGAAAGCTCCAATAACCTTTCCATCCTTAATCCAGTATGTTCCGAATTTGGGTTTGGGTGATTCAGGATTGTTGTCTCCAAACAGCACCGTGTCACCGACATTGTCACCATAGAATTGCCACGACAGATCAAAGGAACGAGAGTAGAAGTATGGAAGGTAGTCATATTCATCAATAGCATTACCCTCTTCATGTGCCTTGATGGCCTATTATAAAGAAAAATAAGGTCCAACATTTTATTGCTGAGAAAATGCAATCATATTATCAATATAACAATCTGTACTACGTTCTAAAGTACCATAGTTTGGGGGGGGGGGGGGNNNGGGGGGGGGTGTTAAGAGTTAAAGTCTATGAGAAAACACAATTTTGATGTTAAGGCAGGCAACTAACTCCGGGTTTTCAGAGGTTTTGATAAAGGAAAATTATGAAATGAATAAAAAATTTCAGAAAGGAGAGGGTTCATCAAGATTCAAGAAGAAGAAATAAGAGGAGATTTTAAGCACCTTGACGGCTTGCTCAGCAGATTTGCGTGCATGGTCAACGTGTTCAACTCTTCTCAACTCATTGTACAGCTTCAAAGGGAAAGTAGCCACGTCACCCACAGCATATACATCGGGAACACTTGTTTTGAAGAATGCATCAGTCTGCAATCAATCAGTTCACCTCATCAGCTAATAAAGTACAATACACAGCACTGACCAGCGATACAACTTTCAATTAACTAACATTTAACCCACAAGTTTATCATCAGTCAAAAGAAGTTTTGCAAATGATACGAGACATTAAAGAGAAGCAAATTAAGAAAAACGTCTTAAGGTTGCAAAATTATCAATGAAATGAACATTCTCAAAGGGTAATTAATAATACCTTTATGCCTCCCTTCTCCTCTTCAACCTGCCCCTTGAACAAGGTTGTCAAGGGCCTTCCCCCAACGCCAACCACAACAATGTCAGCGTCAAGGACCCTGCCATCCTTAAGTTCCACTTCCTTCACCTGAAGGATAAGCGCCATGAATATCTCTTATGAATGACCTATATGATAGGGAGACACAAACATCATATAGGCAATAACTAAGACACTTACCGCACCAGTGGAATCAGAGTTAAACCCAACAGCTACTGTTCCCTTGATTATTTTTATTCCTTTATTTGCATAATAGCCCTCATAAAAAGAAGCTATTCCAGAAGTGAAAAGCCTTGGCACTGCAACAACATTGACATTGTTAAATAACCAAGGAGTTCTTAATAAAAGATCAACAATCAAACAAGACGATCTAAAACAGGTACATGATAGAAGTTAGATACTTACTGCACCATGGTTCTGGGTAGACCATGGTAACATCAAGATTGTTGATTCTCAAGGCTGCACCAAGCTCAAGACCAATATATCCTCCTCCAACAATCACAGCCTTCCCATTTTTCTTTTCTTTAATTACTTCAATAAGCTTATCGGCATCATCAATCTCTCTCAAGTAGAAGATATTTTTAGCATCAGCCCCTTGTACACCGAAATCACTCAACCTTATAACCTACAAATTTTAAATTTGTTTTACCTAACGTGCAAGAAGGGGGAATTGGACATAACAAATGTTCTTTTTCTGGAAAATTATAAGCGCTTACAGTGGAACCGGTTGCAATAATCAAAATCTGATAATTGAAAAGTTCACCAGAGGCAGTTGTGAGAGTTTTGGCAGCAAGATCTGCTTTAACGATTTCTGTGGTAAGTATCAATTCAATCCCTGTCACAAGGAGGTTGGTTGAATCAGAGTTTATTAACAAATAAATCACCAAAGGAGCCAACATGAAAGAAGGAACATGTGACAAAAGAAATATTTCTCGTCAGCATTGAATACGAAAGTTAGCTGCACCAGTTTTCAGTTAGAAAAATTAATATTAGCACCAGCCTCCAGTATTGGTTCAGAAAACCTATCATACATAGTACTAGTTCTACATCAGCTCAAGGGTGAGATAGACTATCACCTTTCTCTTCGTACCACTCTAGTAGCAGTCTCTCTCCACCACTTCCAACACAAACATGAAAACCTGGAAGTCTAGCAGGAGCTGCAAAACCAAGCCAACGTCCAAGAAATGAGAGACCAAAACGATAAATTCTGTTCAACTTTCTTCATGTAATTTGTTAAGTCCACTACGTAAATTATAGCAAAAACTCACACTCAGGGAAAAGGTAAGCCTTGCTAAGAGCAGGACGTTCATAAGGAGCAACCTGAGAGGTGGCAGGAGAGAGAAAGAGAAATAATGGATAAGGAGCTTGCAAATTAAGTCGATGGCAATTAAATAATAGAAGTGAATACTGGGAAATTGAAACATAGAAACTGCTGTAAACGCTAACAATAAATCATCCTGATATACAAAATCCATATTGATTTCACGATGAGCAGTAGTCGGACAATTGAAAGTGTAACCATGAGGTATTTACACCATAAAAATATGTAAGAGAACTTGAGGATAACTATTTCTGGCTTACCACACTGCATGATAGTTCTACCTAGGTACATAAGAATCAGATTGTCTAAAATTCATTGAGCAGTTAGGCAAAAGTATTAGGCATGGACTTTAGCCTATTCCAAAAGCAAACCTCCCGAATACTTTTCCGGAGTGTAAATTATATCTGAGAACAACCAAAAGCAAACCTCCCGAATACTTTTCTGGAGTGTAAATTATATCTGAGAACAATTAACTCAGTAGCAAGTTACATGCCAATCTTCTTATGCATGACGTAGTATGCAGTAGAAGACAGCATGCTTACCCCCTCCTTGGAAATAATAGCCAGCTCCCCTGGCTGAAGTCCCAGTTTCACAAACTCCCTTGCAGCATACCCCTACAACAAGGCCAAAAGGATTTTTAGGAAAAATAATAAGACCATGCTAAGAAATTAAAAAAATGCTACGTAGCTTTGAGATGCTCATCACTATTACAAATTGACAGTGTATGTATAGTACATCACGCATGATAATTAAACAATTAAGATTGAAGAGATCTTTGATTCTAACTTTGGGTGTGTGATCTCATAAATATATGTATTCTCAAGTGTTTTTTAAGAAACAGAAAATATATGTATTCTCAAGTTATAACGGTACTAAATACCACAGTGATGCATAACATCGGTCTAAGAAATATCATGGTGCCCAATCAAGGATGACAATGTCAAATGCTCTTCATGCATTAAATGAATGGTGCTCAAGCAAGGAAGCATCCGTCTAGAAAGATATAACAGAGCTTACATCTTTTTAGGTAAATTTCATAGAATCTCACATATACAATATAAATGACTCCACATTCTATAATCAACTGAAAAGATATCAAATTGTTATATTCTCCACAAGCAATTGAGATATAGAAACTGATAAAGTAACCACTGCCACCCTCTTTTTAGCATACGATACTTATTTTGGCCAATGGTCATCCAAATATTTTATTCTAGTTGAACCATTTATTTTATTCATGTATAATTGAAACAGCCAAACAGTCTGAATAGTATTGTCTTCGGAAGCATCTTCCTCCAATTATTCATTCACCAAAGAGCACCAAAAGTTTACAAATAATGCTCATGAAGCCTCAGACATCTAAAAACATCAGAGTACTTGTTCATCGACAGATCATAAGTCAATTACATCGCTCGGAATTCTAAATTAGTCGAATTTTCTAAGCACATAAAGCGAAACAAAACAGAGCACGTCAACACAAATATCAATAAAACTTCAATCTACAAGGAAATAAACATAGAAACTTTAATTCAATGGATGTCACTTAAACAAGCATTTCAGACTCCATATTCCAAAATAGAAAACCGAACCCTCCTAATCCACTAAACGGATCCGAAATTCAATAACAATCAAACACTTAAAAATTTGCATCAAGAATTAACAATAAGAACAAAGAGCTTTCAGATCTTGAAAGGAAATTTGACCATAGGAGATCAGAGTAAGCGAACTTACAGCAGCTACACCACCGCCAACTATCACGTACTTGAAGCTCTTCTCTGCCATTGCCGATGATCGAGGATTAGAGAAACCTGCTCTGTTACTATCTGACTTTTCCTTCAAAAGCTAAAGGGGATTTTCAATTATTACAGAAACAAAACAAGATGAGGGAAGGGGCAGTGCCATTGGTCCGATATATATAGCGGGAACTAGGCTCCCAATTGGCAATTGTCAGTGTAAACGGAATATTCCCACGTGGCGACTCCTTTGCCGTCAATCACTGCTGACTGTACACTCGCCACGACAACCGATATCGTAACGGACGGTCCTGTTTTAACACTGTGTGTTGTGTATTTAGACCACGAGGGGTTTTTAGGCATGTCCAGGCAAAGATAGATTTATCTATTTTGGATTACATGTATTTAGGGAATGTGATTATCAATTAATTAATTTCTGGTTTAAGGAAATGAAAATATCCTTTAATTACAGGGATTACTAATTGCTATTCTGGAAATGAAAATGTACCGTGCCTTAAAACCAGTCTTGTTGGTGTCAAGTCTTAATTGTTTACCCAGGAAAATTTGTGGCCAATAAATCTTTACCCAAAATAGAAATATTTGCATTCTCTAACTTATTTTTTGTGGCTAAATTGTGAAGAGTTGTTATAATTTTTAGAGTTGTTATAATTTTTAAAGTAATATAGGGAAAGATTTGTAGATTAATTTGCATTAAATTCACACTTTAAAGTAATTTCTTCTTTATGTGTAAAAAAAATAATATATTCATCTATTTTTGTGTGGATGATGTGAAAATATATGATGTGATATTATTCAAGAGATGAAGTAATGATGAGGTTAAAACAAAAATTATTGTAACATTTAAATCAAATAAAATAGAAAACTGCCATGTAAAAAGCTACATGTAGTGATTGGCTTTGAAGCCCTCCATTCTTTAAACTCCTGGAAGAAAGGTAACGTTGGGCCGGCTGCTCTTAAACTTGACATCGAAACGAATGAGGGTTTGTAGATTTATGGTGGGAGATCTTTGTTGAAATATGTTCATAAAATAACGTGTAATAATTATTTATTTGTATTTAGTTATTTCTCATATATTAGTATTGTTGAATTTTTATGAATAAATTAAAAGTTTATTAAAGTGTGTTTATAAATTATTAAAGTTCTGAAACTTCATCAACGAACAAAGAGTGAAGTCAGATGCGTCTCCAGATGAACTCTTCTGAGAAAGTTCAGAACGATATTCGCAGTCTTAGGATCGATTAGACAGTCGAATCTGATTACGACTGTTAAATTGAACCAATGAATGTCAGTCTTGGGGCATAGGAGTGGTGACTCAAACGGTAACCTAGACATGTTATGAACATATTGAATATACCAGTAACAAATTAGTTTAAAGCCCAAAACCGTTTACTTAGCTCCAAATCTAATTGTTATACCTTAAAGGTATTTTCATAATTACCTTAATCCTGAGGTGAATACGTAGCTTGACTTAGTTAGTTACACTCTTTGATATGTCAAATGAGTGAGTTCAAATTGGCGGGCAATAACTTGGATGTTGAGATTGTAATTCAATTAAGTTGAAGTTACGTGATTCACGGATATGAAAATTCATGGTTAGATTACGAAAGTAACAATATCACGTTATGCTTTATTGATGGGTGTGTGGATAAATTAACCTGATTCAGATACTCAATGAATTGAGCCATTAATTAAGACTTGTGAATTGTACGAGACAATTCACTATTATGCTTTTCTTATTCACAGTCAATAAAGAAGTTAATGAAATAATAACAAGCGGGTAAAATGGTAATTTTATATTCTATTCTTGTTACTGATATTCACAATGAGTATTATGTTAAAATATTATGTGGACCATAAAAAATAAAAAGGGTTTATTTATACCAACAAAAAAATATAGCGCGCATGAATCGATGGTTGATTCGGTAGTAAACCTACAGTGAAGTCGTACGATGTCAGAATTAAATAGGTAAAAAATTTATGAAGATAAAATTGTCGGTTATTTGAATCTTTAGCTTTGTTCATGTGGGTCCATCTGGTCTCAGAAATAGCTCATGAGAATAGGAATAGAGAAACGAAGAAAGTTGGATAAAAATGTATTTTGGTGCTAATGCATATTTCATACACCTATATGTGATGAAAGATGACACTAAATTAGTTAAGCGTGATTATATGAATTGAAATTAATTAGTTTAATATTTTCTAATTATTTTCTAATTAGTAAATAAAAATAAATTAATTAATAAATTGATGATAATCAATTAAATTCAATTGGATTGATGAATCTCGATACAACTCAAACTCTAGAAAATATTATAATTTTTGAGAATTGTGAATATATGAGGTGAATTTTCAAAAATTTAAAAATATATGGTTATATTTGTAAATATAAAAAATTATATTTTATCAATATCTAATAACAATATGATTGCACATAGATCTTGTACTAGATACAGTTGCTTGTCAACAAAGAAAGAGAGAAAAACGTTTTCCTTTCCCTCCCTGTTGCCGCTGAAAAATATATTGAAGGAGAAAATTTTCGATTTTTCTTCTTCAATCGTTTTGAGAGTCCACACTACTCCTCAATCAGAAATTATTTTTGATTCAATAATGGAATAACCACGACATGAGTCAAAGTCGATGGAGCCTCGACGTAGTGGGAGGGTTGTGAGATAACCTGAGAGATATATGTCCTATGGAGAAACTTTGACAGCTGTCTCATATAAGGACCTTGATGAACCTGTCTCTTACTCAGAGGTCATGGCTGGTCCTGAAATAAACTTATGACAAGAATCCATGAACATTGAGATACATTCGATGTACTCGAACGAAGTCTGAAAGCTTATAGATCCTCCTGAAGGGGTAAAATCCGTATGATGCAAATTGATCTATAAGAAGAAAAGAGGTCTGAATGGGAATGTATGAACATTCAAAGTTAGGCAAGTAGCTAAGAGCTATACCCAAAATGAAGGTATAGACTACGAGGATACCTTCTCATCGGTGGCCATGCTTAAATCCATCAAAAATTTTTTGTCCGTTGCTACTGCCTTTGATTATAAAATCTGGCAAATGGACGTCAAAACTCCATTTCTGAATGAAAATCTTGATGAAAACATTTATATGGCTCAACCGGACGGGTTCATGGAGAAAGGCCAAGAGGGAAAAGTTTACGAACTGCATAAATTCATTCATGGACTTAATCAAACGTCACGGTCATGGAATATTAGATTTGACAAAATTGTTAAGAACTATGGTTTTGAACATTTGGTGGACGAGCCCTGTGTGTATAAGCTTATGCACGAAGAAAATATGGTTTTTCTAGTCTTGTGTGTAGATGATATTCTACTCATTGGGAACAATGTAGGAAAATTATCTGATGTCAAGATTTGACTTGGAAAGCAATTTGATATGTAGGATCTTGGAGAAGTTGCAGTTGTCTTAGGTATTCAGATCTTTTGAGATATGAAGAACAAACAATTAGCATTGTTTCAATCATCTTATATTGATAAGGTGTTGGATCGCTTTAGTATACAAAACTCCAAGAAAGTATTTTTTTTCCTTTTAGACATGGAATCAGCCTCTCCAAGGAGCAGTCTCCCAAGACCCCTCAAGAAGAGGAAAATATGAGAAAGATTCTCTATGCCTCAGCCGTAAGTCTCATGTATGTGATGCTTTGCATTAGGCCAGCCATTTGCTATGCACTGGGCGTGGTGAGTCGTTTCCAATCTAATCTTGGAATCGAGCATTGGAATGCCGTCAGACATGTCCTTAAGTATCCGAGGAGAGCAAGGAACTACATACTTGTGTATTCAGGTTCTGACCTGAATATGATGGGGTATACTGATTTCAATTTCCAAGCAGACAATGATTCTAGGAGGTCCACTTCAGGATCGATGTTCATCTTATATGTCTAAGGAGCAGTCTCCCAAGACCCCTCAAGAAGAGGAAAATATGAGAAAGATTCTCTATGCCTCAGCCGTAAGTCTCATGTATGTGATGCTTTGCACTAGGCTAGACATTTGCTATGCAATGGGCGTGGTGAGTCGTTTCCAATCTAATCCTGGAATCGAGCATTGAAATGCCGTCAAACATGTACTTAAGTATCTGAGGAGAGCAAAGAACTACATGATTGTGTATTCAGGTACTGACCTGAATATAATGGGGTATACTGATTTCAATTTTTAAGCAGACAAGGATTTTAGGAGGCCCACTTCAGGATCGGTGTTCATCTCGAACGGTGGAGCAGTTGTATGGAGAAGTATCAAGCAATCTTGCATTGCTGATTCTACCATGGAAGCTGAATATGTGGCAGCTTGTGAAGCCTGCAAAGGAAGCTGTATGGCTTAGGAAGTTCTTGAAAACTTTGGAAGGTCTTCCAGTCGCTCACAAGCCCATGACATTTTATTGTGATAACAGTGGGGCCGTAGCGGATTCTAAGGAACCTAGAAGTCATAAGAGATCCAAACACATGGAACGTAAATATCACCTAATTAGAGAAATTGTTCACCGTGGAGACGTTGTGGTTACGCATATTTTGATGGTCAACAACCTGGCAAATCCATTCACAAATACTTTAAGCAGTAAAGTTTTGTATGGTCATCTGGAGGGCGTGGAGATAAGAGATTGTGCATACATACTTTAGTCCAAGTGGAAGATTATTGGAATATGTCCACAAAATAGCGCGTAATAACTATTTATTTATATTTAGTTATTTCTCAGACATTAGTATTATTGAATTCTTATAAATAAATTAAAAGTTTTATTAAAGTGTGTTTATAAATTACTCAAGTCCTGGAACTTTCATCAACGAATGAAGAGTGAAAACAAAGGTGTCTCCAGATGAACTCTTTTGAGAAAATTCAGAATGATATTCGCAGTCTTAGAATTGACTGGGTAATCGAATCTGATTACGACTATTAAGTTGAACCAATGAATGCCAGTCTTGGAGCATAGGAGTGGATACTCAAACGGTTAGTCTAGACATGTTACGAACATTTTGAATAGTCTGGTAACAAATTAGTTTAGAGCCCAAAACCGTTTACTTAGCTCTAAATCTAATTGTTACACTTTAAGGGTATTTTTGTAATTCCTTTAATCTCGAGGTGAATACGTAGTTTGACTTAGTTAATTATAATTTCTGATATGTCAAATGAGTGAGTTTGAATTTGAGTTAATGAAATAATAACAAGAGGGGTGAAATAGTAATTTTACATTCTGCTCTTGTTACTGATATTCACGATGACTATTATGTTAAAATATTTCGTGGACCGTGAAAATAAAAAGGGTTTACTTACACCAACAGAAAAACATAGCACGTATGAATCGAGAGTTGATTCGGCGTCGAACCTATAGTTGAGTCATACGATGTCATGATTTAATAGGTCGAGAATTTATGGAGATAAATTCACCGGGTATTTGAATCCTTAGTTTTGTTCATGTGGGTCCATTCGGTATCAGAAATAGCTCATGAAAACAGGAGAGAAACAGAGTAAATTGGATCAAATGTGTTTTGGTGCCAATACATATTTCCTACACTTATATGTGATGGGTGATGTCGCTTAATCAGTTAAGTGTGATTATATGAATTGAAATTAATTAATTTATTATTTTCTAATTATTAGATAATTAGTAAATAAAAATTAATTAATTGATAATGATCAATTAACCTATCAATTAGATTGATGAATCTCGATACAACTCAAACTCTAAAGAATATTGTAATTTTGGGCAATTATGAATATATGGGGTGAGTTTTTGGAAATTTAAAAATATATGGGTATATTTATAAATATCAAAAATTATAATTTATCAATATCTAATAGTAATCTGATTGCAAATAAATCTTCTATTAGATATAGTTGCTTGTTAACAAAGAAAGAGAGAAAAACGTTTTCCTCTCCCTCCCTGTTGTCGCCGAAAAATATATTGAAGGAGAAAATTTTAAATTTTTCTTCTTCAATTATTTTGAGAGCCATACTCAAATTCCTACACAAAATTCTCGTGAGATATATTTCTGAAATTAACGGATGGTTGTTGGTGGACGAAATTCGTAAATCGTTCTTGGAGTTCAAGTGCGTGATTCGAATCCCGAAGCTTGAAGAACACGAATAACGCTCGAAGAAATTCCACCAGTTCAAAAATTCTCCGATACAAGGTATAAGTGAAAAATTATTTCTAACCTTATCTTCTCGTTTAATGTCGTATATACATAATTGCACGTTATTAGGTTTTAAGTTATTTAATTTGATTAAATAAGTTAATTGAATTTTTTTTTATATTCCGCCCAATAACTTTTCATGGTTCAAACTTATTTTTAATTCATTTTAAAACCAACCGGTACTTGCACTTTCGGGTTTGCTGAACCGTTTATAAGGACCATTTTGAAGTGTATCTCTTATATTTCATTCGTGAAGCCCCTTTATATGTTGTATCTTGGTCGAGGTTTACGACAGAGGGACTCATTATCTTTATATTTATATGTTATCTGTATAGAGGATCTTTTGGCAGTATTAAAAAATGCATGCTGGGTCCATCCAGGGACTGAGAATGGGAAGACGGGGCACCAAGATTTCTCATATTTTGTTTGCTGATGATAGATAGTCTCTTATTTTTTTGCTACTCTAATGGTCATGTTAGAACTCTGAAGAAGTTTACTTGATCTGTACTCAACAACATCAGGCCATTGTATCAATTTTTCGAAGTCGACTATTTCTTTTATCCTTAACACATATTCGGCTATGAAGTCTATGACTACATCTACGCGGGCTATTTCTTGTGCTTTACCTATTGAGGCATATTTGGTGCTCTCGGCCTTTATGGGTAGATCTAAGAAGACAATTTTTAGATACCTGAAGGATAGGCTGTGGAAGCTTCTCCAACGATGAAGAGAAAATCAATTTTATGTTGGGAGGTAAAAAGTATTGATTAAGCATGTGCCCAGGCGCTGCTGGTGTTCGCTATGAGTTGGTTCAGGCTTTCGATCAGTGTTTGTCGTGAGATGGACTCAACTTTTTCTAAATTTTGATAGGGATTCACTAACTTAGGCTCGAAGATGCATTGGATTTCTTGGGAGGCTCTTTGTATGTCGAAATCTAGTGGGGGTATGAGTTTTCATAACCTCTCAATGTTTAACAAAGCGCTCCTTGGCAAACAAGTTTGGAGAATTACTCAAAATCCCTCTGCTCTTTTGAGTAAGGTACTCAAAGGGAAATGTTACCCGAATAGCTCTTTTGAGGAAGTTGTTACTTTTCCTAGGGGCTTGGCTCTATGGAAAGTTATTATTTGGGGTAGATCGATCTTGGAAAAAGGAATGAGATGGAGGGTCGAAGATGATACCAAAATTTCAGCTTTCAATTCGGTTTGGATACCTAGACCTTCACAATTAAGCCTTACTCAGTTTCTCCTCCCAATTCGAATATGAGGGTGTCAGAGATTTATTGGTCCTGAGGGCTGGAATCTACTCAAGCTAGCCTAATATTTTACTCCAGATGACGTGGATGCCATTTCCTCTATCCCATTGGTTGGGTCGAACTTTCGAGATGTGAAAGTTTGGCATTATTGCAGGGATGGAGTATGTTCGGTTAAGAGTGAGTATTAAACGGCGATGAATAGAGATGCCTTGGGGAGTAGCACGCCCTTGTGCATGGAGGTATGGTGGAAGAAGCTGCGGAATATTCACATTCTCCTTAGGGTGAAAATCTTTCTATGGAAAGCCTCGAAGAACATTTAACCGACTGGTTTGAATTTAAGTAGGCGAGGAGTCCCTCTTCCGGAGTGCTACAAATTCTGTGGTAAGGTAGAATCGGTGGTTCATGCTTTGTTTCTTTGTCCGCGTATTAAATGTATGTGGAAATCAAGATTTTGGAGTGATCTTGGAGTCCCTCCGTTCTTTTTTAAGGACTCGGGGAACCCAATGGATGCTTTCGCAACCATTTTTCTTGCTTGGTCTAGAGAGTTGCTCGGGATGATGGCTTGTTTCTGTTGGAACATTTGGTCATCTCAGAATTTCTGGGTTCATAATGGAGTTTTACATTCGATTGAGGATATGGTCCATAGAGCTGAGGTCTTTTTACAATCCTGGGTTAATGCTCATCCCCCCTCTTCTCATTACTCCGGTTGTCTTGTGGCACCTGCCCAACGATGGCAAGCCCCTCCTTCTAGATGCTTGAAGCTGAATGTGGATGCCTTGAGCTTGCAGGTTGGTTCTGGATTTGGGCTGGTTATTCAGGACCATGAGGGCAAAGTTATTGCGGCAGCCTCTATTTTCCAAGAGGCTAAATTGGCTCCATTTACAATAGAATGTGTGGCACTTCTAAAAGGCCTGACCTTTGCTCAATATCATTCTTTGGTGATTTTGAAGGCTGAATTAGATAATTTACCCCTTTACAGAGCCATTGCTTCAAACGGTATGGCTTTAGCCCTGGAAGGAGATATTCTGATAGCCATTAGAAAGGCCTTGTTATATCATTCTTATTGTCGAGTGAATTATACCTCTAGACGTTGTAATCATGTGGTTGATAGCTTAGCAAAGTTTGCTATAACTATGAAATTTTCTTTCTTTTAGGTTGGTGCAACACCCTCAACTATTGAAGATTTATGTTTTTCTGATGTTGGTTGTTAATGATAATTTCAGTTTAAAAAAAGCTACATGTAAAAAAACATTGATTTTGATGATTTTCAAAATCACACATTGTGCAGATTTTTTTACTAGTTATTTTCAAAATAAAAAATAAATAATATACCAAATTTAGTTACAGTAAGTGTGATGGTAAACAAATAAATTACACAACTCTTATTGTTAATTAAGTTTATCCACATTAGGTTAGATTAAGGTGAATATAGATGAAGTGACTTTTGATAGTCTTGGGGTTGCAGGTTGTGGAGGTATTTCATGCAATTGTTTATGCTTCGACTTTTGGTTAGAGACAACTTTGGTTGGAAAATGATTTTATTTATTTGGCGACCAATTTTCGTTCTAGATCATGAAAAGTTCATTAGCGTTGGCGCACTGCTTGGGGTAGATGTTTAAATTTACTCGACCATATGAACTTTGTTGTCACTCACATTTATCGAAAAAGTAATCTAGTTGCAAATTGTTTGTCCATGACCTCTAGTATAGTTATTCCAAATTGGTGGTGTAATCCTCCGAATTTTTGTTTTTCATTTATTTATGATGACGTTTGTAACATACATTCCTTTCGGTTCTACTGATTTTTATTAGTGTTCTCTTTTGTTTTATTTTAAAAATATGTTGAGTTTAGTTAAATGATTAGGGTGCTACGAAGATACCAACTTGACTGTGATGTCTTGGCGCACCTACTAATTCCTATCACCAACAACGTTATAAAAAAAGTTTATCCCTTAACCTCAACATACCTTCTTATGTTTAAACCTAGCTCCCAATTCTCAAATTTCTTAGGATTTTTTTCACATATGTTGTGAAAGATACTAGTAACCAGTTTATAAGTGTGATAAAAAGACTTACCTCTTAAGCTAGTTTTTGAGGTTGAGAAGACCCAATAACACTCAACACTGATACCATAGCCAAATCTTAGTTTACCAGCAAGTCTTCATCCCGCATCAGGTGAAGTGAGTGGTTGATCCCCAAACTCCAACGTTTGGTGAATTCAAGTGAAACAAGCATAGTTGTGAATTCCAATCTGTTCCAACTGGAATGGCCAGAATATTCCAATTCCGGTGAAGGAACATAACAAAATAGGGGTCGAAATATTTTGAGAATATTTCGGTTAAGTACATTTAGAAACAAATTACTTCAACAAAGTAAGCAATGCTGCAGTGGCGCTGGTTAAGCGCCCAACTGTCTCCTCTATCTTAGGTTCAAATCCCAATATGCACAAATATGTAATTTTGGACTTTTAAGTGATTTTTTTTAAGAAAATGATAGTTCTACACTCTTTCTAATGAGACAAAGTAAATTTTCTGTATATTTTATTTTATATTACTTCATTATTCTTATTTATAAATAAAAATTTAGAACTTAAATATTCAAATTATGATCAGAATTTTTTTCTAAAACGCAACACCGGAATACCAAAATATCTGTAATGTTCCATTTTTTCAAAAAACTGAAAAGGTCACCAAAACAAAATTGATTATGAAAGCGAGTTGTTTGATAAATCCATGTGAAATGACTATATAATTATCTAATTCAGGACCCGATGTATGATGAATCCAGTA
Organism: Datisca glomerata; assembly: GCA_003255025.1. NCBI lineage: Eukaryota > Viridiplantae > Streptophyta > Magnoliopsida > Cucurbitales > Datiscaceae > Datisca > Datisca glomerata. The sequence goes on from QANY01000568.1 coordinate 388,192, forward strand.
AAGCGAGCTAACGATTATCTGACTCAAGACTCAATGCGTGATAGAAGAGATTGTTAGTTTATTTCACATCAATTGTGGAAGATACTGCTCTAACCAATTTATAAGTGTGAGAGAAATCATCACATCTTAAATTAAATTTTTCGGTTGTATTACTCGTTGGCAACAAGTAATACAACATGAAATGTGACGAAATACATGACTATTAGCCTGAGGTAGTTTATTTTTACATATTTTTAACATAGGTGAATGAATGATTTAAGGAGAAAATACATGGACACCTAAAAGATACAAACACCCATGTAGTTTAAGAAAAACACAAACCTTCTTTGACATTTTATTTTGAAGACTACCCAATAAAATGTTAATTTCCCTACCAACAATGTTAAAGTTTCTCAAAGTACCAAGAATACCCTTATTTTTCTATATTGTTCCCTTGGTAGAACCAAATTTTTGTGTTTTAAAAGTTTTCTCGTTATGAGGGAAATAATTCAATTTCGTGTTTTTGAGGATTTTCTTAAGTACTTGTTAATAAGTTAAATGAGTATGGATCTAAGGGCATTTTAATAATTTCATTTTAAAACTAAACTATTTATAATAGATTATACTTTTTTATTTTTTCTTAAACTACAAAAGCTGTTTGTATGTTTTAAGTAAATCTTAGACTGTATAAATAGTTTTTCCATGATTTAATTACTGTTTCTAAGGATAGAAACTGTGACATCATGGATGATGACAAGGATTACTATTTGTAATTTACATATATGGACGTAATCATGGATGTAGAAGAGTCCACCTATATAAGTGAGCCACGTCATCGCTCGCCAGTTTTGATCATGTGGTTAGCAGTCAACAACCAACACAGGTAAACACTGACATGGACACAGCAGCTTTTACAAAATATTATGTTTTGCCAATCTACCTGATTAAAATAATTTGATAACTAATATAATGAGTGCTTTTTTAAAAGCCTTTTTATTTCGAAGCTAACTTTACAATATAAATAATTTGAAAAATGTGTTTAATAATAGTTCACAAAATTAGTAATTAGGATTGACGTCAAAGATGATATCCAACTCCCTTTTCAAAGTTAAACATAACTTGATTAATCAAGTCATTCTTTTAAATAATGACATCTCTCATTGTCGTTTCTCGCATAAGCACTTCTTAAGAAAACAAGAGTGATAATCTTTTATAGTCTTTCCGATGTCATTGACGGTTTGAGACGATGAAGAATGACCTTCATTTTTCCTACTTGAACCAGTTTATGTAAGTTTGTGCTTTGTATTGAATAATTACTAAAAAAAGCTTTGTATAGTATATATAATAGATTCTAAACTAAATAGTCTCTCACAGCTAATCAAAGGATAGTCATGGTAGCATCATATGGTCAGTCTCTATAAAAAACACTCCGATCATTGAGCTTTACTGTCGAGTAACCTAGAGCTACCTTCGAGTGCATAATGACAAGTATCAAATCATGCCTATACATGCAACTTCGTCTTAATCCTATCAGGCCACCATCCTCACTACATTTCCCAGCGTGTGTGAACGTGAAATTCTCAAGCCTTATCACCCAAGGAGGAGACAGGAAAGAGGCTACAACAAATTCGTGACGTCATATGTGTGAACATGACATGGCAGGCATCAGAGTATCCATCTATCTACAAGTGCTATGTCCAATAATGTATTGGTTGATTTGGTAATTCATTTGCCAACTGGGGCATATCACACCTCACTGGAATTATCATTTTCCCGTGCCTCCCACGAATTATGCAGGTTCAATTCCTAAAACTGACACTTTCTACTTCATGTCTCCTCCCCTCTCGTGCCAATACTATACTATGTAATTCTTATGGTAGAGTTGAAGCTAAGTAGAATTCTATCGTGAAAAAATTGGTAACTCATTTTAATGAACATGTCAATAATTCAAACATGACTCACATGAACTGAAAAAAATGAAATTTAAACCTCCAAGCTTTTTAACGAAATTTTATAAGAAAAAGACTAAATTATCCGGGGCTAGACTCTGATCTAGTAAATATTTTCTACTAGATTCTAATCTAACATTCTCACGTTAAGATTAACATTTTCTAGAACATAGTAAAATTTTGGAACTACACTAAAGTCTAATAGTTAACAAGTTCAACTTAAAATTTTGGAAAAATTACATCTAACTCCCTATGGTTTGGCTAAATTATACAAACATCCATTTTATATTCAAAAATTCCACAGACCTCCTATGTACTTCATGTTCTATAACAAATAAGTCTAATTTTTAACAGAATTTTTTTACATCTAAATGGACACTACAATGTCCAAAATACTCCTATCAATAATTTAATCTAAAATCATTAAAACATTAGGGGTGTGCACAGTCAATTCAGTCCGATTTTTCACGCAAAACAGGACCGAATAAATCACATTTTGAGGATCCATTGTAGTCTATCTAAAGCAAACCGACCAGACTGAGAATCTTCATCGGTTTGTACGATCAGTATAAAGTTAGAATAAAAGGAAGACGATGAAGAAAAAATCTATTTCTTTTGTATTGCAGCAATGCTGGATGAATGAGCTCTTTTTAGCTTTTACAGTATTAATATATGCACGCCTAAAGGATCAAAACAAACTATTACCCAATGATTTCATTAGCTAAGAAATTTTCTCAAATGAACAATATCAGAAATTTTTAACTAATCAGAAATTAGTATTGATTCAGACAGAAAACTTCTAGCTAATCAGAAATGATGCATGTTCTCAAATTAGTATCCAGAAATTTTCTTCACCTGTTTTGACTTAAAAGGTCTAGCTAATAACACCTAAAACTCAACAAAGATTCCAGCCAGTCACAATAACAAATAACTGCAGAAATCTCTTAAAAACAAAAAATCTGGTCTTAATAAAACAGCATCCTCAAAAGTGACAGATCTGGGGTGAGATGGAGTAGAGGCGTCGTGGACTGTCCAAAAGAAAGAAGCAGAAGCAATTTGCGATGAGAGGAGGAAGAGGAACGAACTTTTAGGGATCTGCGAAGAGAGGAGGAAGAGGAAAAGACGTTTAGGGCAATCTGCGGCGGTGAGATGGACTGTCGAAGAAGAAGATTGTCGAAGAAGCTCTGAGCTCTGAGCCGAAGAAGAAGACTGTCGGAGACTGAAGAAGAAGACGTCAAAAAGGTTCGATTTCTCTCGCCAAAAGGGTTCGAAGAAGAAGCTCCGAGCTCTCGCCAAAAGGGTTCGAAGAAGAAGAAGCTCGTGGCCGTGGGTCGGCTCGATTTCTCCCCCCGGCAGTAAGTCGCCAAAAGGGTTTCGTGAGGTGGGTGTGGACGTGGGGTTAGTTAGTCGTGGGTGTGGGTGGGTTAGGGTTTTTGGTGTTTTGTATTTAGAGGGGTATTTTCGAGTTTTCAGTAAAAATTTGAACAGAAAGAGGTACGTGTAATTTTTCCTAAAAAAATTTAACCATCTTAACAGCTAACACAGTTGAAAAAGAAAACTTAACAGCTGACACTTTAATTACACATTTTAACACTAACAAACTAAGATAGCTGACTCTGACAAAAAATAACTAAGATAGCTGACTCTGACAAAAAATAACTAAGATAGCTGAGCCGGATATAGTTACTTTCTCTGTTAGAGTTCACGCAGCTCTCACAGTATAACCGCCCTCAACGAACAGTCGCAGTTGTAATGCATTTAACAAGGTTGTCAAGATTTTGGTATCAATCAATCAAACAAGCACATACTCTCATATTATAAAGAAATGGCTTATATGATCGACGGTGAGAGTCTTTGACTATGGAATTGGTATCAAACGATGAGTTCGTTGTCTTCGTTTGCACAGACCCCAGTTCAACTGAAGCTGATTCCGCGCAGAGTGAGATTTTCATTTCGACCCTAGATATTCTAAACTGGGATTTGCCTACCATTCTCAGTTTCCGAAAAGTGAAAATTCGAGCCCATCGCGATAGGCAAGTGACTAGCTCTTCATCTCGCGATCTTCATTTGGGTTCTGTTTGTTTGCAGGGAATATGAAGGAGGGAAAACAATAGTTCTCCTATTGATTCTTCCTTAAAGTTGAGTATAGCTACTTGTTTGTTCATTTTCGGGATGAATTGTAAGGTGTCTATCTTTTGGTTATGGACAGGCTTATTGAACAGTCTTCTTATTTCCGTGGTCTTCTCAGTGGAAGCTATAGGTATGCTCGAACTAATTCTTACGAGTAGCTTGGTCGGGCATTGCTTCATGTTTTCCCTTTTTTTTTGGTTGCGCAGGGGGTTACAAGTAATGGCCGATGACTATGCAGCTAAAGTAATTGTCATGTTGATTAATTTTGCCTAATTATATTGGTTTAATTATGGTTTGATGAATGCAACTTTGTAATTCCTCGCACATTTATTGGGACCAAATGGAGCTTTGCAGTAAAGTTTGTAGCCTTCCTGATTCAGAAAGTTTTGTTCGGATGTTTATTAGTTTACAGTCGACTCTTAATTTGAGCAACAATTTGTTGATATCTGTTGGTCGGAGTATCTTCCTAGACTCTGAATATTGTTTACCTCCTGCAGTGAATCATGTCTTGACAGTATTTCGATTCTCTGGAACCCAAGCACATTTATAGATGTTTTGAAATGTATATATGGCTGCCAATTGGAAGTGGAAGCGGATAATTTCCTCCTACTCCTTGAGGTAATTGACTGCCTAGAATTCCAGTTTTCTCCCTAATTAGTAGAGATAATGTCTGGATTGGGTAATCTGAATTGTTCTTCACTTCTTTTTGGACAAGTTTTTTGGTATTGGTGAACCTAAAATAACAGAAATAAAGTCAATGCAAAATTTGCAATTGAAAATGTGTCTCGTGTATCTGATTTTAATCGAAGTAAAAAATGGTGTTAAAATTTGGTCTTTTGGAACCAAGACTTACATTACTATACATTTGAAGTTTGAAACTACGGTTTAGATCATTGCTAGAATCTGAAATGTTCTTCACTTGTCTAAAGGTTTCTTCCATTCTCATGACATTGCTAGGCTGCACTTTATTTCGGAGTTGAAATTCTTCTCTTGAAGTGTAAAGCATGGTTTTCTGATGTATCTTCATCCACAGAGCATGGGCAATTGAAATTACAGTTGGACGATCTGATTTACATTTGGAACTATGGCTTAGAGCATGGTGAGGATTTCTCTAGTTAGCTTTTCTTGTAGTTTTTTTAATGAGAAACAAATTACATTCGTCGTAATTTGTAAAGAAATTTACAAAAATAGATAAAGAGGATGCATACGTCCCCAAAAATGAAAAGGACAGAAGAACATATCAATTTACTACTTCTCTCTAGTTTGAGAGCAGAAATTATGTGAGGTCTTGCAGAGTTGTTCTACTTCTAGTGATCATTTCATGTTTTTTCCTTAAGACATTTATCAATCTAATGTAAGGCCTTGATATTTTGCTGCAGCAAATGAGTTCATTCCAGAATTATGTGCCAGCTATCTTGCAAGAAATTTTGTATGTGCTAAACTTATAAATAGCTCTTAAGAAGAACTCTTGTTCCTTCTCTGCAATTTTTAATCCTGAGAGATCTTGTTTAATACAAGGATATTCTAGTTGTGAGTTCGTGTTAAATTATAGAAAGCCATTACTATTATGAGGAGCTTGAAGCTATTTTTCAATTAATTATATATAGTGCGATGTAATATTAATATGTAATGTACGTTCGTTTCTGTTTTGCTTAATTAGGATATTTTTTTGGTTCTTCACTATATACCTTGAAAATTATACATAAACTCCTTCTGAAAAGAATTTATATATAATTCGATAGATTTATCTTCTTCTTTATGAACTTTCTTAAACTCTTTTTAAATCTAGACTTTGACTAACATGGTTTTTCTGAATATTGATTTGTTGATTAGGTTTATGCAAGTGTACTTAAAGACATAATGCTTACTGCTTCAAAACCAAAATAACGGAAATATTCAAAGGGCTGTATGTTATTGTGTTCATGCGAATTCCTATATAAAAAATTTGTTTTCACGCAAGTAATTTTTATGGACAATGATGTCTACTGATAAAAAAAGGACAATGATGTTTGTGGCCTAAACTTATCCTTCTTTATATTTTGAGAATTTTGAGTTGATATAGGTTTCTGCTTTAGACAACTAGGCATTTGCCTCTTTTGTCTGTGCCTCTCTTTCTGGGGTTTGTTGGATGAGATTTGTACTTCCCGTTAAAAGAAGTTGATGCTTTCAGGGTACTTTTCGTTTCTGATGGATCAACAGAAACATAAAACCTGTGACTGAATAAATTGAATCTGTATCTTAAGTAAAACCACTCTCATGTTACTGGGGATTTTCAGCGCACTAGACTTTTACTTTCAGGGTACCTTTTGTACTAATGGAGTAGTAGAAACACAAATGCATGATTGAATAAATTGTATGGATATCTTAAGAAAAAATTGCTTTCATGATATTGCCATTTTCGTTTCTTTCAACTTAGTTTTCCATCCTCAAACTGATTGATGAGTTTTTCCTAGATGTGGGCCATATCCAGTGAGTCTTTTGAAAGTGTTCCATATGATTTGTTATTATCTTGCACAAAGCACCCGCTTTTGACTGTCGACAGGTAGAATTTTTATTTGGATAGCCTGATTCTTCCGAGTGTAACGAATTTGACTAGTAAACTTCTAATGTTCAAGTGATCTTTTGACAGTGAGATGCATATTTCAGATGCTCTATTAGTTTGGCTAAATCAAAACGCAGACAAATTGGAATGCTTAGAAAAAAGTGGATATGACTGCAGGGTCTTATTAAATCAGGTACTGAGATTGCTTTAGAACCTGAAATTTAATGTTCCACTAATGTCCGCTTATTGAGAAATAAGAGATGATTACAATAGTGCTCAAGACTAAGTAACATAACAATTTTGTTAAAATTATATCATAGTTATGAAAGAAAGAATGAGCCCTGAATGTTCCCTTCGTGGAAGTTGCAACAAAAATGACAGATTAGAAGCATAAAAATTCCAGAAATTGGCTTGCATCCTCATGGATTACAGAAATCTTGGAAGTACATACTCTTTAATTGACATTAGCTTATTATCAATCATTATATGTTAAGCATGGCTTGTACAAAGAAGCAAAATAATGTGATGATCTGTAGACTCTTGATAACAGCTTCTGTAGAAATGATGCTAGCATCTCGAAATTTTTTCCAGAAATTGTAAGATGTAGTAAGATATGATGGAAGGAAAAATAGATTTATGAATGTATGTATTAGAACCACTAAAATTGAAAAAGATACACTACTGACAGGTGAACTATAACTGGTAATCATTCAAGGTTTTATGAATTCACTTATAATTTTGTAATATGAATAAGTAAACAAAATCTGCATGTACGCATTTTTACCTTTTGTTTTCCCATGATGAAGGTCTGCTATATTACTTGGCCTGATTTTACGTGATTGTGGAACCAAGCTAAATGACAGCTGTTCCATTAGTTTGGTTGGTTTAGTACTGCTCTAAACTAAATGAATCGATAGGTAATAAGGATGCCCTGGCCTTTTCTGGTACTCAAAAAATTTCTAGTGTACTTGTTCAGTTGTTGAGGTAACGCTGGTGTAAAACTTTGCTAATGATGTTGAACAGATACGCATTGGTCTATTACCGTTATGGTTTGCTGCAGGTACGTTCGAATTTCCGGTTATTTGTAGAGCTCTCTATTTAGGTCTTCTTTGGTCAATATATTACCGATGTAAGTTGGTTGGGTTGCTTCTATAGGGAAAAGAAGGTCCTGCCATTTTTCCGATCTCGCCGTGGAGAGCACACACTCGATTTTTGAAATATTAAAAAATCCGTCTTTAGGATTTTTCTATGTCAGAGATCATGACTTTCTCAATTTCCGAATTCGGCTGACCAAGTATTCTAAGGTTTTACCTCTTCTACAACTTACAAGTGTCTTCCATGGCCGTCCAAAGATTTTCACTTTCATGTAGTGAATTCATTTGATTGGTGTCAATTGTCAAAAAGAGAGAGAATATAGCATTAAGAAGTTGGCTGTAATATCATTTTACATGCAGGGAGTGATGCAGTGAGGTCCAACATTTCTTCATTTCTGGTTTATATACTTTTCTCTTTTTCTGTTTTGACCGTTCAGAAAAAAAGTTTGATGTTCTGGATTTTGGGTTACCCTAATGCTTTTCGCCTCCAATCTGTGGTATTGATGAAGAGATGCCACACGTGTCCCTTCTCGAAAACCAACCACATTTGATGATTAGAAAATATTTGAGAGGATCCATCTATGAGTATAATTACCAAGTCTATGATTCAATGAAGCTAAATTTTCCTAATACAAGTTTAGGTGTTTGTGTGACCCCTCTAAAATTTGATAAGGAATATTCATTAATAGTGGAACTGATCATGTTTTCAATAAAATTCACGTTTGTATTTGATGAAGATGAGTTGATGAGTGATACTTATGCACTGGCATGCCAGAGTAAGGTTATTAAGCTGACTAAGTTAATGAAAAGGATTGTAAGTGCAAGGTGTGTGTGTCTATTTGAACCTACACTTGTCCTTGTTTAAGTTGTTTTCTCCTGCTGCTTTGTTGTGTGTGCCTCATGCTTATTTATATTCATGGATATTTGATATTTGATAGAGTAAATGTTCCTCTCTGGATATAGATACAATACAAGAACAGTTACTTGGGCATTATCCAGTGTATCATCATCACTGTATAAGTTACTGTTTCCTCTCTCTGCAGATTGTGAACTTATCAGGCTGTCCACAGATAACATCTGCATTCATTTTGTTGTCGGTGCTTCCTTCCTCACATACTATGGACCCAAAATTAAGAAGAACTCAACACTTTTCAGAAATCCTTCAATGTCTTGAGAGAGATCAATTACGAATTTCACAGAGTTTGTTGCCAACCTTGTCCTTTGAAGCAGTGCATGAGGTGGATATTTCGAAGTGTCCAAGGATACATCTTCAAACTGCAATTGAGTGCTTCCACAAGTCATTTCCATCATTAAGGACAGTCAAGGCCACTCATCATTTAAATTTTAACACTACCATGTTGCTCCAGTTGCTACAGAAATGCCCTCTAGTATGTGAAGTTGATTTGACCGTTGATATTAGTCCGGTTAAATCAGGACATGTGACTGTTATATCCTCAAGCATAGATTCATCACTACCAATATCAGACAAGTCCTGCAGTAGTTTGGATAATCTTTTGGAGCATACAATTCCTTATCAAGAGATTCCAGCTGGATTTGCACCGCCGATGTCAAATATAACAAAACTTACACTGGAGGGAAGAACTATTGGTGGTGAGATGATATGTCTTCCTGTTTTGTCTAAAACTTTCCTGTCATTCAATTGGCAAAATTGGTATGGGTACATCAAAGAAACTTGTGAGTTGTATACACTAGGGAAATATATTTCTGATATGAAGCTCTTAAACAGCCAATAAGTTGCTCTCTTCCGTGGTCCAATTGATAGCTTCCTAGATATGAAAAGACTATTACAATATATTAGAGAGATTGGTACATTCATTGCATAGTCGCTGCTAATATCTGTTGCTAACTATTATGCATGCTAGGATCAAGTAGGAGAAAGGTTTGTTTTCCTCTCAATATTTGGGTTTAGCATGCATGTATCAGGAATCAAGGACTATTTTCTATTGTTTGTCATGATATGGTTGTCATCTTGCTTTATCAGCTACACTTCTAACTTTCCCTTGTTTATTCCAGATTTGGATCTTATGAAAATATCAACCTTCTGTGTTTCCTTGCATTACCTGAACATCAAGGGGTGTATTGGGGTAACAGATGTTGGTATATCTGGACTATTATACAAATGTAAAGGATTACATTCAATTTTTTTTTGCCATACCCATTTTGGGATAAACTCGGTTACAGCTCTTTGCTCTGGCATATCCAGTAATGTCAACTTTGCTGCAGAGTATGGAAATTATTCAGATTCTCTTGCATTCAATCTTCTAGCACTTCATATGGGAGGATGCAGAGGTGCTTATTATTTTCTTCATGTTATCCTATGTGATTGAACAACTTTGATGTATGATAACTATAAAAATATATTATACTGGAGGGAATCTGATAACTATAAATTATGTCTGCTACAAGGGAATGAGGCACACTATGGGTGGTAATGTTTCCCCCTCTTTATCCTTTTTGGGTGGGTATGAATCAGGACTCAACGTTCAAGTCTTCATTTCATAAATAAGATGGGTGAACAGCGACCAAAAGCGATCAAATCATAATACTAGTTGTAGATTTGTGATTTAGCTAATAAAAATATGGTTTGTGGAAATTAGGGTATGAGTTTGCATTTGCTTATTGGAGAAGAAAATATTTATATCCATTCGGTTGCAGATAGTTGGTATTTGATTGATTCACTTCATGCTTATATAAATAAAAATACATAGTTCTGCATTCTGTAACTGGTAAAATACTAAAACATGAGATGAAGAACTATCTTGATGTAGAATCAGAAATTCAATGAACTTGAATCTGTATGTATATCAAACCTTTTGCCCCACTCTTAATTTTTTTATTTGGCCTTGACTTGTTATATTGGGAAGGATAAATTTTTTTTTTGCAGGATTTACTTGCATCCATTTGATCTGTATCACTTGTGTTTGTTGGATAATATTGTTTGTCTTTTCTTTACTTCTCTAGTATTTAAGGGTATTTTAATATTTTAAACTTTCTTGTTTATGTGTATAAATACCCCATGTACTCTCTCTTTCATAAATACATTTAGAATAACTCTTTTAGTTTTTCAAGTTGGTATCAAAGTCTAAAAAACCCTAACCCTAATCTGCCACCTATCTCTACCACAGCCATCAGATAGTTCCGATCACAACCAGACAGCACCGCCGCCTCCACCTGCCGCTGGCCGCCGCCACCTCCGGTCACTGGAGCTCCGTCGGAACTTATTTTTTCACTCTTTCCAACTTCGTTTCTTCGAAGTAGTTGAGTTTTCCTAGGCTGTGTGCTGACCAAACCTAGAAATTTCCGTGTTTTTCGGGTTACTGTGGCTTAGACCACAGTTTAGTCACTCGTTTGGTGACTTTTTCATGATATAGAAGGTTGTGTTCAATCTTTCTTCATTTCTCCATTGAACTTTCTTGGCAATTTGTGTTGCTTTTTTGGATTCGTGACGTCTGAATCTTCAGATGCTGCTGTTACCGCTATTGCTAAGCCAGATTTGGCTTATCCCGTGTGTGGTGGAAGAGTTACTAGCGTCCTTTTGAATGGACAAAATTTTGATGCTTGGTCTCGATCGTTGAGGTTATTTCTTGGTGGACGAGGTAAGAGTCTTTGGCTTCAAGGACGTGTTCCTCGCCCTAAAAGTGATGATGCAAAGGAAGCCCAGTGGGATATTGATAACTATTTGATATTGGGATGGATGTTTGGATCTGTGGAGTCTTCGGTTTTTAATATGTTTATGTATCATGAGACGGTTGCTGATTTGGGGAGTGCTTTGACTGCCATGTATGCCCATTCGTGGAATGAGGCCTGATATTTTGAGTTGTGTCAGGAGGTTGCTAGTGCCAATCAAGAGAGACTTGGATTGAATGCCGCTTAGTATTTTGGATATTTACGTGAACGGTGGGATGAGATGACTCAATATGAACCGGTCAGTGAATTTAGGACAATGGCTGATGTAGCAGTACGTCAACACACGTATGCATTTCTGATGGGGCTCAAGCCTGAATTTGAGGCACTTCGTACCCAAATCCTTAATTCCTCTCCTGTGCCATCCTTGCTTGAGACCTTTGCCATGGTTGATGGAGATGAGCGTCGGCTTCTTATCTCGGTCCCAACTCCCATCCCTGCCGCTGCTAGTAATAAGGATCAGATGGTCTTTGATGCTCGTGATTTCTCTGGTTCTTGTCCTCCACCTGGGAGGAAATTTTGCCATCATTGTGGGAACAACGGTCAAATTAAGGATACTTGTTGGAAGCTTCATTCGGAGTTGCGTGCTCAGTTCTAGAAGAAGATTAATATATCCATTAGATCGGCAGTGATAGCTAGTACTTCTGTTGTCCTCAGTAGTTCGGCCGAGTCATCTATCCTCTCTCAAGTAACAGCTTTACAGGCTCAGATGTCTTGTCTTATGTCTCAGCAGACTCCTACTATTGCTACTGCTCCTGCCTCTAATCCTACTGCCTCCATTACCTCAGGTACTCCCACTGCTCTCCATATTCGTACCGAGTCACCTACATGGATCTTGGATTCTGGGGCAAATGATCATATGACTGATGAGTTATCAGTTTTTTCTACGCCGTTGGAACCTGTTAAAGGTTCGGCACAGTTGGCTGATGGTTCTCGGACTGTTGTGAGCGGTAGAGGGACTGTACAGCTGTTTCATGAAATTACTCTTACCTCTGTTTTTCATTTGCCAAAATTTGTTATGAATCTTTTATCTGTTAGTCGCCTAGCCAAAGCGCTAGATTGTGCTGTAATTTTCTTGGTTGATCACTGTTTTTTGTAGGATCGTTGTACGAAGAGGATTTTTGGCAGGGGGTATGAGCGGGATGAACTATACTAGTTTGGTGATCCACCTCCCCTTCAACCACCAGATCCTATTATTCGTGTTGCCTATTTTGTTATTTTTTATTTTCCTGTTTTATTTTCTTTTAGAGACTTACATTTGTGGCATGCTCGTTTAGGCATGTCAATTTTCAATATCTTTGTTCGTTATTTCCTTCGTTGATTAGTGCGTGTAAACACTTTAAGTTTAAATGTGAAATTTGCGAGCTTTCAAAACATTGTCGTAAGCCTTATATTTCTCGCATGAATAGATTGCTGATGTGTTTGATTTAATTCACTCTGATGTTTGTGTTGGAATGTTGTCCCACATTGTCTAGACTTGCCCATTCTGTACTAGTTATAAAGTTCTAGTACCCCTCTCCTTAATACCTAGGTTTTAAGGAGTGATCGGGCTGGGCTTTTCAACTGTTTGGGGTCCATCTCCTGTTACTGCTATGTCTGGACACTTATATTATCACATTTATTGATGACTTTTCTAGATGTACATTGATTTATTTACTTAAGAAAAAATCTGATGTCTCACATGTGCTTAAACAATTTCTTACTATGATTAAAACCCAGTATCAAACCGTTGTGTGATCAATTCGTTCTGATAATGGGGGGAGTATATTTCGAGTGATCTTGTCTCTTATCTTTCCAGTCTTGGGATTCTTCAGCAGCTTACATGTCCATATACTCCTGAACAAAATGGGGTAGCTGAACAAAATGGGGTCATCCTCAAATTTTTTGGGACATGTCTGTTCTCACCACAACATATTTGATTAATAGAGTTCCCAGTCGAATCTTGAAAGGGCAAGCTCCTTTAGGTATTCTTCATCCTGAAAACCCTTTTCCTATTATTCCTCGTGTCTTTGGCTGTGTTTGCTTTGATCAAAACAGGAGTCCTACTCGAACAAAGTTAGACGACAGGTCTATCCGTTGCGCATTTATGGGCTACTCATCTCAGTCCAAAGGGTATCGATGTTATGATCCCTCATCTAGATGGTTTATTTCCTCTTTGGATGTTACTTTTTGGGAGAATACCCCATTTTTCTGGTTCCATTGATGTTAGGACTGGCCTCCCATCTGTTGAGGATCTTCCTCGTCCTATCCCTATTATTGACCCCCCTAATATTGATGCTCCCGTTGTTTCTCCCACTTCTTTGCCTCCTATTGCAGGTCCTCCTACCAGGGTGTATAATCGTCGCTCTCATCTCCCTGTGGTGGACTCCTCTACGAACGAAGGTACTGATCCTCCTCCCTCTCGACAGTATCCCTTGCGGGACCGTCACCCCATTAATCGCCTCACTTTATCATGTTCTACTGACCACCCAATTGAGAATCATATTTCATATAGTTCTTTATCCAGTTCCTTTCAGGGGTTCGTCAGTCACCTTGATTCTACTGCGATTCCACGATTTGTTGGGAAAGCAACACGAGACCCACGATGGGCGGCCGCCATGCAAGATGAGATGAAAGCCTTGCAAGACAATCATACTTGGTTGCTTTGCCTTAGGGGAAAAACACGGTTGGATGTCGGTGGGTATTCAATCTAAAATATAATGCGGATAAAACTGTTAATCGGTACAAGGCACGTCTAGTTGCCAAGGGTTTTACTCAGATTCCTGGCAAGGATTTCAATGCAACTTTTGCTCGTGTTGCAAAGCTTAAAACTGTTTGGCTGCTTCTCACTCTTGGCCCTTACATTAGATGGATGTCAAGAATGTCTTCTTGAATGGTGATTTGGATGAGGTTATTTATATGGATCAGCCTCCGGGTTTTCGGGCTGAAGGGGAGTATTCAGGGAAAGTTTTTTGTCTGCGAAAATCCTTGTATGGGTTGAAACAATCTCCACGGGCTTGGTTTGCTCGGTTTAGTGCAGCTGTACTTGAGTTGGGATTTCGTAGATGTCACTTTGACCATACCTGTTTTATCAGACGGAATTCATTAGGGCTATATGTCATCCTCTCTGTGTATGTGGATGATATCATCTTGACTGGTGATGACAGTATCGACATTACGAAGGTCAAGAAAGATCTTAGTTCAACTTTTGATATCAAGGATTTGGGGGGCTGAAGTATTTTTTGGGTATTGAGGTTGCTCGTTCCAAGGTAAGTATCTCTCTCCCAGCGGAAGTATGTTCTTGACCTTCTTGGTGATACTGGAATGTAGATCTGCATCTGCACCTATGGATCCGAATTTCAAAGTTTCAGCTGAATCAGGTGAACTCTTAATGGATTCGAGTATGTATCAAAGATTGGTTGGGGGACTTATTTATCTTACCAACACACATCCCGATCTGACTTTTTGTGTTAGCCTTGTGAACCAGTTTATGCATGCTCCCCGTACATCACATTTAGATGCAGTTTACCACATTTTAAGGTACTTGAAGTCTTGTTCGGGTCTTGGGTCTTTTTTATTCCTCCAAAAATACACCTGATGTGTCCTGCTTTACTGATGCTAACTATGCTGGGTCAAAGATAGATAGGAGATCTACATCTTGTATTCGTACGTTTTATGTAATCATCTTCTTTCTTGGAAAAGCAAAAAGCAGTTTGTGGTTTCTCGGTCCTCTGCTGAGTCAAAATACAGAGCAATGGCTCAAGGAACATATGAGGTTCTTTGGGTCCATTCTATTTTAGGAGAACTCGGTTTCTTACCCTGTTTACCTTCCACATTATATTGCGACAATAAGTCGGCCTTAATGTTAGCATCATATTCTATTTTTCATGAAAGAACCAAACATATCGAGGTTGATATTCACTTCATTCGAGAGAAAGTTCGATCGGGAGCTATCTCTACAAAGTTTGTTCCTTCATCTGAGCAAGCTGCTGATGCCCTTACAAAGCCCATCGGTCCTACTCTTCTACAATCAACTCTTCGCAAGCTGGGTATGATGGATATCTATGCGCCAGCTTGAGATGGAGTGTTGGATAATATTATTTGTCTTTACTTTACTTCTCTAGTATTTAAGGGTATTTTAGTATTTTTAGCTTTCTTGTTTATGTGTATAAATACCCCATGTACTCTCTCTTTCATTAATCCATTTAGAATAACTCTTTTAGTTTTTTTCAAGTGTGTTCATAGTCTTGAAAGAATAGTTAGAGAGGAGGTGGAAGAATGAAAGGCACGAATCTTCTAGTACCTTAACCTTTATAAACTTGTTGAAATTATCATGGTAATCTAGTTCAGTTAACCAGGATGTGCGAACTTCTGATCTTTTGGTCAAACATATTAATGAGAAGCTGTTGATGTAACATGGGTTAACAGTAACATGTGATTGTTTAATTATTTTACAGGTCCTGATGAAGCATCTTTATTACAGCTTTTGTCTCAAACACAAATGCTAAAGAGTCTTTGCTTGAGGGGCACACACCTTAATGACCATGTTTTCTATAGTTTCACTGGTTCTTCCTTGGAGACACTCGATGTTTCTAATACTGAGGTTAGTCTCTAGATTTATTGGATTTGGTGCCTTGATTCCATCTGTAATTCGCTATAGTTCACTGGTTCTTCCTTGGAGGTACTCGATGTTTCTAAATCTGAGGTTAGTCTCTAGATTTATTGAATTTGGTGCCTTGTTTCCATAAAGAGGAATAGGATTTTTCTTTCACATCTCATTCTGTAGATGAAATACTTGGTCAATGGTACATATTTGGATAAATGGGTGCATTATTGAGAGAGTTTGGCATCTGACCTCCAATCTTTTACAATTGTGCCTTGATGAGGATATATGCTGTTAATTTGAACTTCAGTTTTCCCATCCCAAAATATATTGTTACTGAAATGTAGATCTCTGGAGCTGCACTAGGTCATATCATCCGCAGAAATCCAAGTTTGAAGATCTTGAAAGCAAGAGGCTGCAGAAATTTGGTTCAGCCAACGAGTAACACTGCAGGGGAGGAGTTTTATTCGCCATATTTGTCTAAAGGACTTTACAATGAATTGGGAAAGATATGCAGACTAGAAGAAATCAGGCTGGGGTGGGGATTTTCTTTCATTTCTTTGGAAGCTATGAAACCTTCAATTTTATCGTTAAGGACACTAGTCGTGGGTTTGGGTGGATCCTTAGGTGAAGATGCTTTAATACGAATACCTGAAGCATGTCCAGCTCTAGAGTCGGTGATTCTTCATTTTCAGGTATTGCTCTTCTGTTATTTTGTGATGCCCAAATATTATATGCATTTTCAGAAAGGTCTGACATGCATTAGGTTTGTCATCATTAAAATTTATGCAAGTTGCCTGTCAGGAATAGCTAAAAGCAACCTTGTTTCTTGGTTTTATGGAGAAGCGATGATGACGTCCTCCTTCTCATATAACTGAGACATCATCAGACTAACTGAGAGTGATTTTTTCCCCAAAACACTAGCATGATGAAATGAATAGAAAGACGGTGAACTTTTGACTTTCATGCTGAATGTATGCCAATATACTTTGGACCAACGTAGATTTTGAGATGTTTCCTTGGTGACTTCAATTAATTTTTTTGGGTCTTCAAACCTTACCTTGCCAATTCTTTTATCATTTTGTCTATCTTTTCATGTAAGTAACTCTTGCAGTGTTTGGCATCCACCTAATCTTCTCTGTTTTATTGTATTTATCTACAGATAATATCTGATCGTATAATGCATAGCATTATAACATCCCTGAGGAAATTACAAGTGTTGGCCTTGTGCTACTGTCTTGGTGATATAACTATATCGAGCTTCAAGTTCTCTATGCCAAATCTGAGAAAATTAAGGCTTGAAAGAGTAACCCCTTGGATGACCAATGCAATGTTAGAAATTCTGACTCAAAATTGCACAAACTTAATCGAGCTTTCATTGCTGGGTTGCACGCTTCTCGATGCAGGTCAGGAATCTTCACATTCCATAGACATTCTCCCATTGATTTACCAAATTCTCCTTATAATGAGACTGAAATCATACTTCCGTCCAAAATGCTATCTAGGACCCATAGTGTTTAATAAGTGTAAAAAAAAATGAAAAAATGTTTCCTAACTGATTGTTTCTACTGATGTGCAGTGCATGTGGATAGTTCTTAAAAGTAGTTCTTAAACAACTAATATGTTATTTCACCATACTTGTTCTTTCTTCTTCGCAGAGTCTCAAAAGATCATATCTCGTGGATGGCCTGGATTGCTTTCTATTCATTTAGAGGTTAGACATTTGTTGGATGAAATTCTTCTATATGTGCATGATAAAATTATGCTTCATTGCTTGCTATGATTGAGGTTTTTGATGTCTTCTTAATCAGTGTGACTGGCCTGTCTCTCTCATAGATCTGATATACATGAGAAGTGTGTTTGATAGAATATGGACAAGTTGAATGATTAAGTTCAACAAACATAACATCGTACAATGAGAAGACCAGAGAAGACCAGTCGACAAAATAACATAAGTTAATACGTGAATTTTTATGAGACTGGTATTCTTGAATATTGGTTTTGTCTACTCAAACATTTCCATCATTGCTACTCCCGTTTTGTCACTCTATTAATAGAAATATCCACGTTGCTTCTTTTCTGTGGGATTCTTATCGTACAGAAAACCAGTCTGTCTATACTTATATTCTGTGGTTTATTTTAAACAGTAGAAAATGACACTGGAACTAGGATCAGGGCATAGAAATGAAAGAGAAAAATGAATAGAAAAGAAACTGAACATAGGGAGTTGAATATCAGTGCTTTCAGAATGCAGTTCATAGTAGGAGTCTATTGAAGGTGCGTGTGAAGTTAACAGCAAGCAGCAACGACCACGTAGGATTACTTCAAAATAATATTCACTTCCACGTTGCTCATTTGTTCCTACATTTTATTTTATTTTTTGCACCACGGAAAAACGACAATGTTGGAATTTTTTCTTACATGAGCTTTGTTGGAATGTTGTCCCACATCGCCTAAACTTGCCCATTCTGTGCTAGTTATAAAGTTCTAGTACCCCTCTCCTTAACACCTAGGTTTTAAGGAGTGATCGGGCTGGACTTTTCAACTTGGTATCATAGCTTGGTTGGGCCTTTGTTTGTGCCGCTTTAGTTCGGTTCTTTGTCCGCTTAGTTCGGATTGTTTGCTACGCTGTTTAGTTCGGCTATCGTGTTGTGGTCTAGGAGGGTGTGTTGGAATGTTGTCCCACATCGCCTAAATTTGCCCATTCTGCGCTAGTTATAAATTTCTTATGTTCTTTAGGTAGTCATATATGTTCCACAACGCTACCGACCACAACGTTACAGATAAAAAAAAAATATGTTTCCCCAATGTGACATTTGTTGTTTTAGGAATGTGGACAGGTGACGACGAAGGGGGTTGCTTCTCTTCTCGATTGCAGAGCTCTTGAAGATCTCTTGTTGCGACATAATGTGAGTTTTGTTTGTGTTTAAATTTCTTTGTTCTTCCTTTTATTCTTCTTGCTATATTTATCCCTGATAATGAGATGAGTGGATGTATACTGGTGCAAACTAACATATTTTCAGTTGGGTTGATAACTGTACAATCAGAGGTCTTGGTTATAATTTATGGGTTGGATGTTTAAGATAAAACTGTTAGGAGTAGTCCTAGAAAACAACGGTGAAAATATGGTTAAATCAATCAGCAAGGATCGGACTGTTGGAGATAATAAAGGAAAGAGAAGTCAAAAGAAAGAAATAAAAGAAAAAGTGTAAATGACAATGTGTGATGTGAAATTGAGTGGGATTTAGTCCTACATTGGAAACTCAAGGAAAATATGTTGGGTTTATAAACTCAACTCTCATGCCTTGGGGCTAGGGGCACCCCACATTTTGTGGGGAAGGGAGGACCTAGATGGTACATGGTCCTCCCCTCACGAGCGCGGCCGGCCGGCTCGGCTCGGTCCGGTCAAAGAATTATTTTTTGGATAAAATTTCTTTTGATTATTTACTTGGAGAAGGAAGGCTTGGAGCTTTGAATTTGTCAAAGCTAAATAAATATCTCTTGGATTATCTGCAGAAGATAATTAGACCTTATCAGCACTAATTTCGTGCATGATCTTATCTCCATTATCCCCAATTTCGTGCATGTCCTTATCAGCACTAACCAATTTTTTATTTGCTCCCCAAGCTGCCCACGTTTTAAATAAATGCGGTGTGTGAGCACAAGATACAACAGTAACTTCGGTTTTATCACCATTAGAAAACTTCGTTTTCATCACCATTTTTTGAGAGAGATACAGAGAGTTCTGAGAGAGTCTGAGTAATTGGTTGCTATACTCAGACTTAGATCGTTGTATCCTACAGAGGCGATTTGTCGTAGTCTCAAAGCACCCTGTGGAGGACGATTATTGTCTTTAGGATATTACTTGCGAGCAATCCTCGATCTTCATCTAATTCTGCTTTAATTATTGAAATTTCAGTTGTATTTGTTTTCTCTATTTATTTCTGAATTTCCATGTATGAATTCTAATAATTTTCGCTGTAATCGTCTCTGTTGCATTTAAGTTGTATTCGTTACAATTTCATTGTATTGTTGATATATGAAAGCATCTTGTTCCATCACAAACTACAACATGGACAACTAGTGCTGCTATAGTTTGGGTCAAATATAATCAATGTTATTATCTCTTTTCTCTTCATGTTTATGGCCTGAGCATCCTTCTAAAAGAATCGACTGCTAGTTAGCAGGAAATGACCTTATTACTTTGTCATGTAACACTGACCAAACAAGCAGACTTCCGCTGGAGTTTCGACAGTCAGATTGACTTACTAAGAATTGCTTGGAGGATATATTTAGACTTTGTGGAAGAGGTGTTTTACTATTGGTAGTGATGTGTTTTGAGTTGGAGTTATATAGTCTATATGTAACGAAGCTGTTTTGTACTTCAAGATGGGAAGAATTCACGTGTGTATTTCTGTTTGGATGCAATCTTTTCATTACACCTTGGGTTCTTATGTCTAAATAATATTACACAGGGCAATGGGATACCGAGAAACTTCATTGTTGATGCTGCTTCGAAGGTATTCTTTTGATTTTTTATCTGTGTGTGAAGTGTACTGTCTGTCTTCTCCCTCTCCCCCCAAAATCAAATTTGAACTACATTTATAATGCTGCAGTTACCTCTGCTTCGGAAACTATCATTAGATATGTGCGATGCCAGTGAAGGTGAATTTGACATTCCAGACGTGAGTAATTCTAGGCCTTTACTAAGTTTGTAGCTTATATTACTAATCAAATTACCATCTCAATCTATGCACATTTAATCAGCTTCACAGTTTATTTTAAGGGTCGTTTGGGATGAGATTGAGATTAAATAATTTTCAGAATAATATTGTGGGAATATGATCAAATGCACTGGTCTCCTACACCAAATACTTATTGGCTTTATTTCCAGACACCTTGATGAGTGATGAATCTCTAATAATGTTGAACTCCGTCAGTATTCTGACAGGGGCTTTTTAAGTACCGTGACCCTTGCAAGATGCAAATCACAAAGATGCACTTCATATCTCCCACTTCCGGTGACTCCTAGAAGGGCAGTGCACAAGGAAACTCTTACACTGGCTTGGACGAGGTTAGGTCTTATCAATGTAGTTGTAAAGGAGAGACTTTGATGATTGAAAAAAATCAAAGTTTTAGCTCTACGCTTGGGATACATATCGAACATCGCAATATAGACTTGACACTTTTTTTAATGGTCGTTAAGTTTGGAGATTGAAGGCTTGATGATTCAAGTTTGCAAAAATGTTGGTGACCATTGGTCAATATGTTAGCTGCAGAAGGCTAAGCATGTATGAAGAATGATATTTAGGACTGCTACTTTGAAGTCGAGTGATTATACACTATTAAATTATTGACCAAGTCTTATGTGACCCAGTCATGCATCAAAAAATAATTTATAGAAGACATGTATTGCAAATAATAAACATCATCATCCTTTATGAACCCAATACATAAAAAATATGTACATCGGCTTAATTTGATATCTTAAGCATATCTCATTGGATTGATTGGTTGGATCAGCCAAGCATATACCAATTGATTTAGTCCTGACCACCTTTGAACTATTGCTAGAGCCACGGCCCTTATAGTTGGGCACCAAAATGGATTAGGCTTTCATCATGTCAAATCAAATAATAAACATAAAATATATGTTAATTATAAAATATCATAAAAAATAAGAAAAATGGCATAGATAAACCACTTTTATAGTAATAAATTAAAAATTGATCTAAAAGAAATTAAAATAAGTATATGGCCACTTTTTAGTTAATTTAGTTGTAAACTTTTATGATTTGTCTATAATATCCTTATCTCATATTTCTATTCAGTTTTTTTTAATTTAAAGATGAATATCAACAAATCAAATATTTGAAATTAATTTTAAAATATGCAATCACCAATAATTTCTATAACTACTCCTAAATTTATGGAATATTTGAAAGATGATTTTTAAATAGATAATTAAATAAATGAAATATCTACAAAAATATCAAATATTATTTTTAAAAGTCACATTTTAAATGTGATCTATACATTTACACGACTAAATTAATTTTATGAAAAAAATATCACATAGTATTTTTTTAAAAACGTATCTTAACTTACTTTCTAATAGGTAATTTAGAGTCAAGTACAGAATTGAAAAAAAAAATATATATTAAAGAATATGTAAAAGAAAAACTATGCATAAAAATTGAGAGAGAATTTAGGAAAAAATTGAACTAAAATCACAAACAAAATTTTCTCTAAAATCGAGGCATATCAACAAATTTCACCCTTAAATAAAATAAATTGATGATGGAGATAAGGACATTTTAGACAACTAATAATTTTCCAAATCACACCAACTAAAAAATGACCATTTATTTACTACTATATTTTTTAGGTTATTATCTAACTTAGTACCATGGAAATAGTCTATATGCTAGGATTTCTGTAAAAAATAGCCACGCCCACATTTTCCAGCCCATGTTCTATCACCCAGCCCGAACTCTCCCTTCCCTCCCCAACTTCCCACCTCCCAGCCCACTCTCCTCCCCACCCAATCCACTCCTCTCATCCCAAATCACCAATCCATTCCTTTTTTTCCCCATTTATGTCATTTTCTCTAACAATATAATTATCCAATTGATTAATTATTATTTTAATTAATTTAATTAAAAAATTAATTAATTTAATAAATCAATTAATATTTTAATTGATTATCAGATTTAGATAAGTACACCATTTACTACTATCGTTTCACACAATAACATCAAAATAATCATGTGTTGAAGAACATATGTATGTGTGTCTCATTGTAAGAGATCGCGAATGTGTTTATATGAATTTATTGTTAATAAAATTTAAGATTTCAAGAAACGATCATGTAATTACATTTATTACACAATATATTATATTACATATAATAATATAATAAAAAATATCATCTAATATTCTTGTTATCACAAAACCTGATTAATGTGAACTATACTAATTAAATACATACCATAAATATACTACATATACAACATACATATTTTAAAAACTATAGATTTTATAAGAAAACAAAATGTCAATATAACATATACTATTGATATAGTATATAACATATGTAATATATACAGTATATATGAAATGCAACTAGTTTTCTCCAACTTGTTTTTCACTGGATTTTTTTATTTAGTCAAAATTATTTTTTGAAAAGCGTGTCATCTTTTTAAGTGGTTAGTTTTGATGTTTTTCAAATTTAAGGTTATTTTATGATATTTTTCAAAAATAACCTAATTATCATTTATACTAAATGGAGTATGATATGCTTCTTGTATTATGACCCATTGCATTTGAACGGTCCAAAATTGTTGGAATTTCGATCAATTACATGGTTTACTATTCCTTTAAGCCAAAAAAAACAATGGAAAATGGACACGGTTCTCAATATTTCTGTTTTTTATTCAATGATTAGGGTGTTCGGACCAGCTCATGCGTATCTCAACTAGTCTCTTACCGTGCGATCTTAATGGCGCAATCTCCCATATCTGCAAAGTGTATTTAAGAGTTATTAAACTCTCAGAATGCTCTCCATAGAAATCAGACTCTAGTTGACAAGAAAATAAAGCACCTCCCTTGCTAACTAGATTAACTCTATGTGCGTCGCAATATTTTTTCAGAAATTATAGCATTTAATCATTTTAAGAGGGTGCTATAGCTTTTAGTCATTTTTAAACATGATTAAGTTAATAACAATTTTAGTTTGACCATATCTAATACATCATTTTTCTAAGACAATTAGAATAATAAATAATATGATATATTCTAAACAATTAATATATTTATTTTAATTCCTAATTCCGACTTTTTGTTTGATTTATTAAAGTTTCAATATAACTGTAAAAGTCTGGAGTGAAAATCAAATCCTTACCAATTATTTTTGAAGTAAGAAAAATCTACAAAATTATTGATTTGATTAAAGGATGTATTGGAATAAATATATTAATTGTTATTCCTAGTTACTCTAATTCCTACTTTCATTTCTGACACAAAATACACAAAATATTATTATATATATGAGATATATCATACGACAAAATATGAATAATATCATAGACCTATAATTACTTATCTTGAACCAAATTAATGAAATAATAGTCATCATATCTAATGAAGAAAGCCACTATGATACAAAGCAAATAGTGCTATAGGATTTCACTTATTATATTTATTATAAGAGTAATTCTACTTCGGTGAAGTAGTTGAATAAATTTTAAGTGATCAAGTGATGTGTCAATCATTTATAGGTTATTTTATTAAATAATTATCATACACCAACCTATAAATCATAGCTATATCACTTGATCACTTAAAACTTGATCAATTACTTAGTTATTCTAGAATTATACTTATTATCTATAATATATTAAAAGTAGCTTGCCTTGATAATCTTTTTCTAGACAATTTAATCCATCCAACAATAAGCTATTCCAAACTTACCCTTACTATAAGTGATTTCAATTGGTTGGCACAAATTCATCCATACATTGAACATTTTCTTTTCTAATATCAACGAATTTGTATCTTCAAAATTTTATTAAGATCCAGTTTCCAATCAATCAATGCATATATTTCATAGAATTATAAAAGCACAGGCATAAGCTGATGGACTCCACTATGAAGAAGATTCTCTCATCTATTTGTGATTTCTAGAGGCTCCAATACTTTATTTCCTATAGTTTCTAATTGAATGTTTTATTATTTTTCTTTCATATCATATCAGTGTTGTTTTCTTACAATGGAGTTCATGCTTACACGAGAATTGTCTCCCTTGAAATAACAATGTTGCATTAACTTTAAGTTTAAAGTCGATGAACTATGTAAAGAAATATAATAGATATATGTAAGTTATAGTAAATATTTTAATCAGTATCTTTTTTTTGTGTGTAAATTCTAATCTTTTTTCGAGAACAAAGTTCATGCCGTAAAGGCCATAGCCACAACAAACTTTTACTGACTGTGTTTCTCCGCAGTAGCTTTTACAACCATTAATTTGTAACAAATAAGGAAAGTTTTAGGAGGAAGAAGAAGACGTAATAGTGAGAATAAGATAAAAAAGACTGATTGATATATATTAAAAATTAAAGAAAATAAATACACGTGTCTGAAATTTATAGGATACAGATAAAAATGGAGAACAAGTAGCATTGATTACGTGGAGGCTAGCGTTCATATATCCTCAGGCGATGTATTGTCTCTCTTCTTGCTTTGAAATTTGAGACCATTAAAGAACTGTACATTATATGCCACTTAATTGCAATATTATCATCACATTTTCAAGTTTTAATAATGGACATCCTCTTTCTTTTAAGCAACTTTTTAAGCTTCAAATTTCCTCATTTTAAATATCTCTCTTCATCTTCGTTTGCAAAAAAAAAAGATATTTAAATTAAAAAATTTACTTCAAAAAAATGGTTTGTTATATTAATAATATAATTATTTTCTATTACTCACAAAATAATTGGGATGTCATACTAAAGATAGTTCTTGTTTGACTGAAAAAATATTAAAAATAGCTCGTACATTTAGTTACCATATTTCTATGCTGTGTCCAGATGACTATTATTAAAACTTCAATATAAGTATTTTGGAAAAACAATGAATTTACAGTTTACAGTGTCTTTATATTATAACACAATGAAAAATTTTAAAGTTAAATTCTTCTTTTTTTTCGAAGAAGAACTCACCAATTAAGGACGTGAGATAGTTATTTGACAAACTCAAAAGCATGATGTTTCGGGGTTTAGGGTGATGTGTGTGTGAGTGATCTAGTCTATGCCAAATATGTATGGGAACGTAAGAGTCAGTCGTTGGAGGGTGAAGGACAAACAATCATAGGCAGCCGTCAGAAGGTGACAAATGCCTATAAGACTCTAAGGTAGGTGAGAAACTCGAGGAGAGGACATTCTCCGAGTTAGACCTTGGGATCCGTGAGAAATTGCCCCTTCATAACGGTGCTAGGGATCCCTTTAAATAGATGGGGTTGAGTAGGGATCACTCACATGCAAATCGCGTGTCTAGACAGAAACTGATACCAACAAGAGTTGTATGTCCAGACAGAGACTGACAGCAACAAGGGTCGCGTGTCCAGACATAAACTGACACCAACAGGGGTCGCGTGCTTAAAACGTGATCACACACTAAAAACGTGACACCATGCTTAAAATGTGTCACATCCATAAAATGATGTATCATAGGAGGCCGCCCCCAAGGGTACCCCCGTGGTGGCGTGGGAGAGTCACCCTTGGGGTTCCCCCCGGAATGGCATGGGGAGCCGCGCCCGGGGCTCTCCCGGTGCTGCACAAAAGAGGCACCTCGAAGACTTGTAAGGCGGCTACATCCTTCAAGGAGATCTTCCCATCTCGATGTAGCGAATCTTGCCCTAATCCTACCAGACCACAACCTCCAGATTGTTCCCAGACGAGAAAATACCTTCGAATCTTTGTAAAATAGGTGACGAAGTAAAACGTTTAATACTTAATTTCATATAATAAGATCGACACTTTTATAAAATAGGTGCGCCTTTTATAGACATGACTTTGTCATTATCACGCACCGATAAATGTTATTCTACGTAAGCGCCACATGGGTTTGTCTTTAGACGTCACATTTTTCTTCTGACACGTTACTATTAACGACGTGGCTCACCATTTACCCACGAAAATGGACTGATTTGAGGATAAATTAGTGACTGTCGCATCCCCAATAAATTTTAAAAATTGATTGTTTAGGGAGAAAAGAAAATGACATAAAAAAAATTATTTGACAGAAGAACTGAGAAGTACATCAATTACGAATTTAACTCCTGAGAGTACAGTGAACAAGATTACACACAAATGATAGAATCACGAACACAAATACACATGTAAAAAAAATCAAAAACTGAAGCGAATCAAAACTCTAAAAAAATCACAAATTCGACAATAAACTACATTTCTAACATAAAAACCATCAATATCAAACACTCACGCCATCTCCCCATCTCCACCGTACAACAAACCAACGCAGGGTCCAAGGAAAAAAGATCCCAACGAATTCCATAGAGACGAAGGGACAATACCTTCAAATCGAACGTAGAGCTGCCAGCTACAAGCCAATGGTTAACCCACTTCCACGATCCCACCTACAAAGCAAACGCAATTAACCATGCCACGCCGACTAAATAAGTCACGACAGTCTATGACCCTCCTCCTCTCACCCCTTCCCTAAGAAGTGAGGAAGAAACTGAAATAAAAACAAAAGTCAAACCAAAAAATCTCACGCTCCCTCTCCCTCTCTATTCATCTATTCGTCTCCTTCTCTCTCTCTTTCTAAAGAAATGGAAGGAGAAAAGTAAAGTAAAAGTGAAAAAATAAAATACAAAGCCAAGGCCTTGCTACAGTGTAAGAAAATGTACCTCTTTTCAAGATTGAAACTCGATTCACCTTCTCATCAGACTTCTTAAATAACTTTTCCAATTACTTCTTTTTTAGCTTCGCTAAGCGGCAAGCTTCGGCTCGACGGGTTGCATTGTTATCTCGCTTCTCAAACTCATCCTCACGTTTCTTGATGTTCAACGTTAAATTGAAGACATAAAGAATCCCAAATAACAACGAATACATAAAAATCAAAAACCAAAAAAATAATGGCAATGACAAAAGTTTTAATTAAATCAGATAATCTATGCTAAAAAATTGATTATTTTGTAAACCTTTTCCGTAAACTAATTTCGGATAACTTTGTAGGTGAAATCCATTATGTAAAAGTGTAAGAGTCTTTAAATATTTGACTTATCCACTGTGAGTGCTTCAAAATTGATAATTAATTTGTCAAAATTGACTTTGAGATGAATGGAAAATTATATTCCAAAATGAATTAAATGAAAATAAAAAAATATGAAAAAATTATAAAAATCTCACATTGAAAATTGAGGAAATGTTGAAGTAATATATATTGAGATACTAGTATCAAATATGGTAACTTGATAAAGCCAGAGCTTCTTTTTATTGTGACCACCTCTAGATGTTTTGATAGGTTGTGTTTTGCTCTAGATTTATTTTTTCTCCTCACAGGAAGCACAAAAGTCATGAAATATGGAATATTCTTATAAATTAAGGCCTAAAACATTTTTTGGACTTAATTTATTTTATTAAATGACCTTTTAATGGGTTAAATACCCTTTATTACATGCCTCCCCCATGAAGTAGTATAAAAGGAGGTCTTCATTTTACACACAAACGAAGCTTTCAAGTTCTCTTCTACTCTCAATATTTGTTCTCCACGTCTTTGCTTATTTTTCTTCAAGTTTTCTTGGTTCGGTTTTTCTTTCGGTTCGGTTCGATCAGGTTCGATTTATTTCCAATTCTGTCGACGGTTTCGTTTTTCAGTTCAAGTCTTGATTTTGCATTGTTACTCTGCTGGTAGAATTCTGACAAATCAGTTCGATCAAGGTGATGAAGTTGGGTGCTCTTCAGCTGCCTCAAACTATTTTATCTTGGAAAACACATACCATTGTAGGGGAGAAAATACACCTGGGCTAAAGCCCACTCAATAATATTTCCGAATAAAGCACAATACTCCCATTTTTTGGGTAGAGCCCACATTAAGTCCAAATTGATGACTCATTTGTGACCAAAATCACTATGATGACCGAGACACCCTCCACGACCAGATCGATGGACATGACCACACCTATACTTACACTACCGAGGTCACACGGATGATGAGGTAATCTCATATCTATGATCGTGGCTACTCGAGATAGCCAATATCATTTTCATGTCACGATAAGATATAATAATCAGTCGTACAAAGAAAAGATAGACACACATCAAATTTATCAGACAATCTCAATGATTGTTAAAGATTATAAGATGATAACCAATATATCCAGATCAGAGACTATTATCCATGAATATTTTCATTCTTTATCAGAATAAGGAAGAAGATACACTGAACATGAACGTTTGACTGATACAAAAAATCATTACTAATATATAATGATCCCCATTAAACGGTAAATAATTCTTAATATTGTTAATATGATTTTAAACACTCTACTGACTTGAATGTTGGAGTGCATTAGGTGGAGCACTACCCCGGTACCCTGCCTACTGCTTTTAGGATCGTTCTTGATTTTTACAAAACTCTGAATGAATCATTAAATGATGCGTGACGGACCACTGATGATCCGTGAGAACGTAGATCTCCCATTTTTCAAAATTGATCAAAAATCAAAATCTACTGCTACGATCGTCAGAAAAACGGTGAAACAATCCATGTTTATGATAGAAAAGAACGAGGAGATGAAGGAGAATGTTTAGGATCGGCGAAAAAATATGTGTCGGAGGGTTTTGCCGCTTTCATCATAAATAACGCTGTAAAAAAATCACGAAGCTTGCGAACCACGAGAACCCGTGAAACATGGCCAATGCCGGTAACGACTACCCACGGTGAAGCACGGACAACGCCGGCAATGATCACCCACGATGAAGCACGGCCAACGTCGGCAACGACCACCCACGGATCGGCACCACCATAGCTGCGAGACCCAAAAAGTTTGGCGCGAGATCTATATGAAATGAAGAAACTTCAGACCCCAAAACACCTAAAAATGGACACATAGGAGATCTCCAGCCATTTAGAGTATTTTCCGGCCGTGAAGTTGACAGAGCCCGTCGCGCGCACTCGATGGTGGTTTCTGCGGCTTTCTTCTTCTTCTCTGCGGCTTTCTTCTTCTTCTCTACCGCTTCCCAACTTATCTGGTTAACCTCTGTAAGTCACCCGTTACTGCAATGGCCCAATGGAGAGCCCAAGCGGATTAGCCCAGTGCACGCTGCCCAGCTTGTGCCAAGCCCCATTTTAACGCCAGGCGCGACCCGCAGGTTGACCCGCTCCCAGAAACCCGCATAATGACTCGCTGCCTAGCCTTCATCACAGGCCCAGCCCGCGAAGCCATGCAATGCCTCTATGCTTCCGATGCCCCTTCACAGGCCCAACACTTCTGTCTTTTTCAGGTGGCCCAATCAACTCCTTAAAGTCGATATTACCAAGTTCTGAATGGACTACAAATGACATAGCAATTTATTTGCTTATTATTTATTGTAAAATTATCTTTAATTGATTTACACTATTTGATGTGCTATTAATGTCAGGAGAATAATGTAATTATTTGTATCAATATTATTTAATATCTCATACATGAGTGAGCTTTAAGATTGGGATGCGGATCACATAGCTCCGATCAACATCATTCTATATTTGTTATTCCCTCAAAATCATGAGTCATATCGATGATCTCTATTAAAATTTTGAGAAAAATAATACAATAAATATTATTTAGCATCATGGATAAGAGCAAGTTTCAAGATTCGAATGCAGACCACAAAGCTCGGATCTGTATTATTTTAGATTTTTATTGTCCCAAAATCAAGAGTCACATTGATGATCTACATTAAATTTTTTAGGTGCGTTATTTATTTTTTATGCTCAAATTTACTATTCTTTTCAAGAATATTTTTTAAAGCATTTTAATTTAGTATGATGTCAAGCATGTAGTCATTATAAGCAACGAGATCCTACTACATAATATAAAGTCTCATAATCTCTTAATTATATCACCATAAGACCTCAGCACGAGCTCTATGAATCGTTTGGGCCTGCTTGATAAGGGGTAATAAATTAGAAATAAAAGTACGATGCAAATCCCTTAGGAATATATAAGTGCAGTTAAAATAGAAAAATGCTCACACGAGAGAGCAAATATGATTGCGTAAATGCTCATGTAAGACATCAAGTAAGACCCAAGAGGTCAAAGATTACACAAAGAAAATATAATTATCAAGACCTGAGAGATCCACTACCCAGACTGCTTGGCCAACACGGAAAGGAAAAGATGAAGAACGGAAAGTGGAAGTCTTGTATAGGCTTCAATGATCCGAATAAAGCATGCCTGAAGGACAACTTCCATTTTCCAAAAATTAATCAATTGATGGACACTAAAGAGATGCTCAGTCTCATGGGTGCCTTCTCCTGGTACAATCAGATACTCATGCATCCATCAGACCCAAAGAAAATGACCTTTGTGATTGAGAGGATGACTTTTTGCTACAAAGTCATGTCGTTCAGAAAGAAGAACGCATGAATCGCCAATAAGCGGTTAGTCAACAAAATGTTCTAAGAGTACATGCAGAAGATGATGTAAGCATTGGGAGAGTTTAACATAAGATACGAACTTCGGACCACAATCAAGGCTGAAACACTAGCTGACTTGTGGTAGAGTTGACGCCAGCCCAGAGAAAGATGAGTCAGATCATACAGAATATGTCACGTAAGATGACACGATTGATAGAGGCACGGGGAAAGAACCCTCACACAAGGAATGGACACTCAATGTGGATGGCTTTGCAAACGCATGCAGAAGCAAAGCCGGATTGATACTCAAAACATCATAGGAAACCATAACCGAAAGGGTGATGCGCTTCACATTTAGTACATCAAACAATGAAGCTGAATATGAAGCTTTGCTAGCATGGCATAGCAAAGTTCTAAAATTGAAGGAAGGATACAAAGAGTGCTCCGTAGAGCAGCTATCCCGAGCACCCGAGATGCTTGGATGAAAGACCTCGATAAAGGCTACGACCGTCGAGGCCTCCTACTCACCTGAGATTACTAGAAGAAAAGACCCTACATAGGGCAAAAGGACTATGGGAGTATCTCTTGGCACCTGAGCACATGAGATGATCAGATGAAAGACCTTAACCAAGGCGAAGGCATAATGAGGCCTCTTGATTACTAAGGATGATCCGGAGAAAGACTCTACATAGGGTAAAAAGACCACGGAAGTATCCAGTGACACCCGAGGTCAAAGAACCCTTAGACGAAAGACCTCACCCAGGGTGACGGCCTAATGAGGCATCCTTATCACATATGATGATATGGAAAAATACCCTACGAAGGGAAGAAAGACCTCATCCAAGGCGACGGCCTAACGAGGCATCCTTATCATATAAGATGATTGGAAAACGACCCTACCTAGGACAAAATACTACAGTAATATCTCATGGCACCCGAGCACACGAGATGCTCGGACGAAAGACCTCGATAAAGGTCACGGCCGCTGAAGCCTCATACTCACCTAAGATGACTAAGGGAAAATATCATGCCTAGGGTAAAAGGATCACGGTAGTGTTCCATGATACCTGAAGTCGCGCGGATGACTATGATCGTCACTCAAATGACTATGAGATATGCAGTCATGCAAATGACTATGATCGTCACTCAAATGACTATGAGATATGCAGTCATGCAGATGACTATGATCGTCACTCAAATGACTATGAGATATGTAGTCATGCAGATGACTATGATCGTCACTCAAATGACTACAACATTTAAAGTCTCGCAGATGACTACGACCATCAATTAGATGACCATGATATTTGAAGTCACGCTGATGACTATAACGCTTGACTATGAGACCTGACGTCACCTAGATGACTATAAGACCCGACGTCACCCAGATGACTGTGAGACTCGACGTCACCCAGATGACTATGGAACTTGAAGTCATACAGATGACTATGATACTCCAAGTCACGCTAATGGTTAAGGTACCCAAAGTTACCCAGAAGACTACGATACCTAAAGTTACTCGGATCTTAGTGTTGTACTTTATATAATGAGATTATATATGAATGGACCGATGTGAATTATTATTTATCAACATGTCGTTTATCATAAAAATTTAATACACATTAATTCGATGATTGTATGTAGATCAGTCTGAATTCTAAGTAGTCATGAACTCATATGCATGTCTACTGGATCTTTTGATTGACTAGTTAAGATTTGTTTGAAAAACAAGCCAGTGACTTTTATTTTGGAGATTCAGTGATATGAATGGCTGAAACATGATCTTACAAGATTTGGAATCCAAGCTATCCTAACAATCTGTAATCTCTAAGAGCAATTTCATATTTATAGTAGAGTAATAATAGAATTAATAAATAAGATTATTTAATTAAAGAGTTTAATTAATAATCTGATTTATTGAAGTTTAGGATTATAGGTTCATGTTCCCCAAGCCACATATGTACTACGCATTCTAGGGTGTGAATATTTCAGGACATGAGAAAATGACTTACTTATAAATGAAATTTATTTTGGGTAAGTACATAATTATGAGATAATTATGTGTGGTTAATTAATTAATAATTAATGAATTGAATTATTTTTATACATATTAATATAAGTTTCGAAATTAATATATATATATAATTACCAATTTTTTTTAATTATCGATAAGTGAAACAAAATATCTAATTTATGAAATTAGATAATTAAATTATAATTAGATAATAATTTGGATCAACTAAATCTCTTATTTATGAAATAACAGATAATTTAGTTGATATGGATAAGCATACATCTTAGTTTTGAATTAACTAATATCTAGATATTTAATTTGATTAAAATAAATATTTAATAAGGAGTAATTACCACGTGTCAATCACTGATTGAGTATCAAAGATTGACATGGACTATTGTAGTGTCATGTGGCACTACAGTAGTGGGTGTACAACACTATAGTGCCACATGGCACTATAGTGGTGCCATGAGGGGATGGGACTGGCAGTGGGACTGGCTATGGCGGTGGTTGCCGGCGGTGATGGGGCGGCAATAGGAGAGTCCTATCGTTGATGGCAACTGCTGTCACTTTTAGAGAAGCTTCGTACAAACTCTGATACCAACCAATCGTATTACCGTAGGGTTTGATGATAACCCTCAATCAATCAATTGTCTTTTTAAATTTCGAAATTATTGTAATTTTAAAATTAATTTTTAATTTTTAACTTTATGAAAATTAGAAATTAATTTTTAGTTTTATGAAAATTAGAAATTAAATTTTAGTTTTTAATTTTATGAAAATTAGAATTTAATTTTTAATTTTTAATTTTATGAAAATTAAAAATTAATGGGTTGATTGGGTTTGACCCCAATTTAACCAAATCAAATAAAGTGTTTATTTGATTAAGTCAATGTCAACTATTTTAAGAGGATAATTATAGAATTAATTTTGGTTAAGAATAATTGTTTTTCTTAATTAAATAGAATTTTGTTTAAAGCTTGGAGATTATGAAGATGGATATCAAGAGGAGAAGGAAATATTTAAGAAATATGTATTCTTGAAGTCCGCTATGTAGTTTTATTTCTTTATTTCAAAGGTTGTAATTTAGAAGTACTCAACAGTCACTTGATCTATTATTATTTTAATTATAAATAATATTTTAATTGTTATGTTTGATAACATGTCCGTGCATTAGTCGATCACATGTCATACATGAAAATCTCACATAATTTTATTTAGTCATTTATCTCATTTGTAGAAACATAATTTATTAGGATTGTCTTAATATGTTTATATGTATTATTTTATGAAATCAATTATATGTGAAATGCTAGGTTTTAATTAGTTAAAACTTGATAATCACACCACACTAAGGGCTATAGTAACATTTAGGATAACCGACTTTAGTAAAATAATTTTATTAAATTTTGATGAATATAATTAATTAGTTAATCTAAATTCACCTAATTATGACTTATGCATTTTTAGATGGTTAAATTAACTTAGACCAATGAGATTGACATAACTGATTATTAAAATTTATAGGGTTATTATTTTAACTTGTAATTAATTTAGAATTAATTAATTAGTTAAAATGGAAACACATAATCCTAAAAAGTGAGTGGAGAAGTTTGACATGTCAATATGAAATACGGTCTCCATTATTAATACAACACCGTGAGGTACAGTAAGGGCCTCGAGATGGCTTTATTTTCATCCCCCTAAGAAAACTTTCGAGCTGTACCAATAACAAGGTTGGACTTCTTAAGAAGATAGGAGAATATGATGTAGTTTAGTTTTAACCAACCTTAAAGCAGCATATTCTAATGAAGTCATGGAATCTGAAATGATGGGTTACATTCACAAAGTCACAATTAAGTTTCATGTGGATAGTTGTGACTTGACCGAACAAGCGATACATTATTGTTAAGAGCGAAAATATGAGATATTTTAAGTTTTAATTAATAAGGATGAGAATGTCTCATAAACAGTCTGAGGTTAATCTGACTGGCCCTAAGGTAGTACATTAATCATTTGGTTGTTTTATCGTGATTAGTAAATGTTAAATTTTGTGTGTTTATTATGTTGCATTCATGCATTTAAATCTTATATGTTTTAAATTTCAGTTATCATTATTATGTCTATCATGGACAACCATGCTACTACTATATACTCGCTCTCGAGAAATTGAATGGTGATAATTTTGTATGTTGAAAATCAAATATGAACTTAATGCTAATTTGTGAGAACCATAAGTTCGTTCATACCGAAGAATGTCCTGAGGAGCCAGCTGCTAATGCCTCTAAGAATGTTTGGAATAAATATGATGCTTGGATCATATCAAACAACAAGGCGAAGTGCTACATGCTTGTGAGCATGAATGATATTCTGAGAACCAAGCATTAAAGCATGAAGACTGCCTATGAGATTATGGAATCTCTACAGGTGATGTTTGGGTAGTAGTCTGATCAAAATCGTCATGAGGCCACTATGAGCTATATGACAACTAAGATGAGAAAGGGTACTTCTGTGTGAGAACATGTTTTGAACATGATCAATATAATGCATGAAGCAGAAGTACATGGAGCAACCATTGATGAGCGGACTCAAGTTAGCATTATACTTGAGTCTCCTATACCAGCTTTTTCTACATTCACGACCAACTATGTTATGAACTAGTTGTAATTCAACGTGACCCTATTGTTGAATGAGCTGTAGACTTTTGAGTCACTCAACCTTAGAAATCAAAGAGGGTGAGAAAAATATTATCGAGCAAAAGCCTTCTTCCACTATTAAAAGTAACAAGAGGAAGAAGATCAATGGGAAGGGCAAAAGTAAGAACAGGAAAGGGAAGAAAGACAAGACATCACCAAAAGTCAAGAAGAACAAAAAGACAGCAAGCGCAAAGGAAAATATTTTCATTGTGGGGTTGAAGGTCATTGGAAGAATAACTGTAACAAGTATCTCTCGAAGCCGAAGAAGAAAGGTAAATATGATTTACTTGTAGTCGAAGCTTGCTTAGTGGAATATGATTTATGATCCTGGATACTTGATTCAGGAGCCGCTACCATGTATGTTCTTCTTTGCAGATGCTTGATTCGTCAAGAGAACTGGCTGATGGCGAGGTCATTTTGAGAGTTGACAGTGGTGCACATGTGTCAGCTAAAGCATTAGGGACAGTCTACTTACTTTTTGGATATGATTATTTCATTTTGAATCATGTTTATTATATTCCTGGATTTTGAAAATTTTGATTTATCTTTCATTTTTACAAGAACAATTTTTCAAAATTTCTTTTATTAATAAAAAATTATTATTTCAAAGAATGGATTTGATATTTGTCTTGTAAAAGTTATAAATAGACTGTATAAGCTTAAACTGATTGAACGCACAATAAATAATTCTAAATTATTTAAAGTAGCAAAATATAAAACTAAAAAATGACAAAGAATTTCTCATGATGATGATAACACATATCTTTGGAATCCTAGTTTGGGACATATTAATCTAGATAGGATAAACATGTTAACAAAGCATGGTACTTTGAGAGAACTAAAAGTTGAAACTCTTCTTGTTTCTCAATCTCGTCTAGAGAGTAAAATGACCAACCTTTATCTGAAAAAGGCCAAAGAGCCAAGGAACCACTTGAGCCAATACATAGTGATGTCTATGGACCAATCAAAGTACAAGCTAGAAGTGAGTATGAGTATTTCGTCACCTTTATTGACGTTTACTCAAGATATGGTTATACTTACCTGATGCAAACAAAGTCTAGAACTTTTAGAAAGTTTAAAGACTTCAAAGCTTAAGCTAAAAAGCACTTAGGTAAATCAATGAAAACCCTTCGATCCGATCGAGGTGGTGAATACTTGAATTTAGAATTCAAGGATTATTTGATGGAGCGTGGAATCCTATCCCAACTCACAGCATCTGGAACACCACAACAAAATGGTGCTGCAGAGAGGAGAAATCAAACTTTATTGGATATGGTTAGGTCGATGTTAAGCTACTCATCACTGTCACTTATATTTTGGGGATATGTACTACACACGGCAACTTACATTTTGAATGTAGTGCCCTCTAAGTCTGTAAGAAAGACGCCTTTAGAGTTAACGCCTTTAGAGTTAACGCCTTTAGAGTTATGTAATGGCTCCATACCTAGTTTGCGTCATTTCCGTAGATGGGGTGTCCAACTCACGTTCTTAGACCCAAGACCAGAAAGTTAGACTCAAGGTCTGAGATATGCAAATTCGTAGGCTATACTCCAGATACTAGAGGTGGGTATTTTTATAGTCATAAGAATCAAAATGTGTTTGTGTCGACAAATGCAACCTTCCTTGAGCATGACTATATGTCAAACTACAAACCCAGTAGAAAAGTAGTTCTCAAAGAATTAGCGGTTGGTGAGATCAGACCACCTTCAATTTCTACTAATAAACGATAAACCAGAGAAACCACAGTTCATGCAAAGAAAACCCTAGTGCAACACTGTAGTGGGAGGGTTCTGAGATAACCAGTTCGCTACGAACTAGAAGAACATGTCCTAGTGTCAGACACTGATAAGTACCACCCATTATCTTAAGAAGAAGCAATGGATAATCCTGAAAAGGAGAAATGGCAAGAAGCCATGAACCAGGAAATGGAATCTATATATTCTAATTCCGTTTGGGAACTTGTAGATCCACCTGGAGATATTAGGCCCATTGGATGTAAATAGATCTTCAAGATGAAAAGAGGTGAAAATGGGAAAGTAGAGACTTTCAAGACATGGTTAGTAGCCAAGGGCTATACACAAAGCGAATGATTTAATTGTGAAGAGACATTCTCCCCTGTGGCAATGCTGAAATCCATTCGTATCCTTTTGGTTATAGTAGCTAGTTTTGACTGTGAGATATGATAAATGGACGTCAAAACAGCTTTTCTGAATGACTCTCTTGAAGAAAGCATCTATATGATGCAATCAGAAGGGTTCGTAGAAAATGGGAAAGATCAGAAAGTATGCAAGTTGCTTAAATCTATTTATGGATTAAAGCAATCATCTAGATCTTGGAATCTTACATTGATGAGATTATAAAGTCTTATGGTTTCGAGAAAAATGTTGATGAAACCTGTGTTTATAAGTACATCAAAGATAAGATAATGGTTTTTTAGTTCTTTATGTTAATGATATTCTACTCATTGGAAATGATGTAGAAACTCTGACAAAAGTGAAAAAGTGGTTTGCTAAGAAATTCCAAATGAAAGATTTAGGAGAAGTATGTTATGTTCTGGGCATCTGAATCCTAAGGTATAGAAAGAATAAGCTCTTGGCACTTTCTCAGGCATCTTATATTGATAAGGTGCTGGAGAGATTATTCTCTATGGAGAATTTCAAGGAAGGTCTACTACCGACCAAACATGAAATTGTCTTTCCCAAGGAACAATGTCCTAAGACACCTTAGGAGGAAGAAAATATGAGAAAGGTTCCTTATGCTTCAGCAGTAGGAAGTCTCATGTATGTCATGTTATATACGAGACCGGACATCTGTTATGCAGTGGAAATTGTCAGTCGTTATCAATCGAATCCAGGTTTAGAACACTGAAGGCATGTCCAATTGCTCCAATGATTCTAAGTCGGGTATTTACATTGAAGCCTACAGATCTCTCTTATCTGAGAGAAGGAGTCTTAAGTTAAATCATATTCCCTGATCTTGAAATGAAGTGGATCTGAGTGCCCGCTTTGGTCTTTCTATTCCCAGGTTTTCTCATTTGTGGGAGTCAACATCCCATGTTGTTGTTGACATTTATCTTGTGGAATAGTTTATTGTGGAATAGTTTATTTATAGTTTAGAAAAAAACATCTACTCACTTAAGAGTCTTTAATATTAATGTTATTTATGAGTAAATCACATTCTCAAATATCTTAAGAGAACGAGAAATTATATGCTTATTTATTCAGGTGGAGACCTGAATCGCACTGGATATACTGATTAAGAATCAGATAAGGATAGTCAAAAGTAGATGTCTGGGTCATACGCTGAGGTGATCTAAATATTATAAAGATAACGTTGGATCATAATCTGGATCTGAGTGTGTGGGGATAATGTTGGATCAAAACCAGGCTGTCCCATTTACCAAGACACTTCCTGCGAAGTAGTTTGAGGGACATGTGTGAAACAGTGGATTGTGTGAAACAATGGATTGAGAGAAATGCCACATTTACTTTAGGGTAAGTAGGAGATTGTTTGGGGTTATGCCCTTAAAGCATGTGTATTGACATTTTGATATGAAATTTAATGAGCATTACATTTTCTTAAAATTGTTCTTTTAAATTAGTGTCGAATAAT
This sequence comes from Datisca glomerata, assembly GCA_003255025.1. NCBI lineage: Eukaryota > Viridiplantae > Streptophyta > Magnoliopsida > Cucurbitales > Datiscaceae > Datisca > Datisca glomerata. The sequence continues at coordinate 427,639 of QANY01000568.1, forward strand.
TTATATAAATATCTGAAAATTTTATATTCATTAATGAGACTATGATCATGTATTAGTACGAGAGGATTAAGATTATAGATAATGAATAAAATTGTCAGCAACATATTAAAGTATACAATCTTTAATGAATGATTGCTAGTACGGTTCACTAAGCATTATAAGACATGTGATCTAGATCTAGATCATTGATGTGGATAAACATCTTAGTGAATGTACTTTATATGATGAGATTATATATGACTGAACTGATGTGAATTAATATATTTATCAACGTGCCGTTTATCATAAAGATTTAGTACACATCAATTCGATGATCATATGTAGATTAGTTTAAATCCTGAGTAGTCATGAACTTATATGCATGTCTACTGGATCTTTTATTTCACTCGTTAAGGTTTAATTGAAAAACATGCTAGTGAATTTTTTATTTTGGATATTTAGTGATATGGATGGCTGAGAACATGATCTTACAAAATTTGGAATCCAAGTTTTCTTGACGGATCGTATATTGGTTCTCTAAGTGTTAATTCTAGAACTGAATGGTTATTGAGCTTAAATTTATAATAAGATTATAAATTAGTCATTCACTAGCAGATTAATGGTATTTAAGGATCAAACAGTAATTAGAAGGGTAAAATGGTAATTTTTTATCAGTTCTAATTTACGAACCAATAATTAGAAGACATAACTACATAAAATGATTATATCAGTGTACTACATGAGAATACTCTATAAATACAATTTGTAATCTCTAAGAGTGCAATTCCATATTTATAGTGGAGTAATAAAAATTAATAAATAAGATTATTTAATTAAAGAGTTTAATTAATAATCTGATTTATTGGAGCTTATGATTATAGGTCCATGGTCTCCAAAGTCACATATGTACTACGCAGTCTATGGTGTTCAGGACATGAGAAGATGACTTACTTGCAAATAAATTTTTATTTTGGGACAAGTACATAATTATGAGATAATTATGTGTGATTAATTAATTAAATTATTTATATATGTTAATATAATTTTCAGATCTAGTGTATATATATATATATATATATATAAATAATTATCGATTTTTTTAATTATTGATAAGTCAGACAAAATATATAATTTATGAAATTAGATAATTAAATTATTATTAGATAATAATTTAGATCAACTAAATCTGTTACTTATGAAATAACATATAATTTAGTTGATAGGGATAATCAGATATGTTAATTTATATTAACTAATATCTAGATATTTAATTTGATTAAAATAATTATTTAATACGCAATAATTGTCACATGTCAATTACTGATTGTGTATCAGAGATTAACGTAGACTACTGTAGTGCCACATGACACTATAGTAGTGTGTATGCAATAGTGTAGTGCCACATAGCACTACAGTGGTGCCGTGATGACATTTTTACCAAGAGTCAATTGACAAATATGAAGAAAGCTCGTCTCAGTCACAAGATGTTGTGAGACGCCATCATGAACCAGCAACAAACACTTAGATAATTGGACACAAGCTATACTGTTTGACGATCTCAACGCTAGCATATGTTTAACACTCGATTAAGTACAAAGACAGAGTCATGGGTAAAAGCTCATGGCTCCCTCCAGAACATATTTCCTGACTCTATCACTATGCTCTAGACTCAAAAAGTGGGGGTAAACTGTGGGGGAGAAAAAACACTCGAGCTAAAGCCCACTCAATAATATTTCTGAACAATGCCCAATTAGGGGTGTTCAAAATAATCTCGAACCGACCAAACCGAACCAAAACTAAACCTAAAATAATCGGTTCGGTCGGTTATATATTACCTCTGTTCGGTTCGGTTCAGTATTTATGCTGACTCAAGTTCGGTTTGGTTTAAAAATCATGTGATTTTAGACCGAACCAAACCGAACCGAAGTATAAATAAATAAATAAATCATATATATAGACACACACACACACACACACACACACACACACACAGTACAAACCCTAGTCCTTTAGTCTTTCTCCTTCGTCTCTCTCCTCTCACACGCAGAAACCCTTCTCCTTTGTCTAACTTTCTCCTCTCACTGTGAGAGTCTCACACGCAGAAGCTTATTCCCCCTCGTCTAACCCTCATTCCCCCTCTGATCTTCTAACTCTCTCATTCCCCCTCTGATCTTCTAACTCTCTCCTTCCTCTTCTGATCTTCTAACTCTATCTTTCCCCTATCTTCTATTCGATCTCTTTCCTTCCCCTTCTTTCTTCTCTTTGAACCCTCACTCCCTCAGATCAGATATACTTCGAACCCTCACTCCCTTAGATCTTCTTTAAACTTCACACCCTCAGATCTACTTCGAAGCCTTACTCCTTCAGAGCTGCTTCAAAGCTTCAAATCTACTCAAAGCACAGATATGCATTTGCTCGCATCCTCACCATCAGATATGCTTGCACCCTGAGAGGATGGCTTTGTTTATTTGAGGATTTGTTCATATGCTCGCATGTTCAGAATCAGATTTGCATCTTTGAACCCTAAAAGGATGGCCTTGTTCATCGTACCTTCAGATCTGCTCGCGGTTGATGTCAGAAATACGTTTTTGCATATAGAGTTTGTTATTGTAGATTATAAGTATTTTTTCTTGATTTAGGGTTTGTAATTATAAAATTTAAATTTATTTGTACTAATCTAGGGTTTGTAATAACAAATTTAAGCTTGATTTTTTTATTTAGGGTTCTTAATAATAGATTTTAATTTCAATTTGTATTGATTTTTCTTGTAGATGTATGTAAGGAATATATTTTTGTTTGTGGGATTGTAATAACAGATTCTAAAATGTCTTAATCCTAATTTTGATATTTAAATATTAGTTTGAAGATATGTAAAGTTTGCAGGTTTGATGTTGTAATTTTCGTGGCATATTTTTTACATTGTTAATGTCGAACCGACGAACCAAACCGAACCAAAACTCACGGTTAGATTTGGTTCAGTTCTTTTGATCTTCACGGTTCGGTTAAGTTCTTTTGACCTTTACGGTTCGGTTCGGTTCAGTACACAACCAAACTGAAAGTTTCGGTTCGATTTGATTTTTTCCCAAATAACAGATCAAACCAAACCGTGAACACCCCTAGGCCCACCAATACTCTGATTTCTTGGGTAGGGCCCATATTAAGTTCAAACCGAGGACTCCTTTGTAATCGAAGTCATCATGATGACCAAGGCACCATCCGCGTCTAGATCGATGGACACGACCCCACATATACTTACACTACCGAGGTCACACAGGATGATGAGGTAATCTCATACCTAGGATCGTGACTACTCGAGATGGTCGATATCATTTTCCTATCTCGATAAGATATAATAATCAGTCATACAAGGAAATGATAGCACACATCAAATCTATCAGTCAATCTCAATGGTTGTTAAAGATGATAAGATGATAACCAAAATATCTTGATCAGAAAATATTCTACGTGAATATCCACTCCTTATTAGAATAAGGAAGAAGATACACTGAGCATGGCCGTTTGACTGATACAGAAAATCATTATTAATATATGACGGTCCCCATTAAACAGTAAGTAATTCTCTATATTGCTAATATTATTTTAGACTCTCCAATGACTTGATCATCGAAGTGTATTAGGTGGGGCAACATCCTGGTGACTGCTTACTGCTTTCATGATCGTTCTTGAGATTTGCAGACCTTGGACGAACCACCAAGTGGCGCGTGGCGGACCCCTCGATAGTCGATGCTGGCATATTTTTCACAACAACAGCCTTTATCACCCTTAATACCATAAGTGAAGGGGCGTAACTGTTTTAAGAAAACTGTACAAACATGACTCGGCTTTGGTTTCTTATTATTTCTACTATGTACGTATAGTTTTCATGTTGGTAAATAATTTTTTTTACATTTTGTGGTTACTCTATTAACTTTACTTTCCCTAATTAAATTATTTATCTATCGTAACTAATATATTTACAGAATTGTTGTATTATTATTTTTTCCATTTAATGTTATAATGCAATACACAATCTTAAAACAATCTTAAAATAGTTAATTCTATACAAGTTATTTGCATTATAGGATTAATTTTTGCAAATTAATTTGGTTTAAAAAATTGTCCACAAATTATTTTGGAAATTTATTTGGGGTTTTTCAAACTAAAAAATTTATTTTAAATTTTCTCCAAAATTTCATAATTGGAAGTAACTATACAGAGAGTTTTGTCTAGGAAATTAGAATTTAAGTGGACTCGTCCCTCCAATTACCTAGGAACTGAATACTGTTGAGAAGGCTGGTCTTGGATTGGGTCTAAGAACCCCACAAGTTCGCCTTAACAATTATCTATAAAAATGCTATTAGGTTTGAAAAATATTGGGAAAATTAGCATATTTTTATCTTTCAGAAAATAACATAATTTTCAATGTGTTTATACACTTCTGGTTTATATTTCAGATAAGAAAATATGGCAACTAAAACCAACAACAATGTTCCAGTGAACAATGCTAGTAAAAATCAAGGGCTGAACCCTACTGTTAGGACTCAAATGGTAAATTTGGGTCTGCAGAACCTTGTTGTGACCCATGTAGCCCGTATGGTACCAATGTCTATGCCCATTTCTCATGGAGAGAAACCTAAGAAATTTAACGGTTTGAATTTTAAAAGGTGGCAACAAAAGATGCTCTTTTACCTAACAACGTTGAATCTGGCAAAATACTGGACCGAAGAAGCTCCTAAACTCAATGATGATGAGCAGGATTTCCAAACGATAAGTGTTATTGATGCTTGGCAACATTCTGATTATTTATGTAGAAATTACATAATGAATGGTCTTGCTAATTCTTTGTATAATGTTTATTCTAACAAGAAAATAGCAAATGAGCTATGAAAATATCTTGAACGAAAGTACAAGACTGAGGATGCAGGAGCTAAGAAATTTATTGTCGGCCTCTTTCGAGAGTTTAAATGGGGAATTCCAAAATGGTAATAAGTCAAGTGCAAGAACTTCAAATTATCCTACACGAGATTCATGTTGAGGGAACGATGCTGAGCGGCTTGTATTATTGAGAAATTTCCTCCTCGATGGAAGGAAATGAGCATCGAAGATATTATTATTCGACTTTGAATCAAAGAAGATAATAGGCTATCCGACAGAAAATGGTCAAACCCTGTTGCTACAACAAAGGCTAATATTATGGAGCATGGTCAAGATTTTAAAGCCAAGAAGACCAACAATAAAGGAAATGGTCCAAACAAGCTAGGACCTAAAGGATGAGTTTCTAAGAAATCAAAGTTCAGAGGCAAGTACTACAATTGTGATAATTTGGGTCACAAATCATCTGAGTGTAGACTGCCTAAGAGAAACAATGAGGTTAATGTGATTGACAACATTGCTCAAGACATTTCTGATATCAACCTCTCAACAACGATTCTAAGGTCAACATGGTTAGATCAAATCCATAGGAATGGTGGATTGACACTGGGGCTACCCGCCATGTGTGTTCTGACTGTGGGATGTTCTCTACCTTTGAAGCTATCAAACATAGAGAGAAGATGTTCATGGAGAACTCGACTACCTCTGAGATCAAAGGCCAAGAAAAAGTGGTGTTGACTATGACTTTTAGGAAGGAATTGACTCTAAATAATGTACTGTATGTACCTGAAATCCGTAAGAACCTTGAATAACCATTGATTTCGTATTTGTGTCAAACAAAATTGTTTTGTCTAAGAGCGGAATGTATGTTGGTAAGGGTTATATGAGTGATAAAATGTCCATACTCAATGTAATGACTTTGGTCAAACCCAATATTAATAAAACTAGTTTTTATGCTTACTTGCTTGAGTCTTCCAATTTATGACATGGTAGTCTATGTCATGTTAATTAATACTTTGTATAAATTATTTAACTTGGATTCTATACCAACATTATACATTGATTCCAATCACAAGCGTGGAACTTGTGTAGATGCAAAATTAATGAGGTCATCATTCTAAAATATTGAAAGAAACACCGAACCACTTGATTTAATTCACAGTGATAAATGTGATTTAAAATTGTACAAACAAGAGGTGGTAATAAGTATTTTATTATTTTTGTTGATGATAGTACAAAATACTGTTATGTATATATATGCTAAAGTTGATGATAGTACAAAATATTGCTATAGAGAAATTTATTCTCTATAGAAATGAAGTTGAGAATTAACTCAATAAGAAAACTAAGGTGCTAAGAAGTGATAAGAGTGGTGAGAATGAATCACCATTTGTTGAGATTTGTGCTCAACATGTGATTATACATGAAACCACAACACCTCATGCACCTCAATCTAATGGTGTTGCTGAGCGTAAAAATCGTACATAAAAAGAAATGATGGATGCATTGCTGATTAGTTCTGGATTACCTCAGAACACGTGGGGAGAGAAATGATGAATGCATTGTTAAAGAGCAAGAATGAGGCTATAGATAAATTTATTCTCTATAAAAATGAAGTTGAGAATCAACTCAATAAGAAAATTAAGGTGCTAAGAAGTGATGGGGATGGTGAGTATGAATCGTTATTTGTTGAGATTTATGCTCAACATGGGATTATACATGAAACTACAACACCTTATTCACCTCATTCTAATGGTGTTGCTGAGCGTAAAACCCATACACTAAAAGAAATGATGAATGCATTGTTGATCAGTTATGGATTACATCAGAACATGTGGGGAGAAACTGTCTTGACGGCTAACTATCTTTTGAATAAGATACAAAAAAAGAAAGAGAATAAGATGTCATATGAGTTATGGAAAGGTAGAAAACCTTCATACAAATGCTTACGAATGTGGGGATGCCTCGCTAAGGTGATGGTACCTACACCCAAAAATGTGAAAATAGGATAAAAACTATTGATTACATTTTTATTGGTTATGCAAACAACAGTAGTGCGTATCGATTCCTTATGTATAAATCTAGCAATCCTGAGATTCACAAAAATACGATAATGGAGTTTAGGAATGCATCATTCTTTGAACATGTATTTAAAAAGACTTCTTGAGACTATTGATGAAGAAGATAGTCTGAACCAACATGAAGAAATCGAGATAAAACCTAGAATTAGTAAAAGAGTGAGGACATCAAAATCTTTTGGTCTTGATTTTCTGACTTATACGATTGAAAATGAATCAAACTTTCAACGAAGCTGTGAACTCTAATGAAGGTCCTTTTTGGAAATAGGTTATTAAGAGTGAAATTAATTCAATTTTATAAAATCATACTTGGGAATTAGTGGATCTTTCACCTGGTTGTAAATCTTTGGGTTCCAAGTGGATTTTCAAAAGGAAATGAAAGCCGATTGATCAATGGATAAATACAACGCTAGACTTGATTATTTTGATACATATTCTCCGGTGTCAAGAATAAACTCTATTAGGATGGTACTTGCAATCATAGCTTTGTGAAATCTTGAAGTACATTAAATGGATGTGAAACAACCTTTCTAAATAGAGTTTTAGGGGAAGAAATTTACATGGAACAATCGGAAGGGTTTTTCGCTCCTGGACAAGGAAAAAAAAGTCTGTAAATTAGTCAAATCATTATATGGTTTGAAACAAGCACTAAAACAATGACATGGGAAATTTGACAGTCACATTATATCAATTGGATTAATAATCATTGAATGTGATAAATGTATGTATGTTAAAGATATAGAGAATGGATGTCATTGTGTGTTTGTATGTTGATGATATGCTTATCGTTAAGAGTAATGATGAGATGATCAAATCTACGACAGATATGTTAAAATCTAGATTTGATATGAAAGACATAGGACTTGCTGATGTTATATTGGGAATAAAAATAAAAAGAACATCAGATGGACTTATTTTAAGTCAATCTTATTATGTAGAAGGACACACTTATGCATGTTTTCACACTAGTAGGAGCTGTCATAGCATGAAAATCCTCAAAACAGACAGTTATAGCTAGATCCACTATGAAATTTGAGCTTATAGCTTTAGACAAATGTGAGGAGGAGGCTGAGTGGCTACACCACTTCCTAGAGGATATTCCTAGATGGGCAAAGCCTGTGCCACCAATATGCATACATTGTGATAGTCAAAGTGCTATTGGAAGAGCTCAAAGTAATATGAATAATGGTAAGTCTAGAGACATTTATTGTAGACATAATACCATTAAACAACTACTCTTGACTATGTGAAGTCAAAGGATAACACTTTGAATCCATTAACCAAAGGGTTAAATCAAGAGTTGAAAAGTTATCGATATTGGACTAATGCCCATGTAAAAATAAGTTGATACGAAGGAAACTCAACCTAGTTGACTGGAGATCCTAAGATCTAGGTTCAAAGGGATAACCTAAATGTATAAACTTAGCTGGATCACTGTGGGAATTTTTCCTGTCCATTCCTATTATGAAAATAGTAATGCCCGTTGGAGATTAGGTTAAGATGCGCTTTTAATGATTCTTATGCACCGAAAACTGTGAGATCTGAGCGGAGTAATGCGGGTTTACTCTTAAATTAAGAGATCACTTATGTGAGAGTGAAGTGGGACCGCTTCTATAGGAATTGTCAGGGCTGGCTCCTGTGTGTAGTATGTCATCGTTTACGTAAAAGGTCGAATAGTTCAAAGACATCGTGTCTATTGGTCAGCTAATAAAGTAAACATACTTATACAATGGAAGGTTTAAAGGGTAAAACCTACCTATCTTATACAGGTTTTGGAACGTAGAATTCTATCACCATGGTTAGTGTGTCGTTGGTTGTCAAATTTCATTCATGTGGGGAATTATTAGAAAATTGGGTATTTTGTACACCATTTTTGTCGATAAATTTTAGAAAAAAATTTATGTAGGATCCACTACGTAAAGGTATAAGGTCTTTGGATATTTGAGTTCTCCTTCGCAAGTACATCAAAAGCCACTGTTAATTTGTCAAAATTGGTTTTGGAATGAATGGGAAATTATCTCTCAAAGTGAGCTAATTGAGAATGAAAAAATTGTAAAAATCTCACATTGGAAATGGAGGAAAGGTTTGAGTGGTATATATTGATATGTTAGTATCAATGGTGGTAACCTGATAAGCCTATGGGCTCTCTCTATTATGACCACCTCTAAATGAGCCAACGGGCTGTATTTTGCTCCAAAAATATTTTTCCTCCTCATAGGAAACCCAAAGGTCATGGAATATGGATTATTCTTATAAATTAAGGCCCAAAACGTTTTTTATTTTTGTAAATTAAATAAAAAATGTTTTAGACTTAATTTTTTTGATTACATGGTCTTTTAATGAGTTAAATATCTTTTATTACACACCTCATCCATGAGTAGTGTAAAAGTAGGCTTTCCCCTCCTCATTTTACATACAAAAGAAGATTTCAAGCTATCTTTTACTCTTAATATTTATTGTTTTAGTATTTTACATATTTGGGGTTATAACGGTAAAATTATATAGATTTTTGTTGACTATTTAATCTGTCCGCTAAAATATTAATAATAAATATACTGACTATTTTGTAAAATAAATTTTTAAAATGATATATTCAGTTAGAAAACTTCATATTTCTTTGACCAAACATGATTTTTATGTATTTACCAGGAGGATCTGCTATTTATCTTACCTCTCAAGATATTTTGTGATTAGAATATATATTCAAAACCAAAACATGATCGTACAAAATATAAGGTACATACCTCATGCTCAAAAGATACATTAACAAAACAAAACAAAAAGACTACGTTAATATTAGGCAAAAGCCTAACTTTAGGCATGAAGCCTGTGGACAGAATAAAAAGAAATTATCTTATGAACGCATGCATTTCCATTCTCTGTTAGCTAGTTCCCAAAACTTGCCATTTGCCAATAGATGACAAAAAGCAAAGCAATTGTTTGAATATATAAGTCAAATGAAGTAAGGAAGAAAATAATTCAAACAAAAAATACCAACTTTGTTGAAAACTGAAATTTAAATAATAGTCAGTCCAACCATATCTTCCAACTTCTCCATCAATTTGATTAATATTTCAAAGCAAACAAACCCTTCCGGTAAGGTAACTCCACATTGTCCGAACTATGTGCTATATACCAAGAAGTGAAATTCGTCAACGATTTTATCACCCTTTTCTTTTTTAACTAATTTAATTTTTTTATGGAGAAAATACTAACTTGTTTGGTTTGATTTAAAATTTATCTGTTAAATTTGATGGTTGCTAGACTGAGGTTTAGTCAAAATATTTTACTAGCCTATGATATAATAAATGTTAATGTTAATGTTAAAATGTTAGACTAAAATTTAACAGAATTTTTTTTGTTAAATCAAGATCAAACATGATGGTAATTTAATCTTATCTCTTATGAAAAAGTTTTCATTTCATTGAGAAAAGTTAATATCTTTATTTCGCTTTTTTCTGTCTCAAGGTTTTCCTGCTATAATTTTTCATAATAATAATAATAATAAATACTTAATTTCTAGCTATAATAAGAACCGACATGACTATTGTCAGCCAGTGGTCCACTAATTTCATGATTTCTCATAGTGAAACAAAAGTTCAAATAAGAATGTAATTAATTTGACAGAATGTTTCTCATAGTGGCAGCATTTAACATAATGCCATGGTCCTCCATTCTTGACCCGTTTGAAGATTACCGTAAATTTGTAGTATTTTAGCTCTCTACTTGATGGAAAATTAAAATTTACAAGATTCAAAATTTAATTTGTAATGATTAATTAATGCTACCGCTTATTAATTAATGTTGAGAAGAATGAAGAAATATTACAAAAGAAGAGGAAGAATAATATATATTTGTCTTTCAAAGCAAATTTTTCTCTCAAAATGAGTATAAGAAAAATTAAGTTATGAATCGCAAACAAGAGAAGACATCGTATTTATAGGTAATAAGTGTGGAGTTCACCGGGAACCTAACACTTACATATACTATTATTTTCTATTAAAATAAAAATATTTTACACTACAATTTTTGACTAAAATAAAAAAGGACAAATAGTTACATAATCTTTGGACAACTTGTACAATAATTTCACAAGAAGACAAAATATAAAGAATCTTGGTAATTGCTATCTAAAAATCATATCTTGATTATTTGTGCATGTGGATGAGTCATTATTGTTGTCTTGAAAAATCATCATGACTATTACTACATATTAGGAGAGTCATTGTGATATTTGAAATTGTTATTCCTTCAAATTTCTTGATTTCATCATTAGTATTTTTCCAATGATATATTCCTCTATTTATCAAATTATTAGAATTTTTGGCATTTTGCCAATGATAAATTCAATCATTGATTAATCTGATGATTTTGCCATAAATATTCTTGTTCTTGTTCTTATTCTTATTATTTTTTCCTCTTTTATTTATTTATTCATTCATTCATCATCACTTAGATTGACGTCATTAAATGAGTCTTATGCATCTTAAAATGTGTCATAATCTCATTGTGGCAAGATACGACCCTTTTGAGTATTTTGGTCATTCAATTGCTGGGGGTAGCCCTTCTGGAGGACTGAGCTACTTGGATATTTGGTTTGATTGAGTGACTTGACTCTACATATGATTCAGAGTCAGAATTATTGTCATTTTCTAAAAGAATAAACATTTTTTGAATTAATTCTTACTTCATTTTGGATTTAGGATTTGTGGCTTTGGCATTTGATTTTCTTTTTAAAGTGAGTTTGGATTCTTTAGATGAATTTGAATGGGATTGTCGGGTTTGAGGATTTTGGCTAATGGGCTCATTAATTTTAATGGAGTCTGGGCAAAAGGATTTGCCAAGCTTAGATTAGGATAGACATTTGCAAATTCATGGTTAATGGATGCAATGATTTTCTGAGTTTTAAATTTATCCCACTGTTTAATATAATACTGTCGGATGAGAATTCCTTCTTCAATTGCATATTGTCATTTAAGAATCCAATGTATTTTATATTTGTTTGAGAAACAAAGGAGTTGGGGAAATGAAGCCTCAATTGGAGATGGATTTTTAAAAACAAATTAAAATATTGTTAGAAATCAATTGGAAATAATTCTAAAACAGGACCATGAAATAGACTACCATCTTAAGAACCAATTTAAAAAACTTATTTTAAATTTTTTTTATCAAAATTCAAGAACCACGAGTGAGAAAAATCAATATTTTGATGTAGAAAAATTGTATGCCAAACATCAATATAATCAAAATAATTGTATTATATTTATTTAAAAGTATATTGAGAATGTAGAAGGAATGATAGCGAATCTTTCCTTCAGGACTTTTGATTGGGCCGATATTTGTAGATTTTGTTTTTAAGAGAATATCTTTGTAGAAACTGAGATTTTTGTCCTTGTAATCAACGACAAAGTGGAAATCAAGAATAAAATGGACTTATGCAATTTCAGCATGATCCTTCAAATGAGCAAATAAATGCTCAACATGAAAGAGATTTTTGCTAGGTATTTTTCAAAAATAAAGAGACGATTTTTTATATTTTGTAATTGGCTGGTTGAGCGATTGGGCATCAAAATGTTGAGAAATTGAGAATAGATCAAATTGATTGACAAAGGCTGATTGATAATTGAGTTTGATGGACCCAAGAACGGTTAATTGGTTAGGAGTGAAATCTATTTTTATTATTTGGGCCTTAAGAGCCATTTGTGGAGTCGAAAACTACCATTTGATTCTATCTTTTGAGGCTTGAGATCTAGACCCCATTTTGACGACCCTGTAAAAATTCACGAGTAAGGAAGTCAAGAATCGAATTATTAATGCCTTGAATAAATTTAATATCAAAATAAAAAATGATAAGAATAGACTACCATCTAGCAAAAAAATTTGGAAGCAATATTCTTGACATTTTTTTTCCAAAACATGTTTTGCAAACTTACGATCAATTTTTAAAAGAAATTTCTGATTTAATAAATCATCTTAAATTTTTTGAATACATAATACAACAACTAAAATTTCTTTCTTAATAGTACTATAATTAATTTGAGATTTGGACCAAATACCAGGCGTAAACCTGATAATTTGTTTAGGTGTTTGTGGAGAGATTTTTTGTAATAAGATACTTTCATATCCAAGTTCAGAGGCATCAATTTAGAAAATTTTAAAAGAATTATTAGTAAGAACGCCAAGACAAGGAAGTGTCTTAATATTAGTTTTAATTTTCTTAATTAAATTGGTATGGACAGTTGTCCATGGAGGGGGATTTTTCTTAAGCCTTTCAAAAAGAGGCTTGCAATCAATTCTTAAATTGTTATAAAAATCATATATGTAATTCATGGATCTTAAAAATCGTTGCAATTGGGTTTGCCAAGGATTTCATCAGAAAATTTATCAGCAAATTATATGACTCGGTCAATTGGTTTAGTAATGGAATAAAAGATCTCAAATTCTAGAAATCTAATTTTAGATTGAAACAATTTGATTTTGCTTGCAGAGATAACTAAATCATTTTACCTTATTATCTTGGCAAACAATTCAAGATGCTTTCAGTGTTGATCAATAGAAAATAAGAACATCATCAATGTAAATAATTGAAAAATCAGTAAATTGGTTGAAAAATTCATTCATTATATTCTAAAATCCACTATGAGCATTTTTAAGATTAAAAGACATTACATTCCATTCGTAATAACCGAATGGAGTTACAAATACAGTTTTGTACTTATCATTCTCATTTATTTGGATTTGTCAGAATCTAGATTTCATGTCAAACTTAGAGAATTTTACAGCATCTCCCAGTCTGTTGATTAAGTCTCTATTGTTTGGTATAAGACATCTTATCTATTCCAAAACATTATTAAGGGGTTTGTAATTAATGACCAATCTTGGAACTCCTCGTTCGATTCCGCTTGCCTTTTGGACATAAAAGACATAATAAGAACAAAGAGATTTGCTTTTCCTAATAATATTTTTATTAAGAAGTTATGTCACTTGCAGAATTCATCTGAATTGGTCGTGCCATTGTAGGAATATTCTTCTCATCAATCTCTTAATATAAGATAGCTGACAGTATGGTGCTTCTTATCATAGTAGTCATTTCTGTTTTGGTGACCGTTTTAATTTTTTAAAAAAACAGAACATTTTGGATATTTCGGTGTTCCGGTATTTCGTTTCGAAAAAAATTTAGACATAGAAAAATAATATTATAAAATTTATTATAAATAATATAATAAATAACTAGCAAGATACACATATTCGCATTAAAAAAACTTATTTATTTTGAGAACTCATACTTCATTCTAAGCATTCCAATTTATACAAAAGCATGAACGTAATTATTCACATGAAAAAATAAAAAATTGATATAGAAATCCCTCTATTAGTCTAAAAAATCACTCATTTAATCTAAAAATAATCACTCATTTATCTAAATTTATAATATAAACAAATAACACATTTGATCTAAACAAGTTACTCGTTTAAAAAAATAATCATAGAAAAAAATTTAACCAATTATAGAAGAGAAATTAACTCTACTAAATTAAAAAATTATTCTGGAACAAAAATGAAGTAAAAAAAAATTATTATTGAACAAAAATGAAGTAAAATAACAAGTTGCATTCCATGAGGTTTGAACCTTGTGTTGGTCGTCGCGGCGGGTGGGCGACTGAAGCGTTTTAAATAAGTAAACTTTTAATAAAAATGAATCTTTTAATAAAAAACTTGCGCAACGCCACGATAACCAAATAAAATCTTTTATTGAAAACTATTTTTCAATCAGTTAGAATCCATTACATATTTATAAGTTAAATCTACAACATACAATGTTAGGAATCATATACATATTATAATCTATATCAAGTGTCCTTGCAAAAATCAATCGATCATCTATTCCCACGAAATCATTCCGAGATTCACACTAAAAAATCTTCCAAGTCAATCATCAACGCACTAGGACGTGTGTGAGCACGTAAAATATTACAAGACACCTTTTATGTCTTTAGATGTTCTCAACACATGAGATCTAGAGATTTACTAAGAATGACTTTAGTTAGACGATTCTCTCAAAGAACGTGATGATTATTCTTTTAGAGATTTTATTAACATTTAATCATAGAAGAAAATCTCTTTGTCACCAATCGTGTTCTCAATTCAACTCTTGATTGACGAGTTGATGATATGATCAACTGATTCTCTCCTATTCATTCAACCACCAAGGCCATTAAAATAATATCTGTATATATTCTAGATAATGGCGTATCAGATTTTTAGGTATAAATTGAAATAATATTTAATTGTAAAATTATCAATTACAGTGGGACCTACAATAATTGTGCACAATTGTAGTGTCACATGGCACTGCAGTGTGTCGTGAGCCAGCAATGTGCCTCACGGCACCACTGTAGTGTCATGTGGCACTACAGTGTCACACACTTGTTATTGTAGTGTCACGTGGCACCATAGTAGTCCATGTCAATTTTTAGATTTTATTTTAATTTTCATTTTCAGACGTGTGTCGGACACTCCAGGACACGTTCCCAACGGTTTTGACATGTCAGAACATGTCGGTGTCCGACACTGACACTCTGCAGAAATAGAAGTGTCGATGGTTCTAAGCGGGCCATTATAACCACCACGGTAGCTCTCAGAAACCGCTGTAAAAGGTCATTTTTTCTATAGACTAACATTCAATTGAACCAAATGCTACGTAAAAGATGCAAAGAATTCAATAAAATTAGATTAAATTTGATCACACCTTGCGGCAGCGCTAAGGCCATATGGTATGTAGAAGTGCAACAAAGTTATTGAAGGCTGTTCAGATAAATTACAAGAAATCAGTAGAAATATGACAAAATTAATCAACTATAATTAATTAGGAAATAATAGAATTAATGTGGATCATACCTTACCAAATACTTACAAGATGAAGCTGTATGCTCAATTGTACGTGTGGGAAATAGTAAGGCTTCCTAGAGTTCCACTGTCAATTGTGTATGATCGTGATCTGAAGTTTACATCTACTTTCTAGAAAAGCTTGCATAAAACTATGGGTACTCAGTTGCGTTTCAGCACAACTTTTCATCCACAGACGGATGAGCAATTAGAAAGGACCATTCAGACCCTTGAGGATATGCTGAGAGCTTGTGTTATTGATTTTCGGAGCACTTGGGAAGAGATATTACCTCTTGTCGGGTTCTCATATAATAGCTATCAGGCTACAATTGGTATGATACCTTATGAGGCCTTGTATGGGAGAAAATGTCGATCGCCTACTCATTGGGATGAAATCAGAGAACAAAAATTATTGGGCCTTGAGATTGTTCAGAAAATGATTGATATAGTTGAAAAGATTCGACAACGAATGAAAACCGCTCAAAGTAGACAAAAAAGTTATGCAAATAAAAGAAGAAAGTCATTGGAGTTTGTTTAAGCGACAAAGTATTTTTAAAGGTCACTCCTATGAAAGGTGTTTTGAGGTTTGTGAAGAGAGGTAAATTAAGTCCCCGCTTTGTAAGACCTTTCAAAATATTAGAGAGAATCAGAAAGTAAGCTTATCGACTTGCGTTGCCACCGGTAATGTCAGGAGTTCATAATATATTCCACGTTTTGATGTTAAGGAAGTATCTTCCTGACCCGTCTCATGTCCTTAGTTATGACGCATTGGAACTTCGTCAAGAGCTTACCTATGAAGAAGCACCCATTAGATTTTGGACAAAGAAGAAAAAGAACTAAGACAAAAGAAGATTCGTTTGGACAAGGTTTTATGAAAAAATCATGCAGCAGAAGAGGCCACCTAGGAGCGCGAAGATGAAGTGCGCGTAAAGTATCTGAATTTGTTTGGTACGTTTTAATTTTGAGGATGAAATTATTTTTAGGAAGGGGAAATTGTAACACCCCAACTAATTTTACATTAAACTATGTGTTAATTTTTAATTTTTACTCTTAATTATCCTATGATTATTTGACTTAAAATTTAGATTGAATTTATTAAATGTCTTGCAGAGAAACGCTTCGAGGTGCTCTAAAGACTCAAATGTGCCTAAGTTAAAATTTAAAATAATTGATATTTATTCTTCACAATTATTTATCTATTCTAATAATTAATGAGTTAATTCGACTCTTTTGAACAATGATAAGATTAGTGATATTAAGAGTTTGTTTGCTTGTTTTTCTTTCTTTCTTTATCTCTAGCCTTGTGCCAAGGTACGTAGCTAAAAAAACTTAAAATAATATAAAATAGAATAATAGATAATACCGTTTGAAGATTTCCTAATTCCATGGAAAGTTATCTTTTTATCATTGCCACAAAGCCTTAGTTTTTTGGTTCTTACGTTTGAAGACTAGATTTTTTCATGTTCTACGTTTGAACAGCCAACTTTCACTTCTGGTAAGGTTTGATTTCGTGATTATTTACTTGTAAACACATATCAATGCATTGTCTATTTACTTGGTCATAAGAACTTCTGTTTTCTTTTAAGTAAGAGTTTAAATTGTAAATAATGAGTCTTTTATTAATATACAGTTTGACTATACTTGGATTTAACCTTTTATTTTATTGAGATCTGAATATTTCAATCACAAAGAGAGAAATAAAGGGCTTGGGTAGCATGCTATACCTATGGTTATTTTGGTGCTTAAAGCTATAAAATATTCTAAGTTTAAGATTTTTTTTTATACTTGCAGAGTGGTTTTCTTTTATATGCTTTGCCTATGGTTTATGTCCACCATTTAACTATCTCGTCAGATTTCTAATTGATAGAACTATAGAATTATTTCTTCCTACGAAATGAAGGTTTTCTAAAGCTTTAAGTTTGTTTTGTCAACTATTATTTGTTTTAATTGTTGTATTGTAATAGGATGGGATTTTTGCTACTAAGGCATTCGTTCGTACATTGTTGGGCTTCATGATTTTGTTAAGTAAACGTAAGGACCATGACAGTATGCAAATTAAGGGTAGAGTCATTACCCGTACGTTAATAAAGGAGGTTATAGTAAATGGTAGTTTTAAAATAATAATAACAATAACAGTGACAATATTTTGGATTAATGTCTTAGAATCCTTACTAAGAGATGTGTTTACAAGTTAGGATCTAAGCTTGAAGCATTTATTTCTTGTAATTTAATTATGTTTCAAGATTACTTATTAGTATCATGGTTCAATTAGAATTAAGCATGCTTGATTATATATTAGTCTTCAATGACTAAGTGAAATTGATAAAGTATTTTAATGTGTAAAGCTTAATAGTTTTGGCACTTTGAGTGTTGGCAACTTGAAGCGTTCTCTATTCAATTTGATCTTACTAAAGACACTAGATAAGTAGAATTTTACGCATACTTTAATGTTTGTCATACTCTGAAAATTATGATGTTGAATTCTTATAATGGTGCCCTCGCTCGATTCTTTGTAAGTGGATCTCACATATGCAATATTTGTATGTGATACTATGCTTAATTATATATTATTATGTTATTTATGGTGTAAATGTATTTGCAATGTTAATGAATGTGAATATGTACACACTTACACATGATCATTTATAATATGAATATAATTAATAATAAATAAAGATTTAAAAGACTATGTGTATGTTTATGTCATGAAATAGGTGAGTAGAAATGGGACGTGGGGGACCAGCGAACCTGATAATGTTTAATGGTTAATTTTAATAAATGATCGTTTGACTTGTCCAACGATACAATGTGAATGAATGATCGTCTGACTTGTCCAACGATACTACCAAAGATCTGGTAGTTGAAACGGTTTCCGTAATAACGCTCACTCGTCTGATTGACTAAACATTACACAAGTGAGCTCGCGAATAATGTAAATAAAAGAATGTGACAAAAAGTTTGCATGAAAGAACTTTAAGGAAAGATGTAATGCTAAAGCAAAGGAAATAAAGTGATAAAATGATTTTATATAAAGTCTTTGTCAAATACAAATGATTTAATTGGATTTGGATGCGCGTGTGTTTGCTAAGTATGTGTAAGATTTTACTTACTATGTAACACCCCCAAACTAAAATACCTTGTTGATTATAATTTAGGAAGTGATATCCTCTTTAACGTTAATTAAACATTAAATATGAAAGACATAGTTCAATTTAAATCTTAACTTAAACAAAAATCTCAAGTTAAATCTATCAATATTAAATTAAAGTACTTAAATAATAAAAATTTCAGAGCGAAACTTAATCAAATAACAACCAATAATTTTAAGTTAAATCCTTATTCAAAATATTCTACTGAGTTGAGTTCGCCCACAAGGTGTTCTCCCGCAATTACTCATCACCTGAAAATATTAATAAACAACGGGATGAGCTAAAGCCCAGTAAGTAAAATCTTACACAAACTTAGCAAACACATGCACATTCAATTCAATTTTTTAAACATTTGTGTTTGAAATATATAATTATAGATCATTTATAACTTTATTACATTTGCTTTCATTTTTCATTATTCATTACTTTCTTTCCATGCAAACTTGTCACATTCCTTTCTTTACTATTTTCATATTCATTTCTTTTCTTTATTCGTGAACTCACTTGTGTAGTGTTCAGTCAATCAGAGGTAGTGGGCCATTATTACAGAACATGTTCGATTACCAGGCTCTGATAGTATCATCCGTTCACATTATATCGCTGGATAAACCAAACGATCATTCATTCACATTATATCGCTGGACAAACCAAACGATCATCCATTCACATTAAGCATTAACCATTGTCGGGTCCGGCGGTCCCCCGCTTCCCATTTCCCACTCATGTCTTTCATGGCATAAACATGCACCAAGTGTTTAGACTTTTATTTAATTGATTATATTCATACTACAAACTTTCATGTATAGGTATGAACGTATTTACAATAATTAACATTACAATACAATACATCACAAATAACATAATATAAAAAATATAATTAAACATAATATCGAGCGACAGCACAATGATAAATCAATTTATCATCAAAGTTTACAAACATTAAAGTATGCGTACAATTTTACTTACCCGACATCCTTAGCACAAATCAAATGACACATTAAAGTAGTTGTCAAACCAATAAATTTTACACATTAAAATATTTTATTAATTTCACACAGTTATCAAAGACCAATATAAAATCAAGCATACTTTATTCTAATGGAACCATGATACTAATAAGTAATTCTGAGACATAATTTAATTACAAGAAAAAAAATGCTTGAAGCCCGGACCGTAACCTGTGAAAAC
This sequence comes from Datisca glomerata, assembly GCA_003255025.1. Taxonomy (NCBI): domain Eukaryota; kingdom Viridiplantae; phylum Streptophyta; class Magnoliopsida; order Cucurbitales; family Datiscaceae; genus Datisca; species Datisca glomerata. The sequence goes on from QANY01000568.1 coordinate 447,791, forward strand.
ACCTCTTGGTAGAAATTCTAGAACCATTTAATCAAAACTATCGCCATTACTATTATTTTAAACTAACAATTACTATAACCTCATTAGATAACTTATGGGTAAAGACACCACCCTTAATTTGCGTACTGCCTAGGTCTCTATGCCTTCTTAAGAAAATCATGAAGCCCAACATGGCATGCTTTGAATAGATTAGTAGTAAAAATCTCTCATCAGTTGCAAACTATGGCGAGATAGTTTAAAGATGGGCATAAACCATAGGCAAAACATATAAAGAAAACAACTCTGTAAGTATAAAAACAACTTAGAGTATTTAATAGTTTTAAGCACCAAATAACCATAGGTAAAACATGTTATCCAAGCTCTTTATTTCTCTATAATGATCGAAATATCCAAATCCCATTAAAACTGAAAGGTTAAATCTAAAGATAGTCAAATTGTAAGGAAGATTCATTATTTATAATTTGAGAGTTAAAAGAAAATGAAAGTTATTTTGACTAAGTAAATATAAAATGCATCGGTAAATGCTTACAAGCAAATAATGAAGAAATCAACCCTTACCATACAAGCAAATAATGAAGAAATCAACCCTTACCAATAGCTAAGAATTGACTCTTCAAACATTGAACATGAACAAATCTAGTCTTTAACATAAGACTAAAAAATACTGAAGTTTTGTGGCAATTAAAAGATAGTTGCAAGAGAGAAACCCAACTTCCATTACACCAATTCACCAAATGTGATTTACTTTTGAAGTGGGTCGGCGACTGGTTTAGAGTATTTAAATAAAAAAAATTAGGGTTGAGGAGGGACTCCTATTAGCTTAGGAAATTTACCAAATCCGGAGTTTCCATGGAATAAGGAAAACTTCAAACGTTACAATCCATTATTTTATTTAAAATAATTTATAAATTTAATTAATCTAATTACACATTTATAATCATAATAGGTCAACAATTTTGATAACTGATATCAATTATATTAAAATTGTACTAGGCACATTTGAGTCGTTAGATCACTTCGAAGTGTTTCTCTGCAAGACATTTAATTAATTCATTTCAAGCATTAAATCAGATAACATAGAGAATTAAATAAATAATCATGACAATGTGATGCACAATTAATAATTAAAAGCAAAATTAGTTGGGGTGTTATATACTGGATTTTAGCTCATTCTGTTTTCCTTTAATTTTTCAGATGAGGAGTAATTACAAGACGACACCTTATGGGCGGACCAAACTTAGTAGAATATTTTGAATAAAGATTTCAGACAATGTTTTATGATTAATTATTCTTTATTTTCGACGTTTTAACTTAAAAATATTGGTTGTAAATTGACTATATTGTCATTGCTAATTTTTATTATTTAAGTATTTGAATTCAATATTTGCTAAATTCAAATAAAAGGTTTGATTAAGTTATTTTTTTAAATTAAGCTACTTTTTCCCTATTTAATAATTAATTAACGTTATAGAAGATAACACTTCCTAGAACTTAATCAATAAGGTATTATTAGTATGAGGGTGTTACACTTTATGTCGGGGGACCCAAAGAATATGATTTGTAACCTTAAGAAATCTACCTATGGACTCAAGCTGGCATCTCAACAATGGTATTTCAAGTTTCATCAGGTGATCATCTTATTCAATTTTGAGATGAATTTGGTCGATGATTGTATATACCATAAGTTCTGTGGGAGCAAGCATATTTTTCTAGTTTTATATGAGGATGACATATTACTTGCTAGCAACGATATAGACTTATTGCACGACACCAAGAGATTTTTAACTAAGAATTTTGAGATGGAAGATCTTGGTGACGCCTCTTTTGTATTAAGAATCCAAATACACCGAGATCTGAGGATATTCTTGAATTATCTCAAAAGAGTTATATCGAAAAGGTTATTAAAAGATATGGCATGTAAGACTGCAAACCAAGTTATACCACTGTGATTAAGGGAGACATGTTTAGTCACAATCAATGTCCTAAAAATGATTTTGAGGAAAATGAAATGTAGAAGATTCTCTATGTCTCAGTAGTAGGGAGTCTGATGAATACTCAAGTTTGTACACATGCGGATCTTGCATACGTGACTAGGATGGTGGATAGATATTTAAGCGATCCATACATAGACCATTGGAAAGCAGCTAAACGGGTCTTACGGTACTTACAGAGAATAAAAGACTACATGCTCACGTATCAGAGGCTGGATCAGATTGAGATCATTTGATATACTGACTCTGGTTTTGCTAGATGCCAAGATAGTATGAAATCTACGTTGGGCTATATTTTTCTGCTAGCTGGAGGTGTCGTCTCCTGGAAGAGTGCTAAATAGTCACTTATAGACTCTTTTACCATGGCAGTAGAGTTCATAGCATGTTATGAGGCATCCAATCACGGAATATGGTTATAGAATTTTGTCACAGGGCTACACTTAGTGGACGTCATTGAGAGACCACTCCAGTTATTTTATGACAATAAATTAGCAGTTCTCTTTCTAATAACAACAGGAGCCTCGACAAAGTCAAATTATATAGACATCAAGTTCCTGGTTGCTAAGAAAAGAGTTTAGAGTGAACAATTGTTTATAGAGCACATCGGAACAAACTCCATGATTGCGGATCCGCTTACTAAGAGATTGCCTCCCAAAAGTTTCATGAGCACACTACTTTTATGGGTGTCATATCACTTGATGATATTATTTGTAGTGGGATTTTGTATTTTTTGGATGCTCTCTTTATAAATATACTTTCAGTTATTTCGGTTTATGGATACTTTGAGGTGATTTCTGTAGAAATAAAGTTTTGGTTTATTCACACTCTAACTCTGGTTTAGTTTGATCTCACTAAGATTTTCGGTGGAACAGTTGGAAATAAGCATGTTAAGATCATATTACATGAAATTTTCATACTGCTCATCCACATCATAATCCATGCCATTCAGTTGTATTGACATACATAACCATCGATGTGTTAAGGTTATAGATGTATTAATGAAGGCCGCTTTGATCATATGTTGGTATAATTGATGGACCGAATTGGTTATAGATACATTCCAGTAATGATAGCAAAGTTGAGCTCGTTCGATTATAAGGTTACATATATAGTCCAAGTGGGAGATTGTTGGATCTTTAATCCAACGTGGACTTATAGGTGAATAATTATGTATTGTAGAATGTCAAATAAGGTTAAGCCCAATTAAAAGTGATCAGCTAAGGTTTTAATGATTTATGTTTTAATGTATCTGATAGGCTGTGGATATTTTGATGTGTGGAGATTTTATGATAATTTCTATTTTTATGATGAGCTAAAATAGAAATACTAAAATATAATAGATATGTTATCTATAATTGGTTATGATTTCTAGATCACACGATTAAAGGGTAACCATTTTATTCTCCCTAATATCTCATCGTTAGAGAAAAAACAAAGAGGCTTAATGAAAGGGTGCTCTCTAATAGAAAATCGTATAGATCTGAAAGGTTAACCACTCTGTTTTAAATTGTAATTTATTGTCATGGATTCAGGTACGCTTTGCTTTATCAATTATTTTATTCTTGATATGTTTAACATGAATTCTTAGAATTTTAAGATACAATTTATACCGATAAAATTTTTTATCTAATAAAACAAATTCTTATTTTCGGCTTTTATGTAAGAATATGATGAACATTTTGAGTTATTTATATTTTTTATTATTTAATTGATTTAATTGATATTTAACTTTTACTTGTTTCTTATTCTATTTGATAAAATTGTCACTAGAGATTCTATAAAATTGCTAACTACGGATAAAAAAAACTAATGAGAGAGCTAGGAAAAGACATTGTTTTTTTCTGTGGGGTAATTCAGAAACTTTATTAATTTGGATGTTATATATCTCCTACTATCATTTGTCACGTCCATATTTGATTGGTTGTTTTTTCTTCTTCTCTTTTACTCCATTGTCTCAAAAATGTTTAATTTGTCTTGAAGGCCAAGTGGTTAGTAAATTTTACAATCTGATTGCTTAGTGTATTATACAGTTTTTGAAAATAATTTTATGGATTTGCCGGATTATACATAAATGGAGAGAAAAAGAAAATGCCTTCTTAGCTTTTTTAGACTATATCACATACCTTCAAAATAATTTGTAAACATTTGCATGTCTATATATTGTTTATGTATTTGTAAATATTATATGTCTATAACTTTTGTATAAAACCGTATATCGCATGGACATTTATCTCATTTACATAAATTGTGAAACACATAATTTTTCATCACATATATATTTATTCTGTAATTGGAGTAATATTTTTAATTCTCCTAAATTTAAATTTTGACAAAAAAAATGATTAGACAAGTCTAAAAATCCTTGTTAGTCCTTAGCTGGGTGGGGTTTTGGCAAACCATTATTTTTTTAAATAATGGGAGTCAAAATCCACAGAGCTTTCACCGTTGAAGAATGTCTAAGGACAAAAATATTAATTAATTTTTAGTTTTGGCATTATTTTCATTTGCCTTTGTGAAGGAATCTGATTTTCTAGCTAATCTGTATTTCAACTGATTAAAAAATCCATTCCCCTTTTTTAGATTTTTTCCCATAATCAACGGTTAAAAATCTTTGTGTTAGTTGTCAAGTCCTTGTTGCCAGAAAACTATTGATTCTTTAGAACGTGAGATGATGAGTTGGTTCTCGACAATTACTGTGCAAAGATCAGAGAAGCATTGGCAGTTAGCAATAATTATTAATTAATGGTGTATTTGACAATCACATGTCGATTAATAAAATGAAATCCCATAACTTTGCAGCATTTAATATACAATTAAGAAAAAAGACAGAGAATAGAGTCATCAACAGTAAAGCAGAGATCAAAATTCCTAACTTAGCTTATTTTCCCAATGACTAAGTTGATTTTATTACTTCTTCACGAAAAACATTACGGTGTTCTTTAAAGTACCGTACTTCCTTAAATAAATAATTGACATTGGATAAAAAATTAATTTTTTAAACACTTTTTATCAAGTATTAGGGCATGAACTATCGTTGGATCATCTTCTATTAGTCTCACTTTCTAATTTAATGGACCATGCCTCAGTTTGTTATCATAGAATTTTCTTGTATAAAAACTATTTTAAATAAAGTATTTTAGTTTATTTTGTTTTTGTTTTTAAAAACATTCTTTTTCACAGAAAACTAGAGGATTCATCATTTTATAGAGTTTTTTTTAAGAATCATTTTTATAGAGTTTTTTTTAAGAATCATTTTTATAGAGTTAGTAATATGTATTGTTTTAGAGTCATTGTGTCAGAAAATAGTTCATACACTAATTGGTTCGTAAGGTAAGGTAAGTGAAGTCATATATATATATGAAAGTTAATTATTGAAAAGCCATTATGGACATGAATGTCTTGATATTAGTCAACCCATATATATATAGAGAAAGAGAGAGATAGTAATTAATTTAGATCTGATCGTTCAATCAGATCTGACTCAACTACTTTTATATTAAAATATTATTTTTAAATTTAATTTAATTTTTACTTTTTTCTTAATGGATCTAGTCCGTTCGGATATGACTGAACGAACCAGATTGAACATCTAGTCCGTTCAAGCATAAGTGCATGGGTGAAATATATCTTGAAGAAATTTAAGACTTTTACATACCTCTCTTCATAATGTTTCTTTTGATTCTACTTTCTCTATTTCTCACATTACATTTATTTCACATCGTCATATATATTTTTCTAACAATCGTATCCTCCTTTCATGCGGATAACAATTGTAATATATATATATATATATAAAGAATAAATGTGTCGATGAAAACTATGAGGTGTAGCGTAAAAGATAACAAACATCGTGAAGAGACAAAAAAAACTATGGCTAGTTCTTAAAAAATAATCATAGTGTACTTTATGAGAATAATCATAATGTACTTTAATAAGTCTATAAAGGGCTTTTTCGGTATGGAGAACCCTCTATGAATAAATAATTAAGATCATGATTCGAAGAGAGGAAGAGAGAATAAATGCATCATCATTTACGTGAAAAATCCTTAAAGGGGAGAAAAACCACGAGAAGATCGTTGATATTTACTTACGTAAACGATTTTACATAATTGTTGATGAGAGAACAGAGGAAGGGCAGTGCCTTTAGTTGAGATTTGCTTAGGTCCTCTACTTTTTCTTTTTACATGAACATATACTTATAGACCTTACAATAATAAGAATAATAAAAAGGGTCTGATCACATCCCCTATGCTTTCGACTGATGGGATTGCTTTCAGGTGTGGGCTCATTTACTCTGCTCATTCCTTTCAGTTATTTTGTCATCAGCAACTTAATCAGTCATAGCCACTTGGTGGTTCCCTGTGGTTCAGGCCAATCAATGAGAACCACTTGACTGTCATTCTGATCCCTCATTTTCATTCTGATGTTTTGTCCTATTCAGGAGGTAATGAGATATCGGTTCACGTTCTAAAAGTGATGATCTCCCGTTCTTGAGATGTTGGTTCCCATTCTGTTGTTTTTTCCTGTTCTGGGAATGATGGTCCCCAGTTCTGGAAGCGATAGTTCCCCCATTTCAGAAACGATAGTCACCCAATCTAGAAGCAAGGGTCACCCGTTCCAGAAGCGATAGACACCCATTCCAGAAGTGATAGACACCCATTCCAGAAGCGATAGTCATCCCGTTCGAGAAGCGATTGTCCCCCGTTCCAGAAGTGATAGTTCCCCACTTCAGCATTCTTCCCCGTTCTGATGAGGTCTCCTGTTTCATCGTTCTTTCTATACATGTATCTTGGGTGGTTTGTTTCATGTTAATTTTCCCCATTACACTCAACAAGTTTCACTTATTGAGGTGTAATGGTTTGTTCTTTCTTATTCTATCGTTACGTTTGCCCATTTTTTTTCTCATGTGCTTCTTAAAAACATGCGATGTGGTATTTCCAAAAAAAATTGGTTTATTCGTTGTCACTGATGGCTTCTCCTTTTTTTCTGTTGTTACGTTCCTCTATTCCCGTTCACGAATGCTTTGCATTTGTCGACTAACTTTTTTGTCAGCTCGTTGTCGATGATGATTACTTCCCTTCATTTGCTGTATTATCTTTCTGTTATTTTTAGAACGAGCTTATTAATAAGGTTTTTCCCGTTTTCATTATTATGGGCTCATTGGGGAGGTTCTCACATTTTCTGCAGTACAGGTTCAGTGATAGAGTTTCTCCCGTTTCTTTATTTTTCATTTTCCTTCTATCGTACGGAAAAGTCTGGAGAACGGAAAAGGAAATGTCTTCAGAATGGGAAAGTTTGGAGAAAGAAAAATAAAATGTCTTCAGAACGGGAAATTCTAGAGAATGGAAAAGGAAATGTCTTAAGAACAGGAAAATATTTAGAACAAAAAAGAAAAGAAAAGAAGTTGAGAAAAGAACTTCAAACAGAAAAGAAAAGAAGTTAAGGAAAGACATTCAGCTCAGTGAGAAAAGAAGAGCGCTGAAACGGGAGACCTCGTCAGAACATGGAAGAATGATGAAGCAGGGAACTATCACTTCTGGAATAGGGGACAACCACTTCTGAAACGGGATGATTATCGCTTCTGGAACGGGTGTCTATCGCTTCTAGAATGGGTGACCATCGCTTTTGGAATGGGTAACTATCACTTTTGGAATGGGGGAACTATCACTTCCAAAACGGGGGCCATCACTCCCAGAATGGAAAAAATAACAGAATGGGAACCGACATCTTGAGAATGGGAGATTATCACTTCCAGAACGGGAATCGATGTCTCGAGAACGGAGAATCACTATCTCTTGGACAGGATAAAACATCAAAACGGAAAAGGATGGTTCAGACTGACTGTCAAGTGGTTGTGATTGATTGGCTCAAACCACAAGGAACCACCAAGTGTCTATGACCGATTGAGTTACTAAGGATAAAACAACTGAAAGGAATGAGCAGAGTAAAACAGTCCATGCCTGAAAGCAATCCAATCAGCCGAAAGCATAGGGGATGTGATCATCCCCTTTTTATTATTCTTATTATTGTAAGGCCTATAAGTATAGGCTCATGTAAAAAGAAAAATGAGAGGACCTAAGCAAACCTCAACTAAAAGCACTGTCATTCCTCTCTTCTCTCAAAAACAATTATGTAAGTGAATATCAACGATCTTCCTGTGGTTTTTCTCCCCTTTAAGGGTTTTCCATGTAGATGATGATGCATTTATTCTCTCTTTTTCTCTTCAAATTATAATATTTATTATTTGTTCATAGAGGGTTCTCCATTCTGAAAAAAAACTTTTACATTTGGTGCTTTTATTGAAAGCGAGAGAAAAACTCAAAGAAATCCCTCCTAAAATGCCAAAAACCAAATCAAATGCCCCATCAACAACGAAAGCGGGAACAAAAATGGCAACAGGTTGGAAGCAGAGATGGAAACGACAATAAGTACGAAATTGGAAACAGAACAGAAAATGATAAACTCATTCATTGTATATTCGATTGGCTTATTTCTTTTACATCATTATCAACTTTAAAAAAAAGAAAAAAAAAAGAGGAAGGAGATCAGAAAAGAAATCCATTCGAAGGAAGGATGAGTTAAAAAAAGAGCGGATAAGAAAAGAAAGCTCTGATCAGAAGGGCTCAAAAAGCTCAGATCAGAAAGCTCATAAAATACAAAAAAAGCTTCAGAAAAGTTGAAGTCAGAGCTTCAAAAAAGTCAAAGTTAGAGTTTTAGAATAGAAAAGTTGAAGAGAAACTTCAGCTCTTCAAAAAAGAGAAGCTGAGAAAAGAAAGGCAGAAAAGAAGAGCTAGGTAAAGAAAGGCAGAAAAAAAGCTCAGTAAAGAAAAAGCCAAGTAAAGGAAGGTTGCGGCTTCAACGCTCCATTTTCTGACGAACCTGTTGAACTTCTTATCTCAAGGACCGTTAAAATTACATTTTCTTAGTCTCCTAACGTGCACCATGAACTTACTTGACCAGCTCTGGGATGACTCTGTTGCAGGTCCTCGGCCGGAGAATGGCCTTGGCAAGCTTCGCAGCACCCAACCTTCTCTCCCCGATCAAGCTCCGACAAGGAATTAGATGGCGGAAGTGTGAGATCATATGGTGGTGACTCACTGAAGGACCTGGTGAAGGTTACTCAGAGTATCATGATAGTAAAACCCCCCAGATTACAATTCGGTTTGTCTCCGGCTTCGCCTGCTGGGTCTACTACTCCAGTGTCTCCCTTCTCTGAACTTGATTTGGAGATCTTGAAAAAGGGTTATGACAATTTTCATGAAGACTTCTTAGAAAAGCAGATTATGCATAGCAAACAACTTAAAAAACTAAATTGTATTTATTGGAAGACAACTGTACGTCGAATCTTATATCACCAGGAAGATACAGAAGTCTGCTAATTAAAGAATCTCACGAAATTCGATTTGGAGCTCTCAATCAAAACTTGTTGTATGATAACGTGCAGGCTGTCAACTCTCTCTCTCTTCTTTGACAATGAAACTAAGGGCATAAGTCCTTGGGAGGGGCAATTCATAAGTCTTACTCTCAAAAGAAACTAAGGGCATAAGCCCTTGGGAGGTGCGGTTCATAAGTCATATTCTCAGAAGAAACTAAAGACGTATGTTCTTAGGAGGGGAAATTCATAAGTCCTACACTCAGAAGGAAATAAGGGCGTAAGTCCTTGGGAGGGGAAATTTATAAGTCGTCTCTCAAAAGGAACTAAGGGCATAAGTCATTGGGAGGAGCAATTCATAAGTTCTACTCTCAAAAGGAACTAAAAGTATAAGTTCTTGGGAGGGGCAATTTATAAGTCCTACTCTCAGAATGAACTAAGGGCTAAGTCTTTGGGAGGGGCAATTCATAAGTCCTACTCTCAGAAGGAATTAAGGATGTAAGTCCTTGGGATGGGCAATTCATAAGTCCTACTCTCATAAGGAACTAATGGTGTAAGTCCTTGGGAGGGACAGTTCATAAGTCATACTCTCAGAAGGAACTAAGGGCTTAAGTCCTTAGGAGGGGTAATTCATAAATCTTACTCTCATAAAGAAATTAAAACAGGGTCATGGTTTCAGCCTAAGTCCTTGAGAGCATCTACGTATGCCGTTCTCAGAAGGAAAAAAAATGTCTTTAGAATGAAAAAAAAATGTCTTCAAAGCAGGAAAGTCTATAGAACGAAAAAGGAAATTTTTTCAGAACGAGAAAGTCTGGAGAACGAAAAAGGAAATATCTTTAGAACGGGAAAGTCTGGAGAATGGAAAAAGAAATGTCTTTAGAACGGGAAAGAAAACATTTTTAGAACAGGAAAGTCTAGAGAATGGAAAAGGAAATGTCTTAAGAACATGAAAATCTTTAGAACTGAAAAGAAACGAAATTGAGAAAAGAACTTCATAACATAAAAAGAAAAGAAGTTAAGGAAAACCTTTCAACGCAGTGAGAAAAGAAGAGCTGAGTAAAGAAGTGCAGAAAAGAAGAGCTAAAGAACGAAGCTATGAGCAAAAGACGACCAGGAGTAAAGGAAAACGAAGACAAAAAAGGAAGGAAAAAATTGAAAGCAGAAAAAGAAAATATGGAAACAGCAGAAACTCTACCAACAAATGTGGAACGTCAAACTCAAATGATGCAATTATGGAACGGTATACTCGCTCCTTATTCATTTCAATAAATTATTATTGTTCTTGTACACCATTCTTATCACAAATCTTAAGGTACGAGAGAAGGAAAATGAAAAATAAAGTTATGGGAGAAACTCTATCACTAAACCCGTACTGAAGAAAATGGGAAAGCCTCCCCAATGAGCTCATAATGGCGAAAACGGAAAAAACTCTATCAATAAGCCTGTGGTAAAAAGAACGGAAAGATAATACAGCGAATGAAGGGAAGTAATAATCATCGACAAAGGGCTGGAGAAAAAGATAGTCGACGAAAGCAAAGCATTTGTGAACAGGAATAGAGGAACATAACAGTAGAAAGAAAAGGAGAAGTCATCACTGACAACAAACAAACCAAAAAATTATTTGGAAAGACCACATCGCATGTTTTTAAGAAGCACGTGGGAACAAAAATGGGCAAATGTAACGACAGAATAAGAAAGGAAAAACCATTACACCTTAATAAGTTAAACTTAATGAGTGTAATGGGGGCAAATGAACAGAAAAAACTACCCAAGACACGTGTGCAGAAAGAACGCTGAAACGGAAGACCTCATCAGAACAGGGAAGAATGCTGAAGTGGGGAACTATTGATTCTGGAACGAGGGACAATTGCTTATGGATGGGATGACTATTGCTTCTGGAACGGGTGTCTATCACTTCTGGAACGGGTGACTATCACTTGTGAACGGGAGAACTATCGCTTTCAGGACGGGTGACCATCACTCGTAGAACGGGAAAAAACAACAAAACAAGAAACGATATCTCGAGAATGGGAGATCATCACGTCTAGAACGGGAACCGATATCTCAAGAACGGAGAATCATAACCTCTTGGACATGACAGAACATCAGAACGGAAAGCAGGGTTTAGACTAACAGTCAAGTGGTTGTGATTGATTGACCCTAACTAAAAGGAACCACCAAGTGGTTATGACTGATTGAGTTGTTGAGGACAAAACAATTGAAAGGAATAAACAAAGTAAATGAGCTCATGCTTGAAAACAATCACATCAGCCGAAAGCATAGGAGATGTGATAATCCCTTTTTTATTATTCTTATTATTGTAAGGCCTATAAGTATAGGCTCATGTAAAAAGAAAAATGAGAGGAGCTAAGCAAACTTTAACTAAAAGCACTGTCTTTCCTCTCTTCTCTCATAAACAATTATGTAAAAAATTTTACATAAGTGAATATCAACGATCTTCTCGTGATTTTTCTCCACTTTAAGAGTTTTTCACGTAAATGATGATGTCTTTATTCTCTCTTTCTCTCTTCAAATTATTATATTTATTATTTATTCGTAGATGGTTCTCTATATCGAAAAAAAAACTCTTTACAAAGTCGTTTATTATTTGTTTTAAGATTCCAAGTATTTTTACCATCATCAATGAACATTAACCCTTTTACTCCCATGTTAAAAGAAAATTATTTTACAGGAAATCTCATCTTTAGAGTGACATCTTAAGATCTTTTATTAGTCTCGATGTTCTAAAACTCATGCTTACCTATTTTGTCAATACATGTCTAAGAGGATAAATAAATTGAACGATTAATTTGTATTGTGAAATACATAAATGCCATATGTAATTTTCTTTTGAATTTGTGTCGTCGTTTTTTTAAGACAAAGTAATATTTTTCTCAAACAACTAGCGGAAAAAGCGAAGTACCTCTCATGATCTAGATTAACTGCCCCTGAAGTGAAACTTAACGAAATGTATCATGTCAATGTCAATTATCATCAATACACAGTCTGATTAAGAAACGTACTATGTACATGAACAAACCTTCATAAACTGATTAGTTATGTTATTTCGCGTCACGTCACATATGATGTGTATGTCCATAGGTAGATTTTTAATTATGACTATTCAAAACAATATAACATTGCATAATTTTACTCTATTGAGATTTAAGGTATATTTTTTCCCGATCGAATTATCATCAATCAACATCTTAAAATTTAAAATCTTATTTAGTTGTCAGTATTAGACAATATTAAATGACTAGACATTATTATTTTAGTTTTGTGATGTGTTTGACTTAACAGTCAACTAATTACTATGGTCAGATTAAATAATATTCATATAATCGTATTAACTAATACAGTCATGATCACTAAAACTCAGTGGGATTATGAGAAAAACATTTCTCACTTCATTTCTCCTCTTCACCTCAGTGTGGCGAGACCTAACGAGATCACATCCTTCTCCCACTGATGAGCTCCTCCCATGAGACCACACTGCTGGTGAACTTTTGTTCTCTCATCTTCCCTCTCGTCTCAAAAGGCCATGATTTTTAAGGTTTAAATTTTCTTTCGATAGACTCTTTTTTCACATATTTATTTAATATTCACATTTTATATATAGAATTAAATATATCTATTAATATTGTGAAATGTATTGTCTACTTGAAAATATGAAATATTTGTTGTGATAAAAAATGTAAAATAACATGTAATTTAAGGCATAAATGATGAATAGTTTAACAATTCAGTAGTATTATGTATCAAACAGTGTACTGCATCAAATTTTGGACTACATTATTTAATCAAATATAATATTATACAGTCTAATCTGATACATTTAATACAGTATTATTCTAACTGTCAAACTAGACCTAAAATTCTAAAAGTTGTGATGTTTTTTCTCCGTAAATTGTTTTAAACTTTTATTTCAAACATTCTGCATAGGACCGTTTATTTTGCAGTTATAAAAACGTGATTATTTCAACTTAAAATTTAAATATTCTAAAAGTTGCAATGTTTCCCTAAATTGTTTGAACTTTTATTTTAAACATTCTGGTTAGGAGTATTTATTTTTCAGCTATAAAAACCTGGTTATTTCAGCTTTTAAAGCTACTAAAACTCCACCGTATAGGTCATTTCAGGAGCACTACTTTTGTGTTTCCTTTTCTACTATAGCATCAATCAATGATCCAATGACAAATCGTTGTTCTTAGTTGGAGTTGCATGAAAAAAAAATATCAGACTCATTTTGGACTAATCGCTACGTCATGGAATGAGAGATAAAAGTAGTTAAGAGAATACTGTAAGGTGAGCTAAACGTTAGGTGAGCTACACGATGACGTTGTGAACATATAACATATAAATAAAAGATTCTAGACAAAAGATTCAAAATTAAAGTTTAAATAATTAGAGTTTAAAATATTACTACCAAATTAAGGGAAGCTCTCGAATGTTAGATCAAAAAATGACTCTTAACTGTTAGATCAAAAAATGAAATTTGACATGTTGAACAAGTTACGGGTCTTCGAAAGCTTACGAAGGAAGCTTTCTTCTTCCTCCGAGCTTCACATTTTTCATTCGACGTTTTGCCTCTAAGCTTCACATTTTTCCTTCGAGCTTCATAGGCTAGGGAACGTGATTTTCACTCCCGATCTTCATCTCTCTTCGTCGTCCAAGCTGGTGCTCTCATGGTAATGTTCTCTAATCTCTCAGCCTCTCTCTCTCTCTCTCTCTCATTTTCTCTCTCGACGTTTAGTCTCTTGGACTGTTCTCTCTCTCATTTTCTCCGTTAGTCTGGAGTGCTCTCTCTCATTGTTCTCCATTTAGTCTGCTTTGATTTAAGCTCTGTTTAGATTTAGGCATGCTTAGATTTAGGATTTGATATAGGCTCTGTTTAATTTAGGCTCTATTTAAATTTTGGGTTTGATTTATGGCTTAATGTTTAATTTAGCCTCTGTTTAGATTTAGGGCTTGATTTAGGGTTCTCTCATTGTCCTCTTTTTATATTTGATTTAGGCTTGATTTAGTCTATGTCTATTTAGTTATTGATTTATGGTTTGTTAGAGAGAAAATAAGACTCGCAAAAAAAGGAGTTGGGTTGTAAGTTATTGCAGGAGTTGGGTTGGAGGAGAAGTCTAGTAGGGAAGAAGATGAAATGTCATGTGCCTTCACAGAATTGGATAAAAAAGTAGTAGATGATAGTTATTTTAAACTCTAGATAATTTGAATTCTAGTTAGAATCACAAGCATGTGTCTTCATCATAAATAGAGAATGACTTGATTATATACAAATTATAAAACCTGTTTTTCTTTTCTAAAAACAAAAACACCAATCAATTTGTAAATATGTCTTTAATATATTCTAGAAATGTACATCGTCCTATGAGGCTAGGGAATAGTTCTTTTTTTTTTATTTACCAAAACCACAAATGTACAATTTATGATAAGTCTTTGTTAGATTTTTGTCTCTCTTTGTTGCTAGCTGATGCTTTAATTTAGAAGGTCATTTGATAAAATGAAGTTTTTGTGATCAGACAAAAAAGAACAAATATAGGTGTCCTTTAGCCTTTATTTTTCACCTTCTACAATAAAATTCAATGGTTCCATAATATATGTATGTTGCTCATTCCCTGTATGTAAATTTTCAGCAAGGGTGCTTTAATTTTTACACCTAATGTGTTGAGATTGTGATGGACTTCTTCTACAAACTGATTATATTTATTACTTGGGCTTTGGTTTCTTTATAAAAAAAATATACTAAAAACTACTTCATCACCTTTAAACTATGAACTTTATTTATAGAGAGTGCCTTTCGAGTTGAGAAAAATGAAACAGAGCTTATACGACCTTGGTCTAGTTTCTGGTGATGTTAGTATTTGCCTATTTTCCACTGCTATTTTTGTTTCACTTGATTTATTTTGTTGGAATTATATGCCTTCTAATTAAGAATATAGAAGAAATAAGAAATTAGTCATTTCTTTCCAAAAGTTTTAATTATACTATTTTACTATTAAAGATATTCTTCTGGGAGAAAGAGGGGCCAGTTTATTATCTCGTCTTCTATACATTTTTAGATTCTTGGTAAGTTCTACGGTGGGTGTTGCTTATCGAACATTGTTTTGTCTGTGAGTGCCTCTCTTCTATGCATTGTTTTTTTAGATTTTCTATATCGTCACCAAGAATTATAATAGATTTTCATTTCGGGAGTGAAATCCATGAAGAGATCTATATGAATGAGTTATTTTAGTTGTTTAGATTAGTTAAGTTAGCCCCCGTGCTCGTTTGAAATCATAAACTATTTCATTTTATTTATATTGGTTAAGTAAGCCACACAAATTTTGTTTAAATTTTTTGAAAAAGATACATACGCCATTTAGTTCAAGTAGCCGCAACTTCACTGCGAGGCCAACTTATATCCTTTTCCCGACCCTTTGGAATAATATAATGGCAAAGGGTTGCTTCCTTTCATGTATTCTTCCTTGCCAAATTTAGTGTCTTTAGGAAAAAAAAATTTAAAAAAAAAATTCTTTAAGTGTATGTTTTTGTCAAATTAAAATTAACATGCATGCAACCAATTAGTTTGCAAGAATTATTCCATATAGTCATCATATAATACATTCTATGAGAAGAGATAGAAATCGTTGTGTCATTACTGTCTCAAAGATATAGGCTTAATTAATGTTAATCTACACAATTTCACATGAAACAAATTGTTAATGCTATTGTCGTATGGATGTCAAATGGTCAAGAGTTTATTCTCATTATTCTAATGGAAAAAAGTGAGAATATAGTTCGTTATAATTTTATAAGTTGGCTCATAGTTTTTTTCTACAAATAATGGATATAGTTAACCATCGGTTTGGTATACTATCTGGGTTACCTTTGTATATCAACGAGATATGCTTTCCAGTGACATTTTTGTGTAATGCTTATTTACTTCATTGTTTATGCTTTGGCAAAAGGGTTGTATTATGTTCAAGTCTTAATGTTGTAGGTTGCTCTTGAGACATAAGATTAATATTGTTATAGTTAGAATAGATTTACTTGAGAACATAACATTGGTTTATAGTTGGATTTTCACCCAATTATAAAAGTGTCTCCTTATTTTTTTAAGTAAAATCTCTTGATTATCGGTCATCAATAGAAAATACTTTTTGGCATTGATAAAGTTGGTAGTCATTTACTTATGGAATTTATGTCTCAATATCATTAGCCTAAATTGGATTTACTTAATCAAATAGAACTTGCTATGTTGTAGACTAGTTTCTCATTTTTTGCCTTTTTCATGTTTTCTATACGGAATATTTTAGTTGAAAGGAGATATTACTTGAGGTTGTTTTTTTTTCATGCAAACTATGTTATTTCACATGTATGTTTTTTATTAGATGAATACTATTGTACTTGTTATAATTCAAGCAATCAAATAAAAAAGGGAAAGTCTTGTTTTAGAGAGAACTACATGATCAACGTCATTTTTTTATATGATTATAGAGATTTGGATATTAATAGAGTTTTTAACTAGCTTACCTACGTGGTGAAACTTTACTAATATGATTTTTTTAACATGATAAATTGTGAAAAAACTTAGAGAAGAACATGTTGCAACTAGATCAAATAAGTTTCTTGCATTCTCTAAATTTGATAATATACTAACATATATTATAGATGACTAACAGAAATGTCAACGTGAAGAAGGCACAAAAGGGTTAATGAGATCAATAATTTAATGTTACTTATTTTCATATAAAGGGTTGAAATGTTAATGTGGTTGTTTAAAACTAAAATAGTGTGAAAAAATATGCTAAAATGAGGGCGGAAGGTGAAAAGATTAGTGGTTATGAAGTAAGTATGTTTAAACAAACACTACATTATAAGTTTGATTGTAATTTAAGTGAGTTTCTGATATGCAGACACAAAAAGATCTAGCTTTAAAGTGAAAAAGTATGACGAAGGAAGCCAGACTCAATTATTTGAAGGAAAATGAAATTCATGTCATTGAAAGAAGAGCGGAACAACCCGGTCCTAGTCATTTGAGAAGGCTTGCCTTTAAACGGATGTTGCTCACACACTGTACACCAGAGAAATTTACGGATCTTGTAAATTTTGATGAGGGGAAGAGGAGAGCGGTCATGGAGATAGGATTCAGAGGGTTGTTAGATAATAAATGCCACAAGCTGAAGTGAAACTTCTTACAGCAACTATTAGGTTACTTCGATCCATCCACCTATACGTTGAATGTCCATGGGTGACACTCAAAGTCACCGCAAATTATGTGACTTCTATACTGGGCATATTTAACGGTGGGCAGGATATCAAATTTGATGCCAACTATGTTGACTTGAACGAACCTTCGCCGCTAAGGTGGAACGACAAGGCCGTTGCATAAATGATTTATTTTGTAAAATAAAGGGGAGGAGAAGCTTGGCCTAAAAGCTGTGCGGTAAGCGTTTGAGAATATTGTAAATTTGGTTAGTATTATTACCATTGATTATTTATTACTAATTCACATATATTTGTATTACCATTGATTATTCGTTATATAGATCGAACGACGCAAGCCATTCCGGGCGACCGTGAGGTTCGGGAGGACCGCGAGCGTAAGCACGTTCGCGAGGACGTGTGTGCAGATCTACCTGAAGAGCAAGCCGTCGAGTTAGGTACTTTAAGTGCACAAGTGATCACTCTTCAAGTGGAGTCCAGCTCCATGAGGGTGGATATTTCACAATTAATGGAGGTGCAGAGAAAGATGATGGATGTCTAAGAGAATATGTGCACAACATTGGCGAGTCTTTTGGAATGGGACACTGGTAAGTCTCGAGCCTAATACGATGAGCCACGCGTCACCCCGCTTAAGGTAAAGAACAATGAGGTTTTGATGAGGATATGAGTCTCTCTCGCGAAGAAGAGTTACCGGTCTCTTCATCACCTTTATATAAAGGTGATAATGATGAAAGGTGCATCCAGCTGGATGCTTCCGATAATACATTCGCTTACCTCCTATTGGTCAAGAAACCATCTATCATTGGAACAATTAAAGGACGTCGAAAGTATTATTCTGTTTATTCGTATTTCATCTTTTCTATATATGTAACATGTACAATCTAACTATTAATCTAACACCTTACTTGAAGCTGTGTTTTGGTAGGCAAACAAGTCTTGTCCGAGTCTACCGAAAGTCAATTCCCGATGAAGTTGCGGAGCACTCGGGAGAGGAGAGATGGTCCTCTACTAAGTTCACCTATTTGAAGGGTAAACCGATCACTAAATGCAATAAAAATGTATTTAAAGTGGGTTCGTACACATTGCAGGACCCACCAGAAGTGAAAGATGAGCGTTTAGTGGAGTATATTTTTGAGAAAAGATTAGAGGATAGGTAGTAGTCACAATAATCTAACAAAATTTGACACACCATCATGACCAAATTTGGATTAAGTTTGTCTTATATATATCTTTCACAGTGAGATTCTCGTTAGGCATTCTGGCCTCCATGCTAAATGGAGAGACCTAAAGACTCTCGGTCTAGAAAATTGGCTTGGCTCTAACCTTATAGACTTGTTTGTAAGCATTTTTACCTTGGAGGCTCGTCGTGCGCCGATGAGCAACCGATTCTGGTTTGTTCCCACGTTTTTTGTAGTGAATATCTACTACTCAGTAGCATCATTATTTTAGGTTTGTATGTACATTGTGTATCATGTTTTTATTGTGCCAATGCAGAGTTAATGTGTTTCAAAACTAGTAGAGCTTCCTAATTTTGTAAGGAAACACAAGATCATGGATAGATACGCGATAACGCTTGAGCTAGAAACTACGGTAAACAAATTTAATGTAGTGAAGTTATTAAATGTTGACATAGTATGATTGTGTAAATGTATTGTGTAATCCAGATATGTATTCTGGTACACGATGGTCGAGATCATTAGTTTATGGCCAAGATCTCCATCATGGACGAGGAAGTCGCTGTATGAGACACCTTGCCAGATGGCCGACTTAATGCGGGACGGACCAAAAATGTAAAAAGATTGTATGTTCTAACCCTTCATCATGACTTGTAATTTGTCTTATAACATGTGTGATTTTGACATTGATTACCTTTTTATATTTTGTGAATGAAATTATAGTTAGAAGGTATGGACTTGATATTTGGGCCTAAGCTCATGGATTTGTTGCTCCCGCCAACAACCTTCCCTTCATTCAAAATTTCAAGGCCGCACCATTTGATTGGGCTTCCTTCACCCTTTAATGATGCACTTATTATTCTGTTTGCAGGAGTGATTATGGAGTGTATGTGTTGAAATATATGGATGACATCAGGCAAGAATTGTTGTCGACTATCAATCCCAGGTAATTTTTCAGATATTGTTTACATTTTGTTAAGCTTGAGAGTTTTGTTTTTAGTTTGTTATAGTTTCGGGTTCTTTTAGTTCTATAATTGAGAATTTTCTGATTGTTTTGGATTTTCTCATTTGTGATTGTCAATACTCATTATTTGTTAGGGTTCCTTTAGTTATGCAATTGGGATTTTTCTGCTTCTTCTGGACTTGCTCGTTTCTGGTTGTTAGTATTAAATTTGTTGAGGTGTTTGATGAATATTCAAGCCTTAGAGCATCTCATTTTCTGCTTTTGTTTTAGTTGGGAACTTTTAGTTTTTGTAATTTAGATTTTTCTAATTATTGTGGATTTGCCCATTTGTGGTTGTTATTATTGAATTTGTTGAAGTGTATGATAGTTTGGTGAATGTTACAGCTCCGTTTTTTGTGTTGCTTTAGTTTGGAGTTAGATTTCATTTAGTTATGTAATTGGGAAATTTTTTATTGTTCTAGAGTTAATCGTTTATGGCTGTCGATGTTGAATATGTTAAGGTGTATGATAGTTTGTTAAATATTAAAAATATTTTTACAGGAGTATAAATCTCACGATCTTCGATGTAATATTTTGTTGAAGATCGTCAATCATCCTTGGAACATCTTGTATGATATGTTATATGATAGCGTTGGTCGATTTTATAATACAAACTCATCTGTCTCGAAGATCCGGCTACCACTAAAGATGAGTCCTACTTTAAAGCAAAGGCTTGAAGAGAGGAAAAAATGAAGAGATAGATAATATTGTATTACATTATTGTGTCCTGTTTTTTGATGTTCTTGTTCAAACACTTGCCCATTTGCCATTTCTGAGAAATTCGATGAGCTGGAGGTTATTGAAGAAGAAAATATCGATTGTGCAATAAATTTCAAAAAGGGATATCTTCGTACGCTTCAAAATTTATTGCCCCGTCGTTATTGTCTTCTTCAATAACCTCTAGCTCATCGAATTTCTCAGAAATGGCATATGGGTGAGTGTTTGAATAAGAACATCAAAAGATAGGACACAATAAATAGGTATGTCTTGGCCGAGCATCCCTCCAAGTAGACATTATTATGTCATCTTTTTGTATATGATTATTGTGTATAGTGAAGATAAATCATTTTTTTTAAGTTATTATGTACAAAAATGATAAACATATTTTGTATATTATTGTGTACAACTATAAATAAAAGGGGTTTTGTAAGTTATCGTGTACTGTGATGATAAAGAGATGTTGTAGTGTATAGTTATAAAATAACAGATTTTACAGAATTATTGCGTATTGTTATAAATAAGCAGGTTTCTAAAAATTTGTATATTAACATTCTCAAAAAACCATGAAAGTAAGTTAATACCAAAATGTACATTTATTGCGGTGGGGGATACAAAAATTTATACCAATATGTGATGTTTGTGTTGTACATATGGTACCCACCTTGTGCGTTGAATGGTGGTGGGTATGTATATGGGTCGAATGTGTACACACCTTGGACATTGAATGTTTACGCACCTTGCACATTGAATGTTTACGCACCTTGTCCGGAGACCCCTATCGCGTGTGCACCTTGCACGTTAGATGGTGCTGGATCATCATTATTATTGTCCAACCTCGTGGCATGCACATCGCTCGGTAATTATGGACATGTTTGTTTGGTATGTCCAATGTCCTTACAATGGCCACATCGGCGGGTGGTTGATCGTGCTTTATTCAAGACAGCACCTTGGTTGGCCTCCATCTTCACGTTTACCAGGTCTTCAACGGGGCCTCTTTTAATATCTATATTATCCTCGTTCTTCACACCATGTTTGTTGGCGAACTTCACATTCCACAAGGTCTCATATTTTGCACAAAGCATCCCAACCTCCACTTTGGCTCGAGTAGACCATTCATTTGACTTTGACGCAAAATGAGTAAGTCTTTTGGCAGCTAGTTGGATCAATTTTTACCAAAGGAATACTGTCTCATCTGTATCTAGATGAGAATGGCTAGACCCGGTTGGTAGCATATTACTCTTCACAGTGATCCACCACCGATCTAGTATGCACGTGCTTGGGATCTGTTGCATATGTTATGCTTTCATAATAGTAAACATATGCCGACACAGTATCTCCACTGATTCAAACTTGCCACAATTGTATTTGAGCGTATCAAGTTTTTGGTCTCGTGTCACTAAGTATGAGTTATTCGGCACCCCAAACTCGACCATTGAATAATTTCGAGCCTCCACATCATGTGTCAGAGCACAAACTGTAAACGATGCTTCACCCATGGTGGTCTCCTTACACACATGTTTAAATAGTTTTTGTGTGAACACATTTGCCGCGTGTTGCTCTCATGCACATGTTTCATTTGTCATCTTAAAATCGTCCAACCTCTACTCATGTTGAATAGGTGCCAACACCGGATCAAATTGTAGAACGAATTCAAATAGTTTAGATCGACGTTTAATGAATCGGTAGATATACACGTTCATACCTTCAAATCGTTGCGTTGTTCTCATGAAAGCAAAGAATTTTCCGTCAAAACACTACAAAAAATACGAACCGATCAGACCGAATTTCAACGGTCGATTCGGACGGATTTTACGGTCTAAGTACGTGTGATAAATACACGTAATTTTCATATTAAAAGTTTAATACACGGTTAATACATTGAACATATTATACGGGTGATAAAAATGTCTTATTTCAAGGCATGCTTTAATAGCACACACATGTGGGCGCTTACTTTATCATTAGGAGGTAGATGTAGTAATTTTATAACTCATTCCCATCTTAACTCTCTATTTCCTTTCTGATGTGGGAATGGGAAAAAGTCACTTTTTACTTGAAAAAGTATTTTATATATATTATACAGTCGGTCTAGTTGGTCTGGTCCAGAATTGGTTGAAATTCTGGACCGACTCTCTAAAAAGGGACCGAACCGACCAAATATGAGGAAAAAATCGTCCAGACCGATCAACTTCGGTCTAGATGGTTTTTGAACACCCCTACTAAGTACCTCAAACATGACTCTCTTGAATTCCTGTAGAAATTTCAGGTTATGCACGTTTGATTGGACATTTTGTTCGAGATGCCATGCACAAAGTCGATGATTGCAGTTGGGGAGGACCGTCTTGTTTGCTTTACGCATTGCCTTATCGCCATCTGTAATGACTGATTGAGGCATTTTGTTTTTCATGGCATCTAAGAAAGTCCTCACACCCATTGATAGGTTTCCACAGTCTCATCAACCAATAATGTGCAACCAATACTGTGATCTTGTAGTGATTGTTCACGCTAAGGAAAATCGCAAGCGATTTCTTGTATGAATTTGTCCTGTTGGCCGTATCGAACGCCAATGCATCACCAAAACAGTGATAGTCAACTTAGCACGTCGAGTCTGCCCTGAACAAATACATTATATGATTATCCGTGTCAATGTTGTATTTGCAATACATATCTGGATCTATCTTCAGTTTTGTAGTAAAAAAAGCAATAGCTGCTACTGAATCAGTTTCGATTATATATGCTTTTTGCTACTTCTCCATCTTATTATAAAGATTCGTCCGTAAGAATGCCACATTTTCGTAACCACCTGCTTGGTCAACCATGTAATCAAACACTTGCCTTAGCCTTACACCAACATTGTACAATCTTGTTGCCTGAGCCATGTCCACTTCATTAATTGTTCTATTAGATCAAAGAAGGGGCACGTCATATGATGAGGCAGTGAGATGGTTGTGCTTAGCTTCAAAATATTTAACGACCCATTTTTTCGTGTTCTTATCCAAGTTCACCTTAAAACAAGCACGACAATCCACCCTTGTCAAGCCTCTTGGTTCTCGATTGGTGTCCTCTCTTCCCATATATTTTTTTTCTCCCAAATTCCTTCTTTTGAGTAAACCCATCTCCGTAGCACAGTTTCTCCCTCTTTGCTCTTGTGTTTATCATCTTTCCGTACACTGAACCCAACATCAAATGTGTATGTATAGTAGAAATGCTCAGCCTCTTGTAACGTATCAAAAATTTCACAAAAAACATCCTCATTTCACAAGTTTTCTAATGTGGATGAACCCGATCGCATATCCGTCTCACCCGAGTTTATGGATATTTCATGATGACTCATCTTTGAAGATGCTGAATCTTAAATAATTTTCTAAACATCAGGATGTTGGGTCTTTGAATATGTTTAATCTTAAAAAAAATTAAAGAAAAGTAAACAAACATTGCCTTTTCGGTGTAGCAGATCACTTAGCTGGAGATGAAAATTGAAAAATCCAAACAAAAAAATGAAGAGCAAGTAAATGTATTTGAAGTTTAGAGCACTTGAAAATTAGCGAGAATGTGTTTAGTTGAGTGAATAGATGATTTTTAAGGATGGTTTATACAGAGTAATTACCCCAATTAATTGCACAACCACCAGACACCACTAACCAATAATTTGGTCAAACTAGGTGATTAGGACCCAAACGCTACTTTGGTAGTCCTAATCGTCTGTAACAATAGAAGTTCGGGGACCCTAGTAGGTGTTTGGGTCTTAAACGCCATGGTAACAAGCGTTTGACCTGCGTCCCATCTACACGGGCAAAACGTCTGTTTCAATGGCGTTTGAGGCCCAAATGCTATCAAGAGGCCCCAAACGCCATTCAAGATTGACGAATCGCCAGTAATAAATGGCGTTTGGGTACTACTGATGGTGTTTGGTCCCTAAACGCCATTCTAATAGGTGTTTGGTCTGTGTCCCATCTACACGGGCCAAACGCATAATCTAATGGCGTTTGGATCCCAAACGGTATCAGTAGGCCCCAACCGTTAATCATAAATGGCATTTAGGCCCCAAACTCCATTGAAACAGGCGTTTGACCTATGTAGATGGGACACATGCCAAACGCCATGAAATCAAGCGTTTGGGGCACGACCATCAGGCCCCAGACGCCATTCATGACTGGCGAATCGCCAATAATGAATGGTGTTTGGCGACTGCTGATGGTGTTTGGTCCCTAAAAGCCATTGTAACAGGCGTTCGGCCATTGTCCTATCGAAACGGGCATTCGGTTCCGATACTCTCTAATATGCATAAAAACCTAGATGGAAAAATTCTTTTTATTTGTCACCAATAAAATGTTTGGATATATTGACAGTTTGTAAGCGCGAGAAGACCCATAACGTAAGCGACGAATATACTCTTTGTAGAATCCAGTTGGATAGATTGACGGTTTGTAAATGTTATCCTTAGAATCCACATTCAAACTTTAACCGACGATTCGACAGAACCTCCCCATAAATAGTAGAAAACCCACAATTTTAATTGCATATTTATATCCACAATATATCAAACGCCTGTCATGCAATGTCATGCAACTTTGACAAGTTTATATTCCAAAAAAACATAGAATCTAATCCAAACAACCTTAGAATCTAAAATAACTTAAAATCCAAACAAACATAGAATCCACTGTATTTATATCCATAAAAAGTTGATATCAACTTTGACAAAACATCATGGTGTAACTTTTCTCTTTTTCAACAAAGCATCATGGGAATGCTTTGTACACCCTTCATGTTCTCGTTCTTCATCATCATTAACTGAATCTTCACCATTGTCATCATCTTCATCAACTTCATCATCATCACTCTCATGCCCGCTTGCTTGAGTTCCATACATGTGCTGGCGTCTTTATAACTTCGCCTACAAGTATACATATTCAGTATACTTTGATTTCAAGCTAAAATATAAATAGAGAAATGTCGTAAGTTTACAATTTTCTTATCTTTTTTTTTCATTAATGTTTTGGCATTTATCATCGCCTCGCCTTCATCATCTTATCACGTGCGCTTAACATTTTCTCGAATAACAACTTGTTGAGACCGCCAATCATGCAGATCATGCCTGCCGCGCACGCCGCCAGAACTTGCATTATCCGAAGTGCGCATTAATATGATATTGAATGACTAAATAATAAATATTAACATCATAACTCGCATAATCAACTTTAGCAGGATGGAAGGCCCCGGACTGGAACATCATTTGGAATGTCAACCAACTCACTACCACTATCTGGGAGTGGTAACTGAATCTACCACGATGGTAGTAGGATGTCAGCCACCCTTATATCATCAACGGTCGCTCTAGCCGACCCTGATACTCCTGCTACTGCTGTGGCTATTGCGGGTGCTAGTATTGCTGCCTATACATAGTAGAATACAAAATTACATTGTATAACAAAATGAGTAATAACCTATATTTAAAAACCACTTAGAGACATTTAGCACCTGCGAAGATGAAGATGCCCCATCATAGTTGTAAGACAACCACTTTTTCTGGAATTCATCATAAGTACGCTATCGCCATCTACATCCTGGATAAAGTGTGTCGCTCTAAAACCTCTAAGACCACCAGACAGGTCCTCTCTGGTGAATGGTTGATCACATAACATTGAATTTAGAAGTCTGTATAGGATGTACGGCGCCTCGGTTCCCATCCTCTGCCGTGAGACGCGCTCACCCAAATACAATACTATTCCAGCAGGTCCTTGCAGCAAGATTCTCATGGTGGTAGGAGGTATACTGTCGATGCAATAGTCAGGCAAGTTTGTACGTTGTGCCTAAGGGTACCAATTGATCTGCAAGTTAAAAAAATAGTTTGTCAGGCGAAAGATTATTCATACTCAGGGGGAGTTAAGAATTGATATAATAAAACAAATACCTCATTAAGACTCACGTATCGAAGTTTAACACAGAATTCTTGTAGGCAATGACCAACGTCCCTTGTTCTCGACTCAATGTCTATCCAACGTGCTGACTTTAAGAACGTGTCTGGACCACCCAATGGTCTGCTCAGTGCCAAACATGGAAAATGCCGAACCACCTCAATTATACTCCTGTATCTCCTCTATTTTCTTTAGGTTGGGGAGGAAGTACAAATAAATTGTATTGCTCTTGTCGTAAAAATTTGTACTACCCAAAAGCACCAAAAGAAAGACTCTCGTCAAAATGTCCTCCTACTTAGGAGTAGTACACTCGTACATAGCATATTTATCAAATATCCATTGATAACTAACTTTTTTTCTCCAACCTCTGACAACGATTTGTCAACTAGCTTTTGCAAAGCCTACTTGTTCTTGTAGAGTTCCAAATCATAGTCTAGTTGTCGACCGTCGACTTTCAGGCTAGTTATGGCAACAAAGTCCAATGGGGTCATTGTCATTTCACCCACTTCATCTATATGAAAGGTGTGGGTTGTATCCCACCATTTCTCGACCAGACTTTTCAATAGGACACAATCCATCTGACCATTTTTCAATATACCTATAAAATAACTAAACCCGGAGGCATCGAAATTCCTTCTCACATTTTTAGGAAGTCTACTGTACCATCGAGCTACTAGTGTAGTGTTCCCAACCCACGAATACCAAGATCATAGAAATCAACCTAAGAAACCAAAATATAAGTATGACTTAGTGAAAAAGGTGTTTGGAGAACAACCTAAGAAACCAAAATGTAAGTATGACTTAGTGAAAAAGGTGAGTGGAGAAAAATGTATTATAATCCCTATTGTGGCATTTCGTCAAACACCTTACAGGAAATAAACATACACTATAATATTTTCATCCAAAACATATATCGCTACCAATAACCATACATTTTTAGAAGCATCACATAAAAACCACTCAGTTTTCAAAATGATTCAAGTATCTATTTGGTGTTTTAACAATATAACACACAACGACCAAATTTTTTGTTAAAGAAACTTACATTTTATCCTTGGATGGGATATAGCATTCATCGAACATGTTATGGGAATTCATATAAATATAGTATAAACCTCAATATGGAATTTTATCAAACACCTTACGGACAATGAAAAAAGTACACCATATAACTCATTATAACATTTCATCGAACACTTTACACGCACTCATGAAAATACTATAGTTTTTCATCCAAGACATATATTTCTACCAACAGCCATACATTTCTACCAACAGCCATACATTTCTATAATCATCACATCAAAACACCCAATTTGCAGAAGGAATCAAGTATATATTAGGTGCTTTAACGATATAACACATAAAATTCAAAATCTTTAAAGACAAACTTACATCTTGTTTGCTTGGGTGAGATATATGCTCCGTTGGAGCAATATGAAGAATAAGGCTACTAAGATTTCAATCTTTGGATAAAATCTTTTCACCTCATAACCGGTGGCATTGTACGGCCATTTCGAGACGCTCGACCTCGACGTCGTTACACTCAATGTTCCCTTTATAACTTTATGCTTTCCTCTAGCCATTATTTGGTAAAACATGCAATATTAGAAGGATTGGGGTTTGGGGTCACGGGCTGGAGGGATTTGGCGTTGGTTTTGACTCGTGTATTGCAAGGGATGTGTTCAATGAGAGATTGCGGGTTTGACTCGTGAATTGCAACGATTTTGATCGATTTTGATGGATTTCGGGCTATGAAGAGAGAGATGAAGAAGAAGGAGAATAGGGTTTGAGTTGAGAGAAATGAGTGCTGAGAGAGAGGGGGAATGGTGGGCATCGATTTCTTAAGAATAAGGGGGAAGATGTTTTTTAATGTTGGGGTTGATTTTGATAAGAAATAAGGTTAGATTTGTAGGAAAAAATTAATTAAAATGTAAAAGGTTGTTTTCTAAAAAATATGGGGTTATTATTATAAAATAAAAAATTTAAATTTCAAATTTCAATATTTAATTTCAAACTTTTTAGCCGATATGCTCGATTTAACAGTAGAATCCGACCTTAAGGGTTATACATGTTCATCAAACTGATAAATATGATTTATCGATCATCATAACATCACTGCATATAATTATATTTGGTGAACACCCGTCTCGCTCGATAGCCAGTAAATGGCGATTAGGAGTAAAAAAAGTGGCGATTGGGAGGGAGACAAGCGATCGCCTATTAGAACATGGCGTTAGGGGACTGAAACAGGCGATTAGAGGCATCAAACTAGCGCTTGGCTTTGACGATGTGATTAGCATCTTCAGGATGGCGTTTAGGGCCTACAAATAGGTGATTCACCTATTAGGTATGGCAATTAGGTTTTAGGGGTTCACCAAATACGTAGTGGTGTACAACAAATTTTTTTAAGGGTTCACCAAAATTTAATAATTTTTTTTGTGAACCATAGTACGTAATTGGTAACTTAATACGTATTTGGTGAACCCCTCCAAAATTTATTATTTTGTACGTATTTAGTGAACCCCAGTACGTAGTTGGTGAACCCCTGCAAGAATTATTATTTTGTACATATTGATAAACTCCACTACGTAATCGGTGAACCCTAATACGTAATTAGTGAACTCCAGTACGTATTTGGTGAACCCCTCCAAGAATTATTATTTTGTACGTGTTTGGTGAACCCCACTACGTAATTCGTGAACCCCAGTACGTAATTGACGATTCGCCTATTAGGTATGGCGATTAGGTTTTAGGGGTTCACCAAATACATAGTGTTGTACAACAAAATTTTTATGGGTTCACCTAAATTTAAAAAAAAAATGGTGAACCCTAGTACGTAATTGGTGAAACCCAATACGTATTTGGTGAACCCCTACAAGATTTATTATTTTATGCATATTTAGTGAACCTCAGTACGCAATTGGTGAACTCCAGTACGTAAGTAGTGAATCCCTCCAAAAATTATTATTTTGTACGTATTCGATGAACCACACTACGTAATTGGTAAACCCAATATGTAATTGGTGAACCAATCCAAGAATTATTGTTTTGTACGTGTTTGGTGAACCTCACTACGTAATTCGTAAACCCTAGTACGTAATTGGTGAACCCCTCCAAGAATTATTCTTTTGTACGTAATTGGTGAACCCCACTATGTAATTGGTGAACCCCACTATGTAATTGGTGAACTCCTTCAAGAATTATTCTTTTGTACGTATTTGGTGAACCTCACTACATAATTGGTGAACCTCACTACGTATTTGGTGAACCCTAGTACGTAAATGGTGAACCCCTCTAAGAATTATTTTTTGTACGTATTTGGTAAACCATCTACGTAATTGGTGAACTCTACCACGTATTTGGTGAACCACAGTACGTAATTGGTGAACTCCTCCAAGAATTATTCATTTTTACGTATTTGGTGAACCATACTACGTAATTGGTGAACCTCACTACGTAATTGGTGAACCCCACTACATTTTTTGTGAACCTCAGTACTTATTTGGTGAATCCCTTTAAAAATTATTTTTTTGTACGTATTTTGTCAACCCCACTACGTAATTGGTGAACATCACTACGTATTTGGTGAACTCCAGTACGTATTTGGTGAACTCTACCAAGAATTATTCTTTTGTACGTATTTGGTGGACTCCACTACGTAATCGGTGAACCCCAGTACGGAATTGGTGAACCCCTCCAAGAGTTATTCTTTTGTACGTATTTGATGAACTACACTACGTAATTGATGAACTCCACTACGTATTTAGTGAATCTCAGTACGTATTTGATGAACCCAAAAAAAAATATTACTACTTACTGAACTTTATGTGACTCAAATTACTTCAAATACAATCTAAGAATCACGATAACCTAACATCCATATCCATATGGTGAATTTTTTTTCAGATAAAACTATCCCAATTTAAGGGTGAAAATCATAACTGGAATGTTATTTAATATCAACGGAGATAAGGAACCGCATACAAAATTGTCAAAGGACTGTAAAGCTGGCTTTTCTTATCCTTAACCTTATCGAATCCCTTTACATATGTTGACCTTTTCAGTTTAACACCTACTGAGATTTATTTAAAGATGCGAACACGTGGCACAACAACACACACATTTACAAGTCCAAAATCATTCACGAGGTTGAAATTGGACTTGTTGTGTGCCATAGTCATCCATATATATCATCTCAATATATATATAGATATATATATTCTCAAATTCAGAGCGTTCGTATTAGAATAATTTTTTTATAATTAGTTTTTCTCCAATAATTTTGATTTGTATTTTTATTTTTTGAAACAAAAATTATTTTTTCCTTAAATAGATCCGGATGAGAGCAATGATCTGTATCTAGTTAGTAATATCCCCATCTTTTATCGTTTATTAACGGATAGAAAGATTAGTGTTACTCGGTATATCATAGTCAAGATATCTAGTTTAGTTTAATATAAATAGTAATTTTTCTCATTTAAATATTGAATAAATACTAATTTAACAAAAAGTATAATTCTAAGTTGATCAAATTTTAGTCTAAATATATTAGATCAATGAGTGTAAATCATGTTTAAGTTCAAATTTTTGTCGGTAAATATAATTTTGTTATTTTTAAAATTAAGTATCAGAGTTTAAATAAAAAACTCATTTTTATTAACAAGACTGATACAAAACTTTAGCCATCGTAGCATCTTCTATAAAGTAGTGTAGCTTATGGCTTAGGCTCATAAAGAAATATAAATATAAATATATACTTTAGAGATAGTGCTAAAATATTAATAAAATGATTAAAAATCTAACCAAACAAATTCAGATTATCGTTTAATGAATTGCATATTTTTTAGGGAAAATGGCATTAATATTTAATAATAACAAGATAAAAAGGAGAATATAAATTTAATATTAAAAGTTGAAAAAAAAAAGTCAGTTAAACACCACTATTCGTCATACCTAAAGTAAATATTTTTCGCTAATAAAACCTTCTTGATGGCTGGTAACGACCACTACGACCAACAAGACTCAAGCCAGACTTAACCTAAATTCAAGCCAAACACCTTATTAAAGGAAAAATAATGTTATTTAGTTCCGTTTGTGTTGCACTGCGAGCTTACGTAGTAGAGATTGATTAGTTCGAGTTTTATATATCATAAGAATGAACCAAGTAAATCATGTAAATAAATTTGCGATGCAACATAAGTCGGGTTTAAATTTTTCTCAAAGAAAAACTTGAAAGTTTTTAGACAAACATACCATTTAAGAAATATATTTCGCAAAATAATCAGACATATTAAATATATAAGTAGAATAGTCGAATTTGAAAATAGTCAACATAATATATAAGTTAATTTACGGTAATACTCATGATATAAATTATGGTAAAAAATAATCAGGTAAATTAAGGAATTTCAAATTTATTCAATATCCAATAGATTTGAATTTTAAAATTTATAATTAATAGAATCCGGAAAAAATTTTAAAAACCCAAAAAAATCAAGGAAAGTACTAAAAGTTACTCCATATTGAAACTAATTCAAAATTTTCAAAAGAGATACTAAGGAAAATGACGGAAAAGATGGTTTGAGGAATTAAAAAAATCAAGTTTCACATAGTTAAAGTACTAAAATTAACAAAGTGAAAAAATTTATTATGAGAATCCCAGATAATATTGTTCCACACTTAAAAGGCTAAAATTTAAAACCAATAATAAGCTATGAGTAATATTGCATATTTATGTAATTTATTATAGATTTTTATTAGGATCAAACAACATTTATTAACTGATTATTAACTAAGATAACATATACACATATTTTTATTGTATGTTTTTATTATAATCAAATCTGGATATTATCTATTAACTGATTACAAACTATTAAATCTTAACGTTGATAATATATTAATTATTTTTAATGTAATCATGAAAATACTTGTAAATATAATTTACGTAAATTTATACTATATGTATAATGAATAAAAAATTTATACCTTTTTAAGAAAATAATAAAATATACGTGTAGTTTATGATATTTAGGTTTCTTAGAGTTTACTTTCAATAGCCAAACTTATTTAAATGTAATTTCTGTAAATATATATTACTGCTCACAAGCACGAGTTAATAATAATTCATTGAAGCTTAAATATATAAAAAAAATTTGTAATTTACAATAAATAATATAATAATTAACTCAATAATCATTGTAAATTATAACAAAATATTGATATTTAGATTTCATAGACTATGCTTTTCAATTATCGTTAATAGTATAAATTATTATTTCAATGTCTATTGATTGCTCACTAACTAATTTCACATTTTTACTTATTTGAGTCAAATTATTATTCATTTTATTCGGTTAATATCTATTTACTGATTGGTCTCTAGTATATTTTCCCTCTGATATTATTTTGCTTTTTTTTTTGTTTCTTTTGTTAGTTTATTTCCTAATAATAATTAGTCATAAGCCAATAAACTACCAAATTTAAAATTTTAAGAAGGAAAGGAAATAGAATCTGAATTGTTAATATGAAAAGAATGAATGTTCATATATAGTAAAAAAGTATTATTTAGATATAAGATTTGTTTAATATACAAAATTTTTCAAACGTAAAAAAAGTATTAGGTAATGAAAATTTTGAAGTTGACAAATATTCGATTATTTGAAATCACTTAATGGAGTAGTTGTAATCCCGAAGGAAAATGTTGGTGCATTTGTGTATAATCTAAAATGTATTTAGATATATTAATTGCTCAAAACTAAAACGTTATTTATTATTTGTTTAAAATGTGAAATTTTATTTATTATATTGATATCTTAGTTTAAACAAAAAGGTTATTATAGGTATAAAAAATGGTCAATTCTCAATGACTACTGCCTTAAATATGTATAAAAATTGTTAAAAATCAATAACACCCCACTAAAATGACTAAATGCTATAAATTCTATAAAACGTTTTACGCATGGATATAAATATAACGACAATGAGACAGTTAAAAAGATTTGATTGTTCATTTTATAATATACGCACAAGATACATTCTACAAATCGTTTTATCCATAATTGAAAACTATGCACCATCAAGATTAGTGGACGAGCAAGATTTCTTAAACTCAAATTGGGATCCCCTCATGTGGGGGAACGATATGTGATATCCTATCGTATTTGGGTTGTTGATGGAGAAAATAGATGACTCCTGGCTAACAGTCAAAAGATATAAAAAAAAGTAAAAAGGTAAAAAAAATGTTAGTTCTAATTTTTTTCTCTACGTCATGTCAGACTAGTTTAGGCTATTAAGATTTGAGCTTAACAATATTGATTAAATGAACATAACACCTCCTAAATCATGTGGTAAAGAATTTTGATTTTGATACAAACATAAATCCTCTCTTATTGAAAAATCTAAATAAGGAGTAAGGTTAGAGAGATTTGACCGTTGAGTTCAAATCTCATTGACTAGATCTATTAAAACAAACTTCGAGATAAAATAGTCTAACATTTTTGTTTTTGTTTTTTTTATTTTTTTATTTTTACTATTTTATCTTCTAATGAAATTCAATCTAAATCGTACATTCTCATTACAGACTGCCTACATTGAAGATAACTCAACTCAAACACGAGAGGATATGTAATTATGTATTTTCTGCTTTTAAACTTAACCTTTTACGATAATTGTGGGAGGGCCCAAAACTTTGTCAACCAATTTCATTAAGAAGATTTTTCTTTGTTCTTTATGGAAGCCGTTGAAAATATTTGGAGTTACAGTATCTAGAAACCGTTGTGGGGCCCACATATGACGTGGGAAAAAATAGGTGAGTTACGAGAAGCGGCTATATATCCTTTGTATTTTAATTGTTTGGAGTTGACATGTTTTTTTAAAGTAATTTTCGTATTTTGAAATCCATCAAATTCAGATTTTTTTTGTTTTTATTGTTTAATTATAATTCAACTTGTGATAATTTTCCACATCAATATTTTTTATTTTTTGACAAAACAATATTTTTCGATTTTTCAAACTATCGTTATATTAATTTTGAATCTTAATTAAAATTTGACGAAAAAAATCCACTATAAATCAAATTATTATATCCATCACATATAGAAATCAAAATCACATCTAGTTAAATAAAGTAAGGCTGGTTAGGCTTTACATGAAGCATACTATCATTTGTTTTTTTCGAAAGAAAGCATACCATTATAATATATATATATATATATATATATATAGCTTAGTTATGTATTTTAATTTTTTTATCAAATTGGAATAGAAGAATTTGAATTCAAGAGCTTTATTTAGAGGTGACGTGATTTTAAAACTGGATTGTATTCTTTACCACAGGTCTTTATTTTAGTTCAAGGATGAACAAAGACGTTCGTTGCACTAGAATTGTCCATGCAATGAGAAATGTTATCTTTGTGACAAATAATAACCCATTGACCAGACAAATTTTTTGGAATATATCATGAACTTAATTTTTGTTAATATATATGTATGGTTACAAGACTGGTTAAGAAGATGACAAGGATTAAATGTCAAATTATCTAGAAAAAGCTAGACTACGTATTTGACTATATGATTAATTTATACATATACATACATATGTATATGTATATGTATATGTATATGTATATGTATATGTATATGTTTATGNATAATTGATCAAGCTTGCTATAGTCCCATTTGGTTGAACATGCTAGATCAAATTGCCCTAATTTAAGTACATGATTAGTTTTTTTTGCGTATCTTTATTCACGTACAAAAACTTAATATAAACTTTTAATTAAGCAGATATTAAATTAGCATCACGGGTGAAAATACCTTATCGTCACTACTATTGCACAGGTGTGTATTATAATTGATGGCCTAGGTCAATCGATTGAGACAAGTACAGCGTACATTGATTATTTTCTAGCAAAATTCTTATTAATCTTAACCTCTATTAATAATAATGTCGATTAGATTGTCTTAAACATCAAGCTTGTTGAGGAAATATTTTACATCTACTTACCGTGTGTCTTTGGCTAAAAATTTAAGTCTGAAATAACTCTCGACTCACAAGTTAACTTTAAGTATGAGTTCGGCCTCAAGACTTTAACAGTGTTCGGTTTTTTTTTTTTTGTCTTTTTCATTCATTTTCATTAGTTGGATTCCTCCATTTGACTACTACACTTCAAATTTAATATTGTGTTCGATCCTTAATTCGATAATTTAAATATATCTAAGTTGTTTCGAGTAATTATTGAATTTGGACAAGCTTTATTCAATGGGTCACCAGCAATGGCTTGAGTCTTTGTTTGCAAACCTAAATAGTCAGCTTTTAGTTTTTAAATATAAGCTCAATTTAAAAAAAAACTGACAATGAGATACGCGTTTTTATAATTAAAATGGTCAATTTGAAGCCCAATTTTATATACAAATAATAAATAATTTACCACTTTTTCTTTGTTTTTACTAATGAAATTGACAGAAAGTAACCAATGAGGTAATAAAAAAGAAGTGTAAAGACCCTTCACATATGTTAAAAGACATTACTTGTAGATCATTTGAGTAGAAATTAATTGTCTTTTCTTGCAATATTATTTCATATATTATTGGCCAAATCAAACGGTTCGAAATATGTCGATTCTAGTCCTAGGGTTAGAATTGGTGACATTCCAACATATATGAATATGACAATATGCATAAATTTTAGTTTGATGACATATTTTGGAAGGGAATTTGTCATATGCAAGAGAGTAATTTCATGTGTACGGAGACAATCATTACTCTACGAAAGTTTTAGATTAGTCTACGAAAAGTAGTATTTCGTGTGTACGTATATCGACGACATATTTTTTCTTTGTTCATCAGTGAATTCACAACATTGTTGTCGTATGTGAATCATGATTTTTGTTGGATTTCCTCTTTGTTTCTTTTCTTAAAGAAAACGAGAAAATATAAGTGTTTCAGATATTGATTTCAAATATCAACTCTTATACCTAATAAAACTCGATGTCCTCCTCTAAAATTTTATTTGCCTGTAACATTGTTTTGGTATCAAATTAAGCGTTAAATTATCATGAAATGACTTGTCATATGAAAATACATAAAAAAATCATGACCTAGTCCTACAAACATTGGCTTAAACACATCTAAAAAATAATGAACAATCTATTGAATTCTAGATCGTATCACCCAATATCATAAGAAAATGAAATCAGTTTAAAAATTAATCATGCATACTGATAGATTCAAAATTCTTTAAGTATAAACCGTATCTCAATAAAATCCAAGATCTCATATTGAACACATCAAGAATCAAAACAATTATAGAGCGGAAGCGTACCTGAATCCATGGCGATAGATTGCTGTTTAGAGTCGAGTTGTTGGCCTTCCAAATCTACACGATTCTCTATCCGAGAGTCTTATTTGATAAAGTCTCTCAGTTTTCTCTCTAACGATGGGATATTAGAGAGAATAGAATGGTTTTCCGTTATCATGTGACATGGGGACCATAACCACTTATAGATCATTCATCTTTTAGTATTTTTATTTTAGCCCATCATAAAAAAAGAAATTACCCTTAAGTCTCTGCACATTAAATGGTCCACAACCTATCAGATACATTAAAATCTCAATTATCCAAATCTTAGTAGATGACTTTTAATTGGGTTTAACTTTATTTGATAGTCTGCAACACATAATTATTTTACACATAACTCCAATGTTGGATTAAGAATCCAACAATCTCCCACTTGAACTATGTGTTAAACCTTATAATTATGTTTTTCCAAAAATAACGAAACACGTTCAACTTTGCTGTCATTACCGAAATATATCTATAACCAATCCGGTCCATCAATCATACCGACATAGGATCAAAGTGGCCTCTGTTACATCAATCGTAACTCAGCTCATCAATGGTCAGGTATATCATTACAACTGAATGACATGGATTATGATGTAGATGTGTAGCATGAAAATTTCATGTAATGTGATCTTAACATGCCTATTTCCAATTGGTCATCCGTAAACCTTAGTGAGATCAAACCATACACAAATCAGAGTGTGAATACCAAAAACTTTATTTCTGCAAAAAATAACCTTAAAATATCTATAAACCAAAATGACTAAAAAATATATCTATATGAAAAAGAGCATCTAAAAATAAAATACAAACTCCACTAGAACTGAATATTCTCAACTGATATGACACCCATGTGAGCAGTGTGCTCATGAAACACCTTGGGTGGCAATCCCTTAGTAAGCGAATCCGCAATCATGGAGTTTGTTCCGATATGCTCTATAGACAACTGTTCACTCTGAAATCTTTCTTTAACAACCAAGAACTTGATGTCTATGAACTTTGACTTTGTCGAGCTCCTGTTGTTATTAGAATAAAGAACTGCGGATTTATTATCAATAAATATATTTAGTGGTTTATGAATACTGTCCACTATGCGCAGCCCCGTGACAAAATTTTGCAACCATATTTTGTGATTGAACGCCTCATAACATGCTATGAACTCTGCTGCCATGGTAGAAGAGGCTATAAGAGACTATTTAGCACTCTTCTAGGAGACCGCACCTCCAATAAGCAAAAAAATATAGTCTGACGTAGATTTCACACTATCTTGGCATCCAGAAAAATCGGAGTCAGTATATCCAACGATCTCAATCTGATCCAACCTCTGAAACGTGAGCATGTAATCTTTTGTTCTCTGTAAGTACTGCAAGACCCGTTTAGCTGCTTTCCAATGGTCTATCAGGACATGTACAAACTTGAGCATACATTAGACT
The DNA here is from genome assembly GCA_003255025.1 of Datisca glomerata. Taxonomy (NCBI): domain Eukaryota; kingdom Viridiplantae; phylum Streptophyta; class Magnoliopsida; order Cucurbitales; family Datiscaceae; genus Datisca; species Datisca glomerata. Next base: position 485,971 of record QANY01000568.1, read on the forward strand.
CCTCACTACCGAGGCATAGGGAATCTTTTGCATTTCCTTTTCCTCAAAATCACTTTTAGGGCACTGATTGAGACCAAAATTATCTCCCTTAGCTGCAGGGTTATCACGTGGTTTACAATCTTGCATGCCATATCTTTTAAGGACATTTTCGATATAGCACTTTTGTGATGATCCTAGAATACCCTAATATAAAAAAGGCTTCACCAAGATCTTTCATCTTAAAATTCTTAGCTAGAAATCTCTTGGTGTCGTGCAATAAGCCTATATCGTTGCTGACAAGCAAAATGTCATCCATATATAAAACCAGAAAAATATATTTGCTCCCATAAAACTTATAGTATATACAATCATCGACTAAATTCATCTCAAAACTGAACGAGATGATCACTTGATAAAATTTGAAATACCATTGTCGAGATACCTGCTTGAGTCCATAGATGGATTTTTGAAGTTTGCAAACCATATTCCTTGGGTCTCCTAATGTAAAGTTTTCTGGTTGCACCATATATATCGTCTTGTCACCATTGAGAAACGTTGTCTTTACATCCATCTGATGTGGCTCAAAATTGAAATGAGTCATCAATGCCATTATAATCCTGAAAGAGTCTTTTGTAGAAATCGGAGAGAAAGTCTCTTTATAGTCAGTGCCTTCTTTCTGTGTAAAGCCATTTGTGACAAGACGAGCCTTGTATCTTTCCACATTATCTTTTCAATCCCTCTTGGTCTTAAAAATCCATTTGCAACCAATGAGTTTTGCACATTCTGGTAATGAAATAAGATCCCACACATCATTGTCCTTCATGGACTTAATTTTCTCATTCATGGCATCGATCCACTTTTGAGAGTTAGAGTTTTCCATGGCTTGACGAAAGTTGATCGGATCATCTTTCATCACACCAATGTCAACCTCATGCTCTTGGAGAAATATAATGTAATCATCTGGCACTGCACTTCTTCTCTTTCTAGTGGATCTTCTTAATAGCATAGGTTCTTGAGGTGCTAGAGTTTGTTCTTCCATAACAATCTCTTGAATGAGAGGTTCTTCGATATTGTCTTGATGTGTTGTGCCATGAGCAATGTTGGGGACACAGTCCAGATCAATGCTAATAACACCTGAGGGAATATCAACATATTCCTCCTAAAGGACAAAATCCTGAATCGTATCTCCCCCCGCAAACTCGACATCCTCAAAGAATCAGGCATTTCCCGTCTCAAAAATCGACCTGGTTGTGGGATCATAAAACTTGTACCCTTTGGATCTTTCAGAGTATCCAACAAAATAACAACTCATCGTACATAAGTCCAATTTCTTTTCATTAGGGTTATATGGCCTTGCCTCAGCTGGACATCCCCAAACGTGCAGATGCTTTAGACTAGGTTTCTTGCGGTCCAAAGCTCATATGGGGTTTTGGCAGTCACTTTAGTTGGAACTCTGTTAAGGATATATGTCGCAGCCTTAAGCGCTTCACCCTAGAGTGATTCTGGTAAGGTCAAATGACTAATCATACTCATGACCATGTCCTTAAGTGTTCTGTTTCATCTTTCAGCAACATCATTCATAGTTAGCGAACCCAACATAGTGTACTGTGGAACGATACCATATTGCTCTAGAAATTTAGCAAACGATCCTGGACATTGTTCACCTAAACCATCATATATGCCATAGTACTCACCACCACGGTCAGATCTGATGTTTTTAATCCTTTTGTTAAGTTGATTCTCAACTTCATCCTTAAAATTTTTGAACATGTCCAATGACTGTGACTTTTCATGAATGAGATATATGTAGCCATATGTAGAATAATCGTCTATGAACGTTATAAAACATTGTTGACCATTCCAAGCCAACGAAGAGAATGGCCAACAAATATATGTATAAATAAGTTCTAAGACGTCCTGAGTCCTGTTGGCTTCAAATATCCTTTTATCGGTTTGTTTTCCCTTTATGAAATTAACACAAACATCAAAATCTGTGAAATCTAAGGGACCGAGAATTTCGTCTGACACAAATCTCTCTATTCTCCGTCTTGAGATGTGACCTAATCTCTTGTGCCATAACGTACCTGAATTCTCACTGGTTAATTTTTTTAGTACCTCGTGTACTTAATTGCAGGGATTCTTTAAATGAAGCAGTTGTTTCAAGTAAATAAAGATTATCATATCCTGATAAAAAATCGGAACCATTTGAAATTGAATCACGAAACAAACCAAATTTTCCATTTCCAAAAGAACAAACATAACTAGCTTTGTCTAAAACAGAAATAGAAATCAAATTTCGTCTAAAGGACGGTACAATAAAAGTTTCATCAAGATCCAAATAATGTCCAGTTTTTAATAATAATCTAAATTTTCCTATTGGTTCAACCTCAACCGTCTTTCCATCGCCCACATAGATGACTCTTTCAGCATTATTTGACTTTCGGCAATTCAGGCAACCCTTTATAGACACACTGATGTGAGTTATTCCACCAGAATCTATCCACCACGTGTGTCTAGGAACCGAGCTTAAATTAACCTCAGAACAAATGAAATTAAGAAGCATACATTTCTTAGCACGCCAAGCGTGATAATTAGTGCATTGCTTCTTCCTATACCCTTCAGCTCCACAGAAGAAACAACCATTACCTTTCGAGTTTACAGATTTCTTTTGTTATTTCTTAGGTGGTGATGTATCCACTGCTTCCTTATCCTTTTTCCTTTTCTTTCCCTTGCCCTTATCCTTAAAGATAGAGGCCAGGTAAGCACTTTCTGTCTTATCATGCTTCACTCTTTCCTCTTCCTGAACACATTGTGTGATGGGCTCATTTAGATACCAAGTCTCTTTCTGACAATTATAGCTCACCTTAACTTGCTAACTGTGACAAAAGAGATATCAAAATCAAATACACAAGCAAGTCCTCAGAAAGTTCAAGCCTCAGTGTTTTTAACCTTGAAACAATGTGAGACATTTCCATAATGCATTCCCTGATATTACCTTCACCTTTATACCTTTTTGAAATTAAGTCTGACAAGAGCATACCGATTTCTTCCTTTTCATTCTTGGCAAACCTCTTTCAATGTCTGTAAGAAAATCCTTAATTGTAGTTATCTTTTCTTATATACTGACCCTGAATGCTTCTAGAATGGCCTTCTTCATGATCAATATACACATGCGATTTGAACTCTCCCACCTTTCCATCTCTCTCTTATCATCAGAGGTACTCTTATCCGTAATAGCTGCAGGAGAATCAGTCCTTAACACAAAATCGAGATGCATGACTCCAAGAACTATTAAGAGATGATCTCTTCAGGACTTGAAGTTCAAGCCATTCAGAACTGAAATTGAATTGATGTTGGCTGTGATACTAGCAAGAGTAATAGCTGAACAGAGAACAATAAATAAATTAAGCTCACATAAATTTCAAATAACAATAATAATTCAAATAATAGCAACAATTAACCCATCACAAGACATCAGGCACTCCATTAATATAATGACTTTGACAAAAAAAAATAGTAACTTGTAAGTGATGTCTTGGTGTAATAATCAAATGCTGATGCTAAATAACATGTCAACAAGAAATCTTTCTTTGGGCCGATTTATTGTTCACATGTAAAATCAAATAATCATCACGTATTTACTACCACAGAAGCACATGTAATTCTGTCAAATAATTATCTTCCTTTGGGCCAATAAATATTCACATAAGTTACACGCACACATAACCTTTTATATTTCAAGACAAACCAATTTCCACAAGAGATGTTACTTTGGCGACGTAATGCTTCAACTAATTCATCTTAAAATATATATAACATACTAATGTCCGAATTTAAAATTGTACCAAATTTAAACCTTAAACTAATTGATAAACAGTTAATTTTACGATACTTTGAAATTGTTTTGAAAATATTTTAACCAAAAAAATTGAAAATAATCAAAACAATCCATTTGATAATCCTTAAAAAATTGTTTTGAAATTATTATAACCCAAAAAATCGAAAATAATCAAAACAATTTATTTTGAAAGTTCTTAAATTAAAAAATTAATTTTACTATCCTTAAAAAATTAATTAAAAATTGATTCATAAAATTAATCATGAATTGATTTTTTTTTAAAAAGGTGTGAGGGCTGGAGCCCTCCCAAAATTAGTTGTGGGCTTCACCCACAGCCTATACCTGATGCTGTGGGAGCCCACACTCATTTAGACTTAAATTTTTTTTACTGTTCATAGGTCGGTCGACCCGACCCGTGTCTGACCTAGGGTGAAAACCCTAGGGTTTTCACCTTGAGTGACTGGCGGCCATGGTCGCCGCCAGTCCTTACTGCCGCGGCGTCCCTTACAGTCGCAGCCTTGGCCGTGATTCTTGCTTATAACCGTGGCTTCTCCTTGCTGGCGCGGTCAAACCGCTGCTCTGATCAACTTTCACCGGCGACGGTGAGACCTCCGGCCGGTTGTTCCAAAAAACAAACAAAAAATACTGAAAAAATTGTTCTCAAATCTAATACATTGTCAAACAATTATTAAATTCATGGATACTGAAACGTAAACACAAAAAACACCTATAATCATGGATCTAGAACTTAATAGATCGATTCTCAATAATTTAACGTGAGTTGCTCTGATACCAATTGATAGATTCAAAATCATTTCGGTATAAACTGTATCTCAATAAAAAATCAGATCTCATATTGAACATATCAAGAATCAAAACAATTATAGAGCATAAGCGTACCTGAATCCATGACGATAGATTGCTATTTAGAGTCGAGTTGTTGGCCTTCCAAATCTACATGATTCTCTATCCGAGGGTCTCATTTGATAAAGTCTCTCAGTCTTCTCTCTAACGATGGGATATTAGGGAGAATATAATGGTTTTCCGTTATCGTGTGACCTGGAAACCATAACCACTTATAGATAATTCATCTTTTAATATTTCTATTTTAGCTCATCATAAAAATAGAAATTACCCTTAAGTCTCTGCAATGGAATGGTCAACAACCTATCAGATACATTAAAATCCTAATTATCTAAATCATAGTAGATCACTTTTAATTGAGTTTAATTTTATTTAACAGTTTACAACATATAATTATTTTACACATAATTCTAATATTCGATTAAGGATAACACATACAAATCATATATAAAAGCTACATATCACAACTGAAAATCATTTTTTTATTATTAGAAAATGATTGCTTAGTTGCCCATGTTCGTGGCATCTAATATAACAGTTTCTTCTTTTCGTTTTTTTTAGAATATCATAATATGGTCACTAAATTAATCAGTCACCAATCATGCATGCGTACTCGGTACTCAGGACATTTCTTTTATCATACGTATAGCACAGGATCAAGTTATTCTTTTTTGTTTTCTCAAAAGAGGATCAAGTAATTATTCGATTCCATAAACATTAGAAATATTAAATAAAACATATAAATATAACAACGGTTAAATAGATTTCGTCATCTTCTAGAAGGTGTAACGGCAGACAGATCAAATCATATGTGCAAGAGACCATGATTATAGAGTATTGGGTGTCCTTGTGGACAGCATTTTGTCCCATGGTCGTGCTTCTTGTGTTTTATTTTCCCACCGAAGAAAAGGTTTATATTGATAATTAACTTAATTAACTCTTGCTTTCAGTGCTTAATTAGACTAATGACAAGAGGTTTTCTCAAGGAGTTTTTCTTATTGCAATTCATTCAAGTAATTAAGTCGTAACAACTAAATATTACATCTGACTTGCATGCTGAGATTGTAACGAGAGAGATTCTTTTCGAAAAACTGTTTTGTCAATACAAGAAAACTCATTTTTTTGTGACGGTTCCAAAGACGTCGCACTAGATATTGTGCCGATTTCTGCAACCTTCGAAGGATCATCACTAAAAATTAGTTTATCGTGACAGTTTTGTAACCGTCACAAATATGACATATTGCGGCGGTTCTTGCAAATCGTAGCAACATAACTTTTTAACGTCATAATATGACAATTTTCTTGTAGTGTGTTCGTTTGAAGTTTGATACGATTGAGATTTTTTTGTTGAGATATTTATGACGTTAGATAGTTGTTCAGTATACATGAAATGGTTTCATTTAAAAATTACACATGTAAAATGACACTAAAAAAAAATGGTTTTCCCCGACGGTTTTTTGACGGCGGTTATACAAACCGCTGGTAAAAAAACCAGCAAACATTCGGCGGCGGTTTTTAAAAGCCGTCGCCAAATGTTTTACCTTTAGCAGAATTTTTTTAAAAAGCGCCGCTAAAAACCTTTGAATCCCCAATTTTTTCTTTTACCTAAACCTGCACGATCTCCCCCCCCCCCCCTCTGCAATAGGCGACGTGAACCTATGTGCTCCTCCACTACGATTTTTCATCATAAGCTCCTCCACCGTAAGATCCCCGCACCGCTAGCTCCTTTGCGATCTACAGGTACATACTCAATTCTCACTCTAAATCCCTAATTTTTCTCTCGTCTCTCCTCATCTCAGATCTGGTTCTTGAAACTTCTCTATACTCTGTCTCGTTAGTCCGTCAAAGCACTCTCTCTCTCTGCCTCTTTATCAACTTGAGCTTTAGCTCGTCCTTCTCTCTATCTCTTTGAAGGTAATTTAAGGTTTCAAAATTATAGATTGATTTAGGGTAATTTATTTGTTCTTGTTGATTTAGAACCTAGAATTTGTTAGATATACAAATTCTTTATTTTTGTGTGCAGATTCTTTAAATTTCACATCTTAGAAAATAGTTCATATAAGTTGGAGTGCACAATTAGAGTTATTATGTTTTGTGTATGGATTCATTGGTGTTTGTCGTTTCTGATTTAGCTCTTTTGTTCGTTTGAGTGCAGACTTATTTTTTTTCCTATGTTTTAAGCCTCTGTTTTGGTGTTTTAAGGTTGTGGTGTGTTCGGCCAGATGCTTTAGAAATGTTGTTTTGAAAATCAATGCTTAAGTGGAGCTCCTACTAATAACCATCATCTTTCATGGGAAAATGAGCAACTATCATTGCATAATGTAGCAAGATTCTTAAATGATCCACTCATTTGGGGAACATGCTAGAATGGACACTAGAGAAGCGTTCAAGTTTTTTAAATTCATTTTTAAGTTTTTTTGCTATTTCATATTCACTGAAAAAACATTCACCATACTTTCAATTCTCCAAACTGTTTTAAAGATATAAAGTTAAAATTTAAAATAATCTATGTTTCGTCCTTCCTTTTCACTACTAAACCATGTTTTGTGGAAAATCATTTTGTATGTGGTAGTCTTATTTGTTATTTGAGTTCTAATAATTAAAGTTGTGCTGATGAATAGTTTTTGCTTTGATTTTCAACCATGCAGTAGTCAAATTGAAGACTTAGTCAAGTAGCTATAGTGTTTCTCATGGTTCAGTTTTCACTTTTGGAGCTGTCTTGGACATGGTAATAGACAACCACAGGTAAACTCTATATCATCTCTGTGTGCACATTTCTTGAAAGGTTCGACCGGGTTTACCTGTCGTAGCCTAGTTTTGTATCCAAAAAATACGGACTGTGCAGCTTTAGAACTGCTGTAACAGACGAATCGTAGAACGCGCATGTCCACTTTCGTAGGGCATAACTGTTGACACGGGTGGAACCACTGGCCCTGTAAGATATAAAATTGAATCTTATTCAAAGACCTACAGGTGCGATCGAGTTTACCCGTCGGAGCCTAGTTTTGTGTCCAAAAAACACCGACTGTGTAGTTTTAGAACTGCTGTAACAGACAGATCGTAGCTGGCGTATGCCCACATTTTAGGCATCAAATAGAGAATTGACTTTGTTTCTGCCATTGATTTTCCTGAAAAATATAATGTTATCCTCAACTTCTCAGTTCCATTGCTACTTAGACAACACTAGACAAGACTTGTATGATTTTCTTTTCTATGGTTGTTGAAATGCTAAGTCTGAATAACTAGTTTCTTGGGTTAATCTATGTTGCATGTATGAGTAAGTGTCAAGAATTATATTCTTTTGGTATTCAAGAGCATAAATTCAGTGCCTATAATTTGCATGTTCTACTATTAATTCACTTCCTCACAGCTAGAGTAGTGCATGTAATAACACATAATAGGTCATATAGAGGAATTATGAATGTTAGTGATGGGAGGAAAGATGGTACATAGTATTTCTCTATCAATTTTTGTCTTTTGTTGATATATAGCTTTTCTTTATCATTTCTCATAGATATAAGGGCTATATATGGTTTTTCTCCATCATTTTTCATAGATATAAGGGCTTCATATGCATATTATATATTGTTCTTTGAAGTAGTTTTTGTTTACTATTGCTTATATTATTCTTGGTTAGTGCTCGTGTCTATGAACACCTGCTATTTTAATTGTTCACGCTACCTCTACTCTGTAAAGAGAGACGTTTAGTGGAGGTGGGGAGTAGTTTATTTACATTTTTTTCGCGACTGTTTTTGGTAGATGATGAAGTTGGACTTTTTTTTTGCACGTTATGATTAATTACTAGAGGTTAGAGTTTTTACATTTGAGTGGGTTAACCCATGGCTCTTTCCCTGGAGGTTAGATTTTTTTTTTGCTCGATTATATTTATAGGTAAAGTTAAAAGCATGATTGTGGACTTTGCATTGCAGTCATATAGTTTTCTACCCATGCATTTTAAAGAAACCTGAAGGGGACTTTGCATTGTAGTCATAAGCTTCAGCTTTTTTTAAAAATTCACCATATGGCGGCGGTCGATTTGGCGGTTTTTCTTGTAGTGTGAATATTTGTAAATGGTAAAGTACTTAAAAGAAAAAAAATATTTACCTTCGATTGCTAAGATAAAATAGTAATAGTTAGTTTAAGAAAAGAATTAAGGCTTTAATTGATTACTATGGTTAAGAAGAGAATTTTGTCAATAAATATTAAGCAAAATAAGAGTATAAAACTGGTTTACTCGCAAATCGAAATGGCCAATAAAAAAAGAAAAAAAAAAGGAACCCCAAGAGTTACGTATAATATTCTAATCATGTCTCAATTTCATAAATTCTATCTACGTATAAAGGTTGCTGTAGAAGGAGAATATGGAACACACAAATTAATAATACATGTAACATATTAAATATCTAAGAGGTTACTTATCAGCATGATTCATCGTTAGACGATTTTACACGATATCATATAAAAGAATTTAAAATTTAATATTCCAATACTGAAATCTTAAAAAAATTCTATTAGTAAATTAAATACACCATTTGATCATTTCATATGAGATTTACAAGTGATTCTAATATTTTAGATCATCTTGTACGATTGTCAACAAAATACGAAAATGAATAAAACCTCAAAGATTCCTTAGGTCAAAGGATTTTTTGCTAAAATAAACCCCTATACTAACAATTTTATAGAAATAGAATTTAACACTAATTTTCGCTTACCCTGACTCCTAGGGGCGTAAGTAAAACTGAAAAACCGACAATGGTCGAAAAGAATCTTATCGGGTCGATCGGTTTGTCATATTATTCATATCTGCATCGGTTTTAAGAAGGGAAAAACCACAGTCTTCGGTTCGGTTTGCAGTTTAAGGTTGTAAAAATTGCTACAAACCGAACCGCACCGTATATATAAGCTATGTATAAATTATAACAAGTTAGTAGCTAGCACAGTGGGAGGAGCTTCTCGAGGAAGGACGTCAAATGGCTTGGCAAGCGCGTTCGAATCTTAGCCCCTCTATTTTCTCATTATTTTTGTATTTTTGACACATCACCTTTAAGTAGGAACATTTTCTCAAACCCTAGCCTCCAACTCTCTTTTACACAACAACTTCTCTCCCCTTGCCTCCGAATTCTCCACCCGTTCCCTCTCTCTCCCTCTTCGATCTTCATATCTTCCCCCCCTCTCTCTCTCTCTTCGCTCCATCTTTCCTTTTTCTCTCTTTGTTCCATTTCTGTCTCTTTTCTTTCTCCATCTTTTCGCTTGCTCTCTCTCTCTCTCTATCTCTATCTCTCTCGCTCTCTGTCTCTGCTCCATCTTCTTTTCTCTGTTCTCGATCACTTTTTCTGTTCTCCATCTTTTTTTGGTTCATGCTCTTTCACAAAGAAGATGTTACTTCGAAGAAGACGAAGATGAAGACGAAGACGAATGGTTCGATGCTTGATTTTGAAAATCAAAGCTTGCGACTACTGTTAGTGGAAGAATGGACGCTTGGTCGAAGATGAGTCTGAAAAATCAAACCTTATGGCTATAGTGAAGAAGAATCACTTTGAATCTGATGGATTCTTGGTTTTTTATTATTATTTGTGCATTTTGTTTGTTTTTGTTCTCTTTTATGTTTAGATTTTTTTAGGGTTTTTATTTGTCTACTGATTTAATGTAAGATTTGGCTCTGGATTTTTTTTAACATTGATTATGAAGTTATTACTCATTACTCATGTACTTGTTCTCTAGGTATTGGAAAAGTTTTAGGGTTTCCTTCTAAATTTTGGATTGTTTAGGATGAATGTTGAATGTGTTTGAAAGATATTTTGTATTGTTGAACAAACCGCAAACCGACTGAAAGAAACCGTCATTCAGTGGTTCGAATCAGTTCGGTTTTCACTCTAATAACGGTTCGGTTCAGTTCGTAATACATGATTATTGATTTTGCGGTTTGGTTCATTTTATACCTCTAAACTAAGCCGAGTTGAACCGAACCACTTACACCTCTAATGACCCCTGGCCCATTTTTCCTTCACGTTTTCACTTTTTCACCCATTGCCCTTTTTATAAGTAGTCCAATCAAATGTCACAGTCTACTCACTTAACACTCAAAACCTCCCTACCCACCCCATCCCATTTCTCCTTCTTCGTTTTTCATTTTTTTCTACTTCTTCTTCGTTTTCTTCTTCATTTTCCTCTTCGTTTTCTTCTTTGTCTTCTTCCTTCTTCATCTTCTCTTTGTCTTCTTCCTTCTTCCTGCAACAACAAAATATTGCTAGTCTCTTTGGAACAAGTATAAGTTTTATTTTCTTCTTTCGGAAAATATTTACTTGTCTTTTTTCCTTCTTTCATGAATTTTTCACTTTCATGAGTTTTCTGGGAGTATTTATTTGTTTTCATCTTTCTGGAATGTTGTTTGAAGTTCATTTATCGTACAGGATCACTACAAATGATGATGTAGTGTAAAATGAGGTCTAAACAAGTACTACACGAGTCTCGTGTAGTCATCGTGTAGACTACACGCAGGGTACACGAGCCTCATGTAGATCACGTGTACACTACACGATCATCGTGTGGTGCATCAGAAACTTGTTCAGCAGTTCACGAGTATCGTGTAGCATCTATTACACTAATAGAAGACTACACGATCATCGTGTAGTGTACAGGATGGCCACATGATGATCGTGTACTCCTCGTGTACACTACACGATATTCATGTAGTCCTCGTGTACACTACATGATTACACTATACGATTCTCGCGTAGTCCTCGTGTACACTACACGATGGAACTACACGATCATCGTGTAGTCCTCAGGTAGTCTACACGATCGAACTATACAAGTATTGTGTAGTCATCATGTAAGGCTTATTACAGTACACAAGGTTTACACGATCATCATGTAGTGTACACTACATGATAACTACACGATGCTCGTGAAGGCCTTTCATACATTACACGATGCCCGTGAAAGCCTCGTGTACACTACATGATGACTACACGATCATCATGTAATATTCCATTTCATTATGTATTTTTCTTGTACTGACTTCTTTCATTGATGTATATACAGATATGTCTGATAGTTCTAATTTTTGTAATCCATGTTGAAGATCTGGTGAAAAATGGTACAACGTGATCTTTTAGTGGAGAGAATGCTAAATTATTGGAGATATCTACTAACTACACTTACCACGAGCTATTGGTTAAATTGCATGAAAAAGTCCAAATAGACCCATCAAACTATGATATATCCATCAAATTTTTTTATAGAAGTCATGTCCCCTGCCTTCCTATTGAAATTTTAAAGGATAGAGATTTATAGTTTTTTGTTAAGGAGAATGGATTAGAATCACTTAGAAACCCACTATTTGTAAGTAACAAGCCTAAATGTTTTCCATCTCAAAGCTCGGTTCCTCAAACCACAATATCACAACAACCACGGGTTCTTTAAACTACAGGGTTTTATCAAAGTTGGGTTCTTGAAACACAAATGTCACGACAACCTGTACATGAAAGCATTCCTCGTTTTGAGAGTTTTGATCATTTTGAAAGGAATTATCATGATGATGATGTTTTTGTTCATGACGATTATAATGTTTTCGAGGATGAGGATGTTGATGTTGATGGAGATGATGATGATGATTTTGATCAGGGGGAGTATGATGATGCAAACCGTGGAGATGACCATGATGATTTTGATCAGGGGGAGTATGATGATGCAAACCGTGGAGATGACCATGATGAAGCCATCAGTGGAGACTGTCATACAACAATTCCAGACTTAAATACTGGTGGTGAACCCAAGACCACTTGTCCATTGCAATCACAACCTGATTTGAATGAACAACGCCCTATGTCCAATGAGCAACGAACTGATTTGAATCAGCTTGTAACAGACACAATAAATACAGATGATTTAAACAGTGATAAAGCTGAGCTGCTTAAGGTTGCTCGTATGATGGCCATCTGAAAAAAATTTGAGTTTTGGATATTCAAGTCAAGCCAGTCACTATTGGTACTTGCATGTGTTGAGAAAACATGCCAATGGAGGTTACGGGCCATGAAATTGAAAAATTGTCCATACTTTAAAGTTACAAAGTTCATTAATACACATACATGCACATTTGAAGTTTTGAGGCATGAACACCATCAGGCTACATATTCATTGATTTGTCATTCTATACGGTCCAAATACACGGGTGTCGGGCGTATATATAGGCCAAAAGACATAATTGAATATGTTCGGCTTGATTTCAGTGTCAACATAGGTTACCATAAGGCATAGAGGGATAGGGAATATGCATAAGAATTAGTTCGAGGGTCTTTTGAAGACAACTATAGGATGCTTCCAGTATATTGTCACATGCTAGAATAAAAAAGTCCAGGCACTTATTTTTTATTTTTCCATTATAATGTCTACATGAGTACTACATGATGATAACACGGACCTCGTGTAGTTTACACAGTGGTTACACGGACCTCATATAGTCATCGTGTAGTTTACACGATGGTTACAAGGGCCTCGTGTACGCATCTTGTCCACTATGTACTCTGCCAATTTTAATACAACAATATTAAATATTTTTCAATGACAACAACACACATAGAGACCAATGAGCAGAATCATTTTAAATATTTTTTCATGGCTCTTGGACCCTCTGTCGTGGATTTTTCAGCTATATACGGTCTATCATTGTTGTTGACGCAATGACCCCTTAAAAGCTAAATACAAAGGGGTATTATTTATTGCAACAACAAAGGATGGGAACAACCAAGTATATCCCATTGCATTTGAAATTGCAGATTCAGAAAGTAATGATTCATGGGAATGGTTCTTCCATAAGCTTCACAATATAATCGGTGATCCGGAAGACTTGGTATTTATATCCGACATCCATATAAGTATACTAAATGTTGTACAGATTATCTTTCCCAATGCGCTTCATGGAGCTTGCATCTTTCATATGGGCTAAAATATCAAATCAATTTATAAAAAGGAAGATATAGTTGCATTGTTTTTTAAAATAGTAAATGTATACCGTCAATTAGAAACTGATGGGCTGATAATTCATTTCACAGATGTATTTCCAGATATCTCACATACGTGTCGGTGGGGGAGTTGAGAGGTGGGCACGTTCTCGTTTTGATGGAAGGTGATACAATATAATGACTACAAACATCACGGAATGTTTGAATGAGATTTTGAAGGATGCTGGAAAGCTTCCCAGTACATGCCTTATAGAACATATGCGTGACATGTTACAACAGTGGTTCTATGAACGACGGATGACTGCCTATCAAATTATCTCGCAGATGATAGATTGGATTGAGACTGAGCTTAATAAGAAGCATCTCGCGTCGCGTACATTATCATTGTTTCCTTCCGACATCCACGAGTTTTGTGTTGCAGGTGGGGGTAGGGAAGCAGTGGTAAACTTGCATCTTAACACTTGTACGTGCAGAGAATTTGATCTCGATCAAATTTCATGCATGCATGCGTTGGCTGCATGTCGGCAGCGTAATATTTTCACATACAATATGTGTTCGAGGTTCTACAAAAATGAGGCTCTAATTGCTGCGTATGTTTTAACAATACATCCTCATAGGGATCAAGCAGATTGGTTCATCAACCAGAAGGTTCATAAAAAGTGGTATTGCCACCTATAGCGAGGCAGCAAAGAGAATTCCATCTAGAGGTAAGGAAGTAGTGAGAAGGAAGTGCAAACGTTGTGGGCAACTTGGCCACAACCGATAAACGTGCAGAAATCCAATTCCTTTATCTCAACGGGATGACCAAACCACTTAAATATAAATATTGACCTTTGTAGACTTAATTAAATATTAAAATAGAAATAAACATGTGTTTGTTATTTAATAATGTCATAAAATTTAATTAGCCTGCCTGAATCCTACATGAAGCCTACACGATACCCGTGAAATTCTCGTGTAATCTACACGATGACTACACAATGCTCGTGAAGTCATCGTGTAGCTTACATGAATCCTACACGATTCCCGTGAAGTGCTCGTGTAGTCTACACGATTCCCGTGAAGTCATCGTGTAGGCTATATGAAGACTACACGATACCCGTGGAATCATCGTGTAGTCTACACGATGACTACATGATTCCCGTGAAGTCATCATGTATCCTATATGAATCCTACACGATTTCCGTGAAGTTGTCGTGTAGCCTACACTAAACATATAGTAACAAAAAAACTCATAATCCATAATTCACAATTTAATAAAATAAAAATCCATAAAATATATTCATATTATTTCGGTACAACATTGTCACGTGCAAATAACTCAAAATTGCAATTCGTCTTCAATATTTTGGCATTTGTTGTTGAATTATTTCTTAAAGGTTCCTCTCATATGTGAGGGCTTCGACAACTTAAGGGTAAATACCCCCACAATCTAACCTAAAAAACACATGAAATGCACAAACATAATTAAATAATATGTATGAAATTTTAAGTGGACTTTAAAAAAAAATGTATTTCACTTACTCATGATCTCATATTTTTAATCATCTTTGGGTTGAACCTCTTGTCTTCTCTCATAAATATTCATCATTTACGCTAGCCGATGGACAATCTTCATGAAATGTTTCATTATTTTAATGTATAAGGAGCGTTGATATGGCGTGTTCATTGAGTTATAAATATGAATACACTAGCCAATCAATCAAGCTCAATCGCAATCCAATTCCTTTTCGATGGCCTCCTCCTCCTCATTAACCTCATCTTCTACTAGAAAGGGTGATGGAGGAGGCGTCAACTAAAAACTAACATGTAATATTAAGCAGACAAAACTGAAAAGGTGACTACACCATGGTTACACGGACATCGTGTAATCATCGTGTAGACTACACCATGGTTACACGGACATCGTGTAGTCATCGTGTAGACTACACGATAACTACACGAGGTATGTGTTCAAGAAAAAGAAGGGTAGAAAATGATTTTGAACATACAATCTCTCCGACTACTAATCTCCAAAAGCTTTTTTCTTCTTCCTCCTAAGTAGGGACCAAGGAAAGAACTGTCAACTAAAAATGTAAGAAATATAAATCAGTATATGAGAAAGTAATATAAATTAACTTGTCAACATAATCCACCAACATACATTCTCCTTTAAAAACATTTCTTTTTGAATATTCTCAACTGGTACTATCGTGGTCAGACACCATTTGAGAATCCTTGACACCTTGGTCAAAACCTGGTTACCATACAAACTATCCACCAATGAGATAGTTTCAAATACACATGCCTATTTAAACAAAAGAAAGTAATTCAGTATTCAGCACATAAATAATTCAATACATCGCTATATAGAATTAAATAAATTATACCTAGAAGGAAAATGGACATCCATTGAGTGAATACCCATAAACAACAGCGGGTGATTTTCGTGTTTTTTTATTTTTTTTCTTAATCTTTAAGATCACCAAAAACAACATTTGTCTTCTTCACAACTAATAATGATTTCATTATTTTGGAGAACGAACGCTCAACCATCTCTTCTCAATTAGGGTACGATTCTCCTCCCCCAACACAAAATGTTCTACCAAATAAATCAGATTCATCTTGACCCCATCAGAATCTGACTTATATTCAGAGTTTTTAAACTTCTACTCCAACTCAGCCGTGGTTATTGATTGGGCTTTGGGAACGTACAAATCAGAGAGTCTATTGGGGCCACGAGTCTTCTTCTCTTCCTGGGTTTAACTGAACTTTAGTTCGGTCATCAACGAAAACTCCTTCTTGGAGAAGCACGGTGGTTCCTCATTAACAAGAAACCAGATTTCCTCCTCGATGGAGTGTCGTTGATATATTCAGCCTCCCTGGCCAGCAACCGGTGGCAGACAGTTACTGAAAAGTTCAGGGCTGAGAGATCTAGAAGATGGCCAAAGCATGTCTCCCTAAATAAGGAGAGTTGAGGAGCTGTCAGCTTGGTCTTGATAATCTCTATGCAGTGGGTATTGCACTTTGCATTGACCCTTGCTTTTGATTGTGTGAATATCATGGACGTATCTTAGTTGCATATTTGATGAAGCCATAACCTGTAGAATATTCAAGAAAAATATAAGATCAGGAAATGTACACGATGCTCATGTAGTCATCATGTAGACTACACGAGGTGTACACGATACTCGTGTAGTCATCATGTAGTCTACACGATGAGTACACGATGCTCATGTAGTCATCATGTAGACGACACGAGGTGTACACGATACTCGTGTAGTCATCATGTAGACTACACGAGGGGTACACGATCCTGTCATATTCCTCATGTAGCCTATATGAGGCTTACACGACCCTCGTGTAGTCCTTATGTAGCCTACAGAAGGCTTGTTCAACCCTCGTGTAGTCCTCCTGTAGCCTACATGAGGATTACACAACCCACGTGTAGACTTCACGAGGGATACACGACCCTAATGTAACCTAGAAAATAGACAACCACCAAGACCAACACCTCAGAAACCCAAAGAATAACACTCAGAAACCAAGTAGGAAAAACACACTAAAAACCCAGATAAAAAAATATTAGAAACCCAAAAAAATCAACCTTGCTGTGATTCGGACATCCACAAAAAATATAAACGTAGAAATCCAGGAAAGATCCATCAGAAACCCAGAAAAAAAAGCACTCAGAAACCCAAACAAAAAAATATTACCTTGTTGTTTTTTCTTGTCGTGGGAGACGAAGACTTAATGATTTACAGAGAGAGAGTAACAGTAAGATGAATTGGTGGAGTTTCGTATAATTATTTTTTTTTAGCCGTCGTTTAAAATTCGTGAAATAATTTTTTGATAATTTTATAAATTAATTTTAAATTAAATATAAATCAAGGGTCAGGATAAATAAAAATTAATGTTAAGATCAATTTCTGTAAAATTATTAGTATAAGCTCTACTGTAGTAAAAAAAACCCTGGCCTAAAGGGCATTCGGCATTGACAGAAACAACAGCTCAATCCTTTATTATTTAAAAAAAAACTCAAATAGCCAGCTGCACCAGGTGAACTGAAGTTGACCCAAATTTTACTCTCTTCACTGCGCTTTTTTCTCAGTACAGTACGCATCTCTTAGTCTTTTCCCACCTCCTTTTTAATCAACCCCCTTTCCAATTTTGCATCACTCTCTCTCTCTCTCTCTCTCTCTCTCTCTCTCTCTCTCTCTCTCTCTCTCTGTATAAGGTTCAGTATCATCATTTTGATTGGAACCCCAGAATTGGTATTGCAACACGGGCAAGATATTCCAGTATGTCGTCTACCCGGGAAATCTTCAACCCGGGAAATCTTCAACCCATGAATTCTCAAAATCTTAACGGAAAATCTCCTCCCCTGTAAAGTAGGAATCCATCACCATTCCAGTACTGTTTTCAGTTAACAGTAAGCTACTTGTCATATACATCAATGTTGGACTGAGTTCAAAAAAATCCGAAAAGATCTTTAATTTTACAAAAAAAAACAAGAACCCAATAAATATTTTCATGTCAATTCAGTTGCAAAAATCCCGTGAGTGAAGAGAATTCAGATTGTTTATAGGTTTTAAATCGAAATGGCGTCTGCTCTGGCGGGGGACGATCTTGCGAGATCAACAAGTAACCGGAGCTGGGGATCGGCGAGTCATCGGAGCTGGGCGTCGGCGAGTTTCCGGGAAGTATGGCAAGCGCCGCCAGACGTGTTTAGTAAAAGCAGTCGGCAGGATGATGAGGAGGAGCTGCGGTGGGCGGCGATCGAGCGGCTTCCTACATACGATCGGCTGAGAAAGGGGATGCTGAGGCAAGTGCTTGATAATGGCAGAGTAGTTCACGACGAAGTCGATGTTACAAAGCTCGGAATACAAGAGAAGAAGCAGTTGATGGAAAGTATGCTGAGAGTCGTTGAAGAAGACAATGAGAAATTCCTCCGGCGGCTCCGAGACAGAACCGATAGGTTAGAGAGAGAAAGACAGAAACTTGCATTTTCTTTATCAAATTTTTAGTTAAATTGTGAATTAAAATGTTTTTTTTAGAGTGGGGATTGAGATTCCGAAGATTGAGATAAGGTTTGAGCAATTATGTGTTGAAGGAGATGTTTACGTTGGAAGCAGAGCATTGCCTACTCTGTTTAATGTTACCCTTAACACAATTGAGGTAATTTTCTTCCACTATAAGTACGATTGAAGTATATTTTCTATTTGGGGAAGAATAAACAATCATTTTCCGGAAAAGTTATTCTTGTCTCTATATGTTTTAGTGCTTTTGATTCCTAGTGGTAAAAAAAAGTAAATTTTGCTTCAAACCATACAAAAATTCCCCTGTTTTTCCTCAAGAACAGAGGACCTGAAGTGTATGATCGTTTTAAAAGGAAAAAAGACAGACCATTAGATTATCACTTAGTACTTTACAATCTTACAATGTTTCGATATCGGGTCGGTACGATAGAAAAATGTTGATTATGGTGACAATTTTGTGCAGAGTATATTGGGGTGGTTTTGGCTGGCCCCATCTAAGAAGAGAAAAATCCAAATTCTTAAGGATATTAGTGGAATTATCAAACCGTCAAGGTATCCTCATTAAACTTCAATTCTTCCCTTTCTTGTATTATTCTATGTATGTTTCATTAATTGCTCTTTCTTTGTATTTCCTGAAAGTTTTGACAAATGGGGTAATTTGGTTACTAAAATAGAAATTTTTTTCTTGCTTTAAAAAAACACTTCTGAGCTATTACATTTTGAAATATTATTACTCGCACTCGTAGTTACTGATACGCAATTTTCAGGATGACCTTGTTGCTGGGTCCTCCAGGTGCCGGGAAAACGACTTTATTACTCGCACTCGCCGGAAAACTCGACAAGGATTTAAAGGTTTGGGCAGTTTACTTCAAATTTCATATATAATTGAATGTACATTTTTTTACCAATTATGGGTTGTGAACAGGAGACAGGGAAAATAACATATTGTGGGCATGAACTCGACGAGTTTGTGCCACAAAGGACTAGTGCTTACATAAGTCAACATGATCTTCACTATGGGGAGATGACAGTGAGAGAGACATTGGATTTCTCCGGGAGGTGTTTGGGAGTAGGGACAAGATATGAGATGTTGTCTGAACTTTCAAGGAGAGAGAAGGAAGCTGGGATTAAGCCTGACCCTGAAATTGATGCTTTTATGAAAGCTACTTCTGTTTCTGGCCAAAGAACTAGTTTGGTTACTGATTATGTTCTCAAGGTAACTGTTTTGTTCATTTAGCTTCTCAATCAGAATATGGAAAAGAAAGGGGAAAAAATATTGGATTTTTATGGGTTTTTTTGTTGCAGATACTTGGATTGGATATTTGTGCTGATATTATGGTTGGGGATGATATGAGAAGAGGAATTTCTGGTGGACAGAAAAAACGTGTGACTACCGGTATGTTTCGCCATCGTTATTCCAATGTTAATTTATAATCTAGGATCCTGATTCTGAGAATTACATTTTCTCTAGCCTACTTGATTTCCAAAATAAGATGTTCTTATATCAAATGGGTTGCAGGGGAGATGTTGGTAGGACCAGCAAAGGCATTATTCATGGATGAAATATCAACAGGTTTAGACAGTTCCACAACATTCCAAATCTGCAAGTTCATGAGGCAAATGGTTCACATTATGGATGTCACAATGGTCATTTCGCTACTACAGCCAGCCCCAGAAACATATGATCTTTTTGATGATATCATTCTCCTTTCAGAAGGCCAGATTGTTTACCAAGGTCCTCGCGAACAAATCCTTGAGTTTTTCGAATACATGGGATTCAAATGCCCGGAAAGGAAAGGAGTAGCCGATTTCTTGCAAGAAGTAACTTCCAAAAAAGACCAAGAACAGTACTGGTTTAAGAAAAATGAACCTTATAGATTCATTTCTGTTTTTGAATTTGTACAAGGCTTCAACTCTTTCCACATTGGCCAACAGCTAGCCTCTGATCTTTCTGTTCCTTACGATAAATCGAGGGCTCACCCGGCCGCTTTAGTAACGGACAAGTACGGGATATCGAATATGGAGCTTTTCAAGGCATGTTTTTCAAGGGAGTGGATGCTTATGAAGAGGAATTCATTTGTGTATGTATTCAAGACTGTGCAGATTACAGTTATGTCCTTGATTGCAATGACGGTGTTTTTAAGGACAGAAATGAAGGTGGGGACAGTGGGGGATGGAGGGAAGTTTTTTGGAGCTTTGTTTTTCAGTTTGATCAATGTGATGTTTAATGGAATGGCAGAGTTGGCCATGACTGTTTTTAGGCTGCCTGTGTTTTATAAACAGAGGGATATCTTGTTCTATCCTGCTTGGGCTTTTGGTTTGCCTATTTGGGTCCTTAGGATTCCTCTTTCATTCATGGAATCTGGGATTTGGATTGCGCTTACTTACTACACCATTGGTTTTGCTCCTGCTGCTAGCAGGTATATTGTCTCTCTCGATCGAAAAATTTTCTCGATTTCTTTGAAGAGGCAATCTTGCCGTTGTTAGGATCTCAACGGCCCATATCGGATAGAGATCATCTCTTCTCGAATAGCATCTTATTATTTTTAATTTATTGGTTTAGTTATGGGGCTATATCAGTTAATAACTTAGAAACTAAAGCTTCTTTGGTTATAACTTGATTTATTATTGGTTGTTTCAGATTCTTCCGGCAATTCTTGGCGTTTTTCGGGATCCATCAAATGGCACTCTCTCTATTTCGATTCATCGCTGCGCTTGGACGAACACAAGTTGTAGCCAATACTCTTGGCACCTTCACTCTGCTGTTGGTTTTTGTTCTTGGAGGTTTCATTATTGCCAAAAGTAAGTAGTTCATCTCTTTTCACCATATATATTCACTCCTTTTCACAATGTAAACAATATTTACTTAATCTATCTACGTGCAGACGACATTGAGCCGTGGATGATATGGGGATACTATATCTCTCCGATGATGTACGGGCAAAACGCCATTGTGATTAACGAGTTCCTAGATGAAAGATGGAGTCTGGTAATCTTCTGGTCTTCATTATTTTGTTATTTACGAATTTGTCAAATAGTATTTACAAGAAGCTTAAGTAAACTACATTTACCTTATGCAGCCTAACCCAGATAAAAGAATCAATCAACGAACAGTTGGAAAAGTCCTTCTTGCTTCAAGAGGATTTTTCACAGAAGATTATTGGTATTGGATTTGTATCGGAGCACTGTTCGGCTTTTCTCTTCTCTTTAACATCTTATTTATCGGAGCATTGACGTATCTGAGTCGTAAGTTATTGCTCTCGGTTTCTTTTATCGGGTTCATTACGAAATGTTTCGATCTTTATATACGTTCTATGGGAACCATTTTTTCAGCTTTGGGTGATTCAAAAGCTGTCATCATGGAGGACGAAAACAAGAACAAGAAGAACAAGAAGAACGAGCAATTGATGGCGAGCGTTGAAATGGTTTCGGAGAATGCACCAAGGAGAGGAATGGTTTTGCCTTTCCAACCACTTTCAATAGCATTCAACCATACCAATTACTATGTGGATATGCCTGCTGTAAGTTAATTCATTTACACAAAAACCCATTCTCTCGTCATTTTTCAATGGAAGTTCGAGATAAAACTTCGATGTTTTAATATCAGGAAATGAAGAGTCAAGGGGTTGACGAAGATCGTCTTCAACTTCTACGAGACGTCAGTGGCGCTTTTAGACCGGGGATATTGACAGCACTTGTGGGTGTAAGTGGTGCAGGGAAGACTACTCTTATGGATGTGTTAGCAGGGAGGAAAACTGGTGGCTACACTGAAGGAACCATCAGCATATCCGGTTACCCAAAGAATCAAACGACATTTGCTCGTGTGAGCGGTTATTGCGAGCAAAACGACATTCATTCGCCCCACGTTACTGTCTACGAGTCTCTCCTCTATTCTGCCTGGCTCCGTCTTTCTCGCGATGTTGATACCAAAACACGAAAGGTAAGTTCCATTGAAAAAAAAATCAAATTTTGAACTCCCTACTTAATACCTTGATCATGACCGTAAAAATTTGCTCATACATCGGCAATAGATGTTCGTCGAAGAAGTTATGGAATTGGTGGAACTTAAACCACTGAGACATGCTCTCGTTGGTCTTCCGGGTATAGATGGACTTTCAACTGAACAAAGGAAGAGATTGACAATAGCTGTAGAGCTAGTTGCTAATCCATCTATCATCTTCATGGATGAACCAACATCCGGTTTGGATGCCAGAGCCGCTGCCATTGTTATGCGAACCGTGAGAAACACAGTCGACACAGG
The DNA here is from genome assembly GCA_003255025.1 of Datisca glomerata. Taxonomy (NCBI): domain Eukaryota; kingdom Viridiplantae; phylum Streptophyta; class Magnoliopsida; order Cucurbitales; family Datiscaceae; genus Datisca; species Datisca glomerata. The sequence goes on from QANY01000568.1 coordinate 508,897, forward strand.
AAGAACCGTCGTTTGCACGATACACCAGCCAAGCATAGATATATTCGAAGCTTTCGATGAGGTAATCACACTGTTTCTACACTGTTTCATATATTTACCAAATAGTTGCAGAGTTATACAACATATTTACCAAATATGTTATCATTGTTAATGTAGCTTCTGCTAATGAAACGAGGCGGACAAGTAATCTATGCAGGACCACTCGGTCGTCATTCTCACAAGCTTATTGAATATTTTGAAGTGAGTAAATATTATCATAATCTTTCGTCATGTCATTTTTTATAGCTGCATTCAAGTTGTAACATTATTATTGAGATTGATCCTTGGACTAATATGTTTGAAACTATTATAATAGGCGGTCCCGGGTGTTACGAAAATTAAGGATGGATATAATCCGGCTACATGGATGCTTGAGGTCACTGCCCCTTCTATTGAGACTCAACTAGATGTTGATTTTGCAGAAATTTATTCAAACTCACCACTTCATCAGTAAGTCATCATGCTGTGATACGTTTTTTTTACTCTTATATGAGTAATGATTTTATTCGATTTTGATTTTCTCATTTTGCGATCAATGTATTTATTTACAGGAGGAATCAAGAACTTATAAACGAACTCAGTACTCCCACTCCCGGCTCGAAGGACTTATACTTCCCAACCAAATACTCTCAACCATTCCTTGTCCAATGCAAAGCTTGCTTCTGGAAGCAGCATTGGTCTTACTGGAGACATCCTCAGTATAACGCGGTTCGGTTCTTTATGACGATCGTAATCGGTGCTTTGTTTGGTTTGATTTTCTGGGACAAAGGAAAAAAGACGTAAGTACTCAGTAGATTTTCGGTCATAGAGTAAATATAGAACTTGTTTTGAAGTTTAACTGTTTTCATTAACAGAGAGAAACAACAAGATCTGATGAATCTTTTGGGAGCTATGTATGCTGCTGTTCTTTTCCTTGGAGCTACTAATGCTTCAGCAGTGCAGCCTGTTGTTTCTATTGAGAGAACCGTTTTCTACCGCGAAAGAGCGGCCGGGATGTACTCTCCACTTCCCTATGCATTTGCTCAGGTATATTTCCTATTTACTTAAAGAAAAGAACCTATAAGATTGATAAAATATAAAGATATATTGAGACAGGTATAATAGTTGTGTCAAGGAAAGAATGAGTGTTTTTGGTTTTAAAAAAGTATAGTAATTTTTTAAATATTTGAACTCTTTGTGACAGTCTTTATATTTTAATTTTTTATAATTAATGCAGGTGGCTATAGAGACGATCTACAATGCAATCCAAACTTTAATTTACAGTCTTCTCCTGTACTCCATGATTGGATTTGAATGGAAGGCAGGGAAGTTCTTCTGGTTCTACTACTACATACTAATGTGCTTCGTCTACTTCACGTTATACGGGATGATGATCGTCGCACTTACTCCAGGCCACCAGATTGCAGCCATTTGCATGTCATTCTTCCTAAGTTTCTGGAACTTGTTCTCCGGCTTTCTCATCCCGAGAACGGTACGTGACTTTCTTAATGCATTAGATTTGTTTGTCGTAATGAATGTCAAACTAACATAAACCTTTGCAGCAAATTCCTATATGGTGGAGGTGGTACTACTGGGCTTCTCCGGTGGCTTGGACAATCTACGGCCTCGTGACGTCTCAAGTAGGCGATAAAAACGGTGACCTCGAGATACCGGGAGCTGGAACCCAGCCATTGAAGGTGTTCCTTAAAGAAGGATTTGGTTTTGATTATGACTTTCTACCGGTTGTAGCTTTGGTACATGTGGGTTGGGTTCTTCTTTTCTTCTTTGTGTTTGCTTATGGAATTAAGTTCTTTAACTTCCAAAGAAGATAACAAGCTCAGCTTCAGTCACACACGCTGATAGTCTCAATAATAGAGGAGTTAGATACATGAGTGAATATTCAGAATTGGGATATAAAATATTTATGTTCTTCTTTGTGATTATTTTTTCCATGGTTTTTCAACAAAAGTTGTTTCTTGTGGCATAATAGATTACTATAGTTTGAAGTAGAGGATAATTTATTTGTAATTAACTTAGAATGTGTTACTCGAGTAGTTGCATAACATTCACTCACGTTATGTTTCCTTCGTCGAGACCGTTCAGTTTATTTTCCGAAATCAATATCACTTAGGATTTCAATTTTGAGTTTTTTAATTCCTTATGATTTTTTTGCAATGACTATAGTTATTCTATATGGCTGAAAAATAATCCAACTTGTGCATAAAACAATCATCTCTCTTAAAGAAAAAACACACCATCATAATGCATCATAATTAGTTAAGTCTGTGACATTGATAAATATTCGTAATAGATTATGAAGATATTATTGGGAATTTGTTGTGATGATCGATTATATGTCAAGTTTAAATCAAGTATTGATGCATAAGCATCGGGTCCTTGTGTTCAACTTATTTTGTTTTATAACTTGAAAAAAAAAATTAATTCCAAAGTTGTTCTCACTAGATTTTCACTCCGTCTTGAAAAGATTAAGAGTATATAATAAAAATGTGCTCGTGATATGAAAATTAAAAAAAAAAGTCAAATCATTGATATCAAATAATATGTCATGCCTTTATTTTAATGTTGAGGCTTCTTTTTTCGTTTGCATTGCAAATTTAATTTTTTGTTTGTAAATTTTGTGTAACTATATAAAATACAACATAATTAAAATATTAATAATATTAACATGTAAAATATTACATAATTAAACTTTCTTTCTCAAAGTGAGATATAGCTTAATTATATTTATTTCTATTATTTATTTTTCATAGAGATATCTCACTTTTCTCTATTTTAAAATAAAATAATAGAAAATTGTAGTTTTCTTTTTAACTTTCTAAATAAATTACTACAATTAAACTAAAATTAACTTAAAAATGATTTATGAGATATTTTTTTAATTCATTAAATAGATAAATGAATTTAAAAGTTAACGCCCCCTTTGATCAATTTATTATAATTTTAAAAGCATCAATTATTAAATGACACATATTAATTAGAATGATATTTTAAGTCATTTATCAATAGTAAGTGGACAAAATTGTCTAAAAATAATTTTTATCCCCTTCAAGCTTTTAACATACTATTAATAGCACATGAGCGTGAACTAAGTATAAAGTCTAATATAAGAAATGTACAGTGTGTTTATGATTATCATATATTATTAAACTCATATATGATTATTCTTTTATTAATGACTGAAAAATACATAATAAAAAAAATAACCATAAGGGTTTTATAATTTAGTTTCAAAGAATATGGAAATGATATGTGGGTCGTTCATAATTAATTTTCTATTGATTCTCCATTTCTATATATCGTAGATATATATATATATATATATGGATATTATGAGATTGTAGTTTATATAAAATATATTAGTATATATATTATTGTTATTACAAACTAAATTATTATTGTTGTTGTTGTTACTGTTGTTATTATTATTGTTGTTGTCGTCGTTGTCGTTGTTATTTTTGAATGTGAAAATTTTTAGAACAGTAAATTGATCTCTATTAAATTATCATAGAAACGACCCAATTTAGCGGGATACTACTTTTTAATTCTCAAATTTAGTGGAATATTAAACATAAAAAAATTATTATTTATTTAATTTAAGACTAACATCAACTAATATGAATGTCAAACTATTCAAAAATAATTCTCTTAAACAAGTCACATTTAATATATTATTATTATTATCATTATAGATTACCTCTCACAGAGTGGATAGGATAAGTGTGTGATTGTTTTTAGAAATCATAAATTGTTGCAATATATTTCTACCCTTAAAATCTAGATAAGATACTAAGCACACCATCATAATTTGAATATATGTTGCATATGCTTACGTAAGCACATATTTAAGAGAGTAACATTATATTTACTTAATTGATTGTTATTTTTGTATGAATGATTTATCATCTTAAAAATCATTGATGATACTAATAAATTTGCATGGACTATAATACTGCAAGGCATGTAAACATTGAGCCTTCAACAATTATTTCAATCATTAAATAAATATATTTATATTATTTTTAGAGAAACCAAACCAAGATAAATGCATGAATATAAACTTAACCAAGATAAATATAGGAATCTGATATAGAAATGCATGAACGCAAAAATTATTACGTGAATGATTGCTATATTTCAAAAGTTCTTCTTGTTACATTACATTTGAAAAGTCACATTTGAAAAACTATACTTCAAAAGTCAATTTTTATTGTTAAAGGCAAATGTATTCAACCAAAACACTTTACACTATGTAAGGGGCATACCCCAATTATAAACAAAGCTAATTACAGTAGAAAAAAAAACTAGCAAACCTAACAAACCTAAAGTTAAACACCCATCCGAGAACTAAACAAAAATATCCTTATTTAAGCCTCATAGAACCAGTAATCTAGCATTCAAGTCAGGTCTAGGAAACTTAGAATACATTTTCCATAATAGTCCAAACTATAAACAGTAAAATAATATCACTATCTCATATAGGTCCATGAAAATATCTACAATTTCTTTCCATCCATATAAAATAGATAAAAGTATGAAATGAAAGTTTGAGTAACAACGATCTTGGACTCTTACCCTTACTCTAAAGCTTCAACCAAGTCAATAAATTCTCCCAGCTTCTAGGAAGAAATAATAACTCTAGCTCACTCAAAAGAATCCTCCAAATCATTGAAATGACGAACAACAATAAAATAAATGATCAACATTTCTCACCCCATCAACACGAAATAAACAACCAATACTAGTAGATATGTTCCACTTAAGAATTCTCTTTAGTGGCTAGTCTACTCCTGCAAGCTAACCAACATATAAATCTACATTTTGAGATACACCATTAAAACCTTATTAAATTACACCAAAAATAGCGCAAGGGGAAGAGAACCCAAAAGGGCCACATAAGCCCTAGAAAATAGAGAATTTTCCATCTTTTGCTTCGGACCCAAGCTCACCATCAGTATCATAAACAAGAGAGTGGCATACCACTGATTTCAGATCTTGAAATATAACAACATTCCTATTAGGCCAACACCACACATCACGTTGAACTATACAACTAACTTTAGTAGATAAATTCCAGCCAATTTGAATGATAATGTTCCTACCATACTTGAGTAGTAGAATCCTAAGTAGGTGCCAAGGATCATAGAGGATATGAGTGGTATTCTCATCTCTGATTCTGACTTTACATCTAGTCATCATAAACTCATGAGTCTTCATAAATTTTCTCCACGACCATGAAATGTTAAAAACACTATTTACAGTAAAGAAAAAAATGTCCCTTAATTGATATATTTTGACATAGTTTCATTTGATGTCCAAACAATTACCTAAGAAATAATTTGTTAATTTGAGATTTATCATTTCATCATAATTTATCAATTAATATAGATAGATAGTCATAACTAGGAGAAAAAAATCTTTGAATTTGATTTCTCCTTTTACCCTTTAAGGCCTCCTAAAATATAGTACAATTTAGGTATTTCACTTTTTCTCATTTAATTCATATAATGAGATTATATTTTCTATTTAATGACAATTTTTCTTAAGTTGTTAGTAGAACTAAATAGTTTATAATATTATATAGTAAAAAATTAATATATGTCAAAATAAAATTTGAGATCTTTGGTACAACAAAACTTTTTTAAGTCAACAATAATATTAGAAATTTACAAGTTAGATATGTTGTAATAATTATGATATCAGGAACAAAAGAAATTTATATAAATAAATTTAGAAAAAATACGTTAATATATTTTTGAATAAGAGAAAGTATATCTTAATATGATAATCATTTTTTATGAATATGATAAATTGATGGAATAAAATTATTTTCTATATTATGTAAAGAACAATGCTATATAATATTATTTAAAAATTATAAACAAGCTAATGTTTTGTAAAATTCAATAAGTTTTAAAGATATTTAATATTAATTTTAAATCAAACATTTGTTTTAAATTAGTTAAACATGTTGAAAACACGTGCTTTCTATTAAAAAATGGTTAAAAATATTGATAAAAAAGAAAACCACTACACATAATCCAATCATTTGATTTTAAAGAGCTTAGTTGAGATTCATAAATTGAATCCCGTTATTTTAGCTTCGAAGATTCAACAAATCAGGATCTGTCAAAATATCACCTCAAGTACCATAACAAGATTGATCCAATCCTCACATCCCTCCATCGGTCTACACTTCCGAGTGTACTGAGTCTGAAAGTTTTGTTTAACCAACGGTATTTGTTAGGGTGATTTGTAAATATGTACCATTTTCATTTTGGTTAAGGATTTTTATACTCATTTTTTAAAATTCAGAATTTTACACCCATGACCTATCATAATCATCATAAAAAAATTCAACTCTCTCTTTCTTCATCATTTCTTTCCATTTTCCCCTTGTAAAGATCAAATCAATACCCATTCTCTCGATTTTCTTCTTCCCTTTATTGTTTCCTCCATGATTTCTAGTTCGTTTCCCCTATGCTTTCCTATTCAGCAAAGCAACGAAGGTTTGTTTCCTCAATACTTTCCTGTTCAGCAAAATTCTTCTTCTCAATCGCATTGATTTTGACCGTGGCATAGTCGTTTAGGCTTTAATGGAGGTAATGGCCGAATGGATACTTAACCAACTCATATCTATTAGATCCGATCAGAATGGCATAATGGGTACTTAGTGGAACAAAGTGTCAGTGGCTGGAGAAAACTTTTTTTTTTCATTTGAATTTAGTGAATTCTTTTACATTTATTTGGATTATAAGTTTGTTGATTGGAATTTAAGTAATTATAAACCGATGAGGGATTCAAGATTGATCACTGTGTGGATGGTGTCAATTTCTGTATCTAGATTACTTTTTATATAAATCACTGAATGAAACAAAATGACTACTTTTAGGGTTCAAGTAGTCATAATACACTACTTGAACCCTTCAAGTAATTACATCTTACTATATAAAACAGACGACAACAAATAATTTGACTATTTGAAGGGTTCAAGTAGTATTTTTAGACTACTTGAACCATTCACATAGCCACATGCTCTCTCTATAAATCACTACATGAAATAAAATGACTACTTGAAGGGTTCAAGTAGTCTTTTTTACTACTTGAACACTGTAAATAGTCATTTTTTCTCATGCACTGATTTATCTGGAGAGCATGCGAATACTTGAAGGATTCGAGTAATAAAAAATGACTACTTGAACCCTTTAACTAGCGACGAACTTACTGGACAACAAACTTCAAGAGAAAAAAAGTTACTTAAAGGATTCAAGTAGTAAAAAATGACTACTTGAACCCTTCAAGTAGTGATTTTGATTATGAAAGTAAAAAAGAAATTAGTTAAAGAGTTCAAGTAATTGTATTTGACTACTTTCACCTTTCAAGTAGCGATTTTGATTATGGAAGTAAAAAAAATATTACTTGAAGGGTTCAAGTAGTTGTATCTAACTACTTGAACCCTTCAAGTAGTGATTTTGATTCTGAAAGTAAAAAAAATATTACTTGAAGGGTTCAAGTAGTTGTATCTGCTACTTGAACCCTTCAAGTAGTGATTTTGATTCTAAAAATAAAAAAAATATTACTTGAAGGGTTCAAGTAGTTGAATTTGACTACTTGAATCCTTCAAGTAGTGATTTTGATTCTGGAAGCAAGGTTGTCAGAATCGTTATCCTACCTAGGATTGTGGAGAGGTCTCGTGGATCGAATCGTGGAGCGTAAGATCCTACTATATACTAGTAATATTATGAAAAACACAATTTACCAAACGACATATATAAAATTCTTGAATATAGTTAATTAATCAATGGTAAATTTCACTATTTCACTAAGTAAATTTTAAATAAATAAATAAAACTTAAAAAATGAACTTTATATTATTTTCTTTTGAATGCCTTACAAAATTATGGTTAATGCGATCGTAAAATCGTAGTAGGATCTTAAGATCCTACCAATCTAAGACGAAAAATATAATATGATCATCCAATTTAAGATCCTACCTATGAATCGAATCGTGAGGGTTAGAAAAGATCGTAAAATCATAAGATCATACGATCCGGATCGAGAGTTTAACAACCATGTCTGGAAGTAAAAAAATATTACTTGAAGGGTTCAAGTAATAGATCTGATTACTTGAACCCTTCAAACAGTGATTTTGATTCTGAAAGTAAAAAAATATTACTTAAAGGGTTCAAGTGATTGTATCTAACTACTTAAACCCTTCAAGTAGTGAGTTTGATTCTGGAAGTAAAAAAAATATTACTTGAAGGGTTCAAGTAGTCAGATTCAACTACTTGAACCCTTCAAGTAGTCAGTTTGATTCCTGCTGTCAAACTTTCAGTGAGCATGTGACTATTTGAAGGATTTAAGTAGTCATTTTTTACTTCTTGAGCCCTTCAAGTAGTTTTTTTTCTCTCGTATACCGTTGTCCAGTAAGCTCGTCACTACTTTAAATGGTTCAAGTAATGATGCGGACTAGGGGTGTTCAGAAACCGTCCAGACCGTATAATCCGATCCGGGCCGAACCGAAGTTGATCGGTCTAGACAGTTTTTCCTTTACATTTAGACGGTTCGGTCTTCATTTATGTGAATACTGAACTTTCAGTTCGGTCCAGAAATTCAACCAATTTTGGACCGAACCGACCGATCTGCCAACCTCCATATATATATTTAGGGATTTCTTCACTTAGACTTGGCGCCTCCTCCAACCTCCACTTTCACTTTCATCCTAATTTAGGTTTCCGAAGCATCATTCAACAAGAAAACCCCCAACCTCAAGCTATCGTTCATCCTCTAGTCGTAGCAGCATTGCAATAGAGCACGATTGTCTCATCTCCATATCTTGAGCAGCGTTGCTAGGAGAGCACGATGACTCCTCAACCGGTGTTTCCACTATCGCCATGCTTCCAGCCCTCCATCATTGTTAAGGCTGCGACTCAGATCTACAATGTTTGACGCCTCCAGTTCAGAGTAGGCTTGACTATGAAAATAATCAAATCTGCAATATCTTCATTTTCGATGTTCTCTAAGATCTGAAAATAATCACATCTACAATATCTTCATCTTCCTTGTTTCTCTAAGATCTGAAAATAATCAGTTCGTTGAATATTTTTGTAGATCTAGTTCGTTGAATATTTTTTTATTATTGCTATTGAATATTGCATCGTAGATCTAGTTTTTTTCGGATCTTCTTCACTGATTTCTAGATCTGTTGAATATCAATGTTGAAGATTGTGTTGTAGATCTAGTTTCGCCGATGCAGTAGTAATTTTATACTACTTGAACCATTCAAGAAGTTTTTTTTCTTCCTGAAGTTTATTGTCCAGTAAACTCATCACTACTTGAAGGGTTCAAGTAGTAATTTTTTACTACTCGAAGGGTTCAAGTAGTGAGTTTTTACTACTTGAGCCCTTCAAATAGATTTTGCTTATTGGACAATAAACTTCAAGAGAAAAAAACTAATTGCTTATTGGACAATAAATTTCAAGGAAAAAAAAACTACTTAAAGGGTTCAAGTGGTATAAAATTACTATTTGATCCCTTCAAGTAGTGAGTGACGAGCTTATTGCATAACAAATTTCAAGAGAAAAAGAAATTACTTGAAATGTTCAAGTAGTAAAAACTTAATACTTGAGCTCTCAAGTAATGATTTGCTTATTGGATAATAGACTTCAAGAGAAAAAAATTACTTGAATGGTTCAAGTAGTATAAAATTACTACTTGATATCTTCAAGTAATAACTAGTGTTTGAGTTGTTAACTGATCAAACAAAAAATAACTACTTAAACCCTTCAAGTAGTCATAAATAATTACTTGAATATTTCAAGTAGTCGCATGATTCTATGAGTGTTGACTGATAACAAAATAAATAATTACTTGAAATGTTCAAGTATTCATAAAAAACTATTTGAACCCTTCAAGTAGAAGAAAAAACTTTGTTAAAAAATAAAGAAGTAGAAGAACGATGAAATATTATTAAATTGATTTGACACCTGCATTAAGAAAGAAAAAAATGATGAGTGAAGAGAAAAATTATAAGTGATGATGTGAAGTTGGTGAGTTATGGTATAAAATTTTTTATTTTTAAAAAAATATAAATTTTTAAAAAAAAAAACGAAAAATGTATATTTATCTTTAAAAAAACCTATTTGTTATACAATTCAGCTCTTCGGCTAAAAGACGCAGCCTTTCTCTTAAAAATGTCGGAGTCTGATCCAAACCCCACCAAGCCCAGAGTCGTCTGCTGCATCGGCGACATCCATGGATTCTTCACAAAACTCCAAAACCTTTGGTTAAACCTCGAATCCTTGATCGACCCCTCAGAATTCAACACCGCCCTCATCATCTTCTTAGGCGATTACTGCGACCGAGGACCAGATACCCGTAAAGTCATTGATTTCTTCCTCGCCTTACCCACCAAATACCCATACCAAAAGCACGTCTTTCTCTCTGGCAACCACGACCTTGCCTTCGCCGCGTTTGTTGGAGTTCTGCCGAAACCGCTAGATGGGTCCGCTTTTTCGGGGACATGGAGTCAATACGAGGACAACGAAGAGAGAGAGGGATGGTTTAAGGGTAATGGGTATGAGAATATGCATGTGCAGGGAAGGAGGTGGGGTGGGACTATTAAGGCGAGGTTCAATGCCGCAAAAGGAGCAGAGTATAAAGGATCTATTTATGATGCTGGACCGACATTCGAGTCCTACGGTGTTCCTCATGGATCTGCCGGTATCGTTTTTTCTTATTCGGTCGTTTTTTATTTGATTTCTGGTTCCTCTCATCGTTTATGGTAATTGGAATCTTCTGCTCTGGTTTTACCATAGATATGGAGTATCATGTTGTTGGAAGTGATTGCCAATTGCTTAATGCCATTATTGTTGTTGGAATATTGTCACACATCTAGACGATGTGTTATTTCTGTGCTAGCCATGTGGAACATGGACCCTAACTTTTAAGGAGTAATCAATCTAGGATTTTTTTTAATTTACCGAAAAAAACCTAGAATTTTCAATGTGGCATCATACCTTTGGTTGTGATTTTATTTGTGCCACTTAGTTCTAATTATTTAGTATGTTGCGTAGTTCAACTGTTGTGTTGCGGTTTAGGAGTTTGTGTTGAAATATTGCCATGCCTCATTTGGAGATGCCTCTTATGTGCTACTTATAAGGCTCCAGCTAACAACTAGGCAACTAGGTTTGAAGAAGTGATCGGGCTGAGCATTTTAATTATAATATTTGATTACTATAAATACATGGAACAAATAAATGAGCCATGTCATTGGTACGGAGTGCTCCTCTTACTGATCAAGAATCAAGTATTGTTCGTTACAATAACAGCCTTCTTTTGGTCTGGCTCTCTAAATTGAGTAGGTAAAATCTTTTGTTTTACAGATTTGGTCAAGGCTGTCCTTGATGAACACAAGAAATTTCTAGCTGATATGGTTTGGATTCATGAAGAGGTAATGCAATGCCTAAAGTAAACACGATAATGAGTATGAACTGTGAAACTATATAAGTAACTGGAAACATTTCCTCTTTCCTTATCCTTTTCTTTCCCCTATTGTCATCTAGAAATGGGACCTAAGAAGGTGAAGCTTAATAGGTCTTATCTGCACTATTTTTTCCAGGATGATATATGTGTAGAGACTCAAAACGGAGTAAAGAAATGTAAGTTGATTGCAGTGCATGCTGGTTTAGAGAAAGGGAAAAATGTTGAAGAGCAGTTGAAATTTCTAAAATCCAAAGACACCAAGGTGCCTAAGATTGAGGCTTTGAGTGGAAGAAAGAATGTTTGGGATATCCCAGAGGTGATGAAACTTTTCTTATTCTTATACTTGTTTTGTTGGTGTTCCATTTTGTTTGAATCTTGGAAATTAGTAGGGAAACGAAAAGAAAATGTAAAGGATTTCATTTATGTTGTTTGGAGTCTTTGGAATGTGTAGAAGAAAATAGTGATTTGAATGAATTTTTCTATATTTTCATAATTTTCTTCATTTTTTCTCTATTTCCACTTACTTATTTTCACATTTTTCTTTCCTTCCTGTTCTCCAAGTTCCAAACATAGCCTAAGGGAGACATTCATTTCGATCCTTTAAGCTAGTACATGCTGTCAATTCAGTCTTGAATCTTAATCAATTAACACCTTCCGTCAACACTAGCAAGTTGCTTTCGAGAAAAGTCACAGAAAATTGTTGGGTTTCTTCAAATGACAAGTTGACATCGTTTTACATAAGTAAAATAACGGATGTTGATGGAACGTGTTAATTGCTAAAGGTTTGGGAGTTCAGGAATCAAACAGCGAGGACGAGCTTTAAAGATCGATCCATATCTCTGTTTTATGAGATGATAAGTTATTGAAATAGGTGCATTTGTGATGTGGTTTTTTTCACAGGAATTAACAGCAACGCCAACAATTGTGGTTAGTGGACATCATGGGAGACTTCATGTAGAAGGACTAAGATTGATTATTGATGAAGGTGGTGGCTTTGAGAAGAAACCAGTGGCTGCAATTGTTCTTCCTTCTATGAAGATCATCCGCGACTCTGACGATTTATCAAAGATAATTTAGTACCCCCAAAAAAACTTTCACTGATGTTATAAAAACTATAACAAGCATATGATCAAGGTAAAGAGTTGTTCCTTCTAAAGTTGATGGGAATGCCATTCTTTTTGCTCAAGATGATTTTTCTGAAGGGTAATCATTGAAATTGCTCAATAATAGTCTCTCTGCATTCTTCTGTCACGCTCGTCTTCCCTATCCCCATCCCCAAACCATTCCAGTTCCTTGTTTACATCTGGTGTATGATCAGATGGAATCATTTGTTGTGGATTCCTTGCTATATACATAATAAAATGAGGCTCCTGCTCTTGTTTCTTTTAAACAAATGAGGCTCCTTCTTAACTTTTTCTTTCTTTTTTTTGGGGGCAGATTTAAGAAAATAGACAAGTAACAATGAACAAACCTGCAGGTCGATTCGATCTGCAGACGTGAAGTTGCGGATGTGCAGTTTGAGTGTTGTGCGTGTGTTTGTGTAGGCTTTCACTAACTTTTTCTTCATTCTAAAAAATTAATAGAAAAATTAAAGTAAAATGTGAAAGATTGCATTTTCATATTTGTAGTTTTAGAATATAAATATATATATATATATATATATATGTGTGTGTGTGTGTGTGTGTGTGTGTGTGTTGTGTGAGATACCATTGATTTACTGTATTGAAAATTTTCATTCATTTTTCTCTAATTATACTATTCTTCTCATTTATCTTTTATTGAATTTGGAAGATCTAAACATGATACAAGTATCTTTGATATAGAGTGGCATATTCCTCGAGGAATGAGGACGAAGTTTGCTGACGATGATCATTCTCTACAATTTCTGCCACTAAGATTACCTCAAACAGAAGACAGGCCGGCCAGCCAGCCAGCCCGGGCTATTCTGCACCAAACACAAAAATCTGAGTGTCTATTTGTTCAATTTGATTATGATATAGAGCAAATTGCATGAAATACAAACAAATCTGGCTGTGATATCAACAATTGATAGCTCACTAAGTCCCCCTTCGATTGAAAATACTGAAAATGAAGTTAGATCAAAAGGAATAAGGAACGGACTAGAAGTCTTTTGTAGTTTTATCTTAAATTTTTAATCAACTTTTCCTCTGTTCATTTGAGTTCAGGCTTTCTTGTTACTGTTACTGGTATGGTTTCCTTCATTTATGAGGCTATCTCCAACTTTTTAAAAAACACCCAAAGGATTATGAAAAAGTTATTCGCTATTGTAACTATTGTAACAGTAACATATGATTTTATCCAGGATCCACAAGCTGTACTTCTTGATATTGTATTTGGAGTAGTAGTTTGAATATGATATGCAACTGAAACAAGTTCTTACAGATGATAAAGATAGAGTTTTGATTGTGGGAGTTTTTATTTTACCCGGAGGGTTTAACAGTAATACTGTTATATGCTATATATTAGAGTAATTATACACTACTGTTATACTCTATATATTAGAGTAATTATACACGATCAAATAATTGATTAAATTTTAAGTGATTAATTGATAAGTCATTCATTTTTAAGTTAGTCGGTTTAAGATAATTCTACATCGATCAAATAATTCATGCGTCAATAATTCATATTGAGTAATTCTACACTGATCAAGTAGTTGATAAAGTTTAAGTAATTAAGTGATGTATTAATTATTGCTGACTTTTTTAGGAAAATAGGTCATTATAAGAAAATAAAAACGTACAAAAAGTATTGTTTTGCACAAATAGCCAAAAATTAAATAGCTCTTATATTTGAAACCTACATTATATTGAAAAGACAATTATGCTCTCACTATTAAACCAACAAAAGCTTCGGCAACCCCATAGAAAGCCCAAAAACAAAATGACAGAAAACAAATAAGGAACGGGAAGGTGCGGTGATTTGGAGAATAGAGTAGCCCTAGCGCAATTTGTGCAATCCTATATTAAATCGTACGAATCTCTATTGTAAGTGATATTTATGATTTGAATCTCTTCTATTTATAATTTGAATCGATTTGAATATATTTTCGCAATCTGTTTTTCTACAGCCCAAAGCTATAGGTTTGAATCTCCGTTATTAGTTCAAAATTGTTTTGGTTCGAGTCTGATTTTAGTTCGAATATGTATTATTGAACGGTTATTTTGTTTTCGTTCAACTCTGATTTTGTATCTGTCAAACACAATTGCGGTAGGTTTTAATGCGAGATTTCATATCAGTAAGAATCTGTGCGATTTGTTACAGTCTTCTGAATTGTTGGTTATTGTTGAGTATAAAATAGCAGATATGGGTTATAATTTTTGTTCAAATAAGGGAAGAATAGAGTGTAATTTTCGTTCAAAATTTCTGCCATATACGGTTCGGATCTCTATTTATACGGTTCGAAATTTTTGCTATATCTTTTGTGGTGGCTAATGAGTGTTTATGTGGTTTATGAAGAACTCAATTTCTTGTTGAACAGAGAGTTTTGTTTGTAATTTTAGTCTCTGTAATTTTCATTTTGTGCAATTTTCATTCGAATCTCGGTTGATATATGTTTTAATCAGTGTTTAAAATGTGAGTAAATAGACATTAACTATATGTATTAATCCAATTTTCTGACTGAATCTGTTTTGCTAAGTGTATATGCAGTTAAATAAAACATAGTATAATATGGATATATATCCAATTCCTAAAAATGACCAGGTTTGACAAAGTATATACAAAGAAGTCAATGGTAATATACTATGGGTATACATCCAATTCCGTGAATATAGCTACTGCTATATTGTTCTTAATATCTTTGAATTAGGTTATAACCATATATATGCTTATATATTAACTGATCAACATTCCTAACATCAAATATCAAAGACAACAACACAGCAAGCGTTGAGGATCAAACAACAACACTAGAAAAATAATGCAGATCCAGAGAAGGCAACAACAATAGCAACAATGATGCTAGATGAATCCGACATTCCTAACTTCAATTTACTATCCCATCCCCTTCTCGAGTTTGATTGAAGAATATTGTTACAACTTTTGGGTAATTTTCTTAGGATATTTAACTTGAAGAAATTATACCAGATTTGATGTATGAATAGGTGGTAGATGATGCATGATAGTATCATTTTTTGAATGACCTTAGACTTGATTGATGGTATATGATAGGTGGTAAATGATGATAGCTGCAAAAGTTACTAATTATGAAACTTTTGATGGATTTTGAACTTATTGATCATTTTAGATTATATGAAAGTTTATTCTGAAATGTATTTGTTTAGGTTAGATTAGTGTATATACAGGGACGAAAACATTATTCTTGTAGTAGCATGGTCTTTTTAGTGTTTAAACATGCTAGTAAATAAATATTTACTATGAGTTTATATCTAATTTTGGACTGAATCTATTTTGAAAAATGTATGAAAAATACTATTCCATACAAAATAATAATAGTGAAAACATAACCATCAATCTAATCAACTCTTGTGTTTCTTCTTCGAAGCACCTTCTTCACCATCTTTAACAGGATTCTTATCTTCTCTGTAAAAGATAAGTACATTTTCTTCTTTGGTCTACCCGAAGAACGTTTAACACGTGGAGGTAAAATTCTTTGATCTTTAATATCATTAGGAACTACCCAATCAAATTCATTCCCAACGGGATACGTAGATGTTGCATATGTACATAACACAATACGTAAATATATATCATAAGGTATAAGAATGTATACCAAAAAACTGCATAAAACAGTAAATAAGTGTATACTATATGATAAATGACAATATACCATACAGCAAATGGTATCATACAGTATCACATAGTATGAGACCATATACCATTAAGTATATGTTTATATATAATATTCTAAATATTCCAAACAAACTAATATTCCATACAATTGAATGAATAGTATATAAATATCTACTAACGGTGTATAGATATACTACGTAAGAAAGGTACTAATAGAAAATCCAGAAAAAAAGTTTCCTTTAGCAGCAAAACGGAAAAAGTAGCAAAAACGTGTTGCAGAAACAAAAAAATTACAGAAACGAAAATTGCTGAAACAATATTGCAGAACCGAAAATTGCAGGAACAATGTTGCAGAAATTTAAATTGCAGAAACGAAGGTTGCGGAGACGAAAATTGCAGAAACAAAAATTGCAAAAACAATATTGCAGAAATTAAAATTGCAGAAACAATAGTGAGGAAATGAAAATTGCAGCGGTAACTTGAAAAACATTAAAACGATAATGCAGAAATGAAAAAAGTAGCAAACAAGAAAGAAGTAGCAGACAAAATTACAGATTCAAGAGCAACAAAAATGAAAAAAGAAAATAAATCATAATACTAATAATAAAATCTAGACGGCTTATGATAAAGGAAAGTAGAAATTAAAAATTTGAAACTATTTTGTTTCTTCACATGGATAGATCTGAATTTTTAAATAATTAAATTTAATTGACAGTCCAGATCTAGAAATGAGTTTTACTGATTTATTTATGAAATAAATAGAAGAGCCATGGACGATAGTCGCAGAAGTGAGTTGCGGGAAGAGAGAAGAAACGAGAAAAACTGTAACACAAAATACAATTAAACCTAGAAACGATATTAAGTTATACTAAGGGTAGTTAAGTAAACTAATATTTAGATTCCTAACTAACTATATTATCTCTCCTAAAATCTGGTTATATATGCAAAATAAAAAATTAAGGAACATAATATTAAACAGTAACTTAAACTAGTCTAATTCTCTAATTTTCTCATTATTTATTAGTTAGTGTTTTTACACTTGTTAAAATATTTTAAAATATTAATATATAAATAATTAACACGTCAATTAATCATTTAAAATATAATTAAATACTTAACGATTGTAAATTTATTCATATTCGCAATAACCATATCTTGCTCTTATAAAAGAGTGAATTTGTAGCTACTTGCTTAGGGTCATTTCTCTATTTCGTCCATGCAATGTACTTTCATTTATATTTTGGGTTGTGTGGGTTTGGTGGTAAAATTGGGTGGAATGAGGGTTTATGGGTCATTTAGTTGTTGCTTGTTTGATAGAGTGCGTGACTTTTTGTTGACGGATTTGCCCTTCCAAATCTGCAGTTTCTTTTCTTTACATTTAGGGCGTAAGAGTCATTTTGATAGTTAAAAATATTGTCTGAATTCGAACAGTAGAATCGTTTTGATCTGGGTTGTTTATTTAGTTGTGAATAGATCTGAGCCGTTTAAGTGTTTTAATCTGAGCCGTTGATTGACTAATATATATACCTCTTCTACTTTAGTTTTAGGGTTTTTTCCTCATCTCCTCTCCTTCTCCTCTCTTCGACAATGGTGTTATGGCCTAGGGTTTCCTAGTCTTATATTCTGCTTGTTTTTCGTAGGTGTTGGATGAAGCTTTGGTTTTCCTCTTTTTTTGTTAGTGTATAATTTTAGTGTGGTGGTCGGTGATGGAGGTGGGAACGAGTTTGGTTCGGCTCATCGAACATGTGAGATTTTTGCACCATTTTGTTTGTTTGTCTTTTGAAATTTTGATCTTTGGTATGTTCGACAACGATTAGTTAGGATTTTTTCATTTTCTTCCTTCAATGACCGATGTAGTTTTCTTGTCGTATTCGGTGGTGAGGTAAGATTGATGATTTTTTTCTTTATTTGTTTGGCTTGTCTGGGTTGATTTTTATTTTGTTGGGTAATAGCAAAATCAGTTGGAAGCTTTGTATTGCGGCTGTTATAGATTAGAACAGAGGTAACTTTAGTTTGATTCGTCTTTTTCCCTTTTATCTTATCTTCTGTGTTCTCAGTTAAAATAACCGGTTGTATATAAGGTGGTAGTCCATGTGCGCATTTGTGATTCTGACATGGAAGTACATGGAGAGAGGATTGAACTGTTGAGCTTCTGAGCGAGTGGGCAGTCACGTGTATTCAGGTGTTGAGCTGTGTGACTTCACGTTGGCTGTTGCATTTGGTTGTCAAAGGTAATGATGATTGCTTTATCTGATATTCTAATCTATCTATATATATATGTGTCTGCTAATAATGTAAATTGTGTGGATGTCTGTGTTTTTTGTTATGTTTTTGCATCCTGATCTAACACGTGTACAGGCTAGCCGTCGTAGGTTCATGTTGTAGAGGTGCTATGTTCAGCTTCTGAATCCACGGGTAACCATGTGCATTTAGATGCTGAATTCGAATTGCTTGGCTTCGCAACAGATGGCACTCATGTGCCTTCACGTTGGAGGTAATGATGGTTACTTTGTCTTATTTGTTCAATTGCTCTCTCTCTCTATGTGTGTGTGTGTGTGTGTGTTGGGGGGAGCTATTTATTTGAGAGATGCTTGGTGTTTTGGGTACTTCTGGTAGTGATTCTAATGGTAAAGTAGGTCATTCTTCTTCTACTTCTTCTTTTTAGTTCTCGTTGTACTTCTCCTTTATGGTGATTTTATAGATTATTTTCTTTTTTAGATTAAAAAATAAATCTATGTTTCTGCTTTCTTTTCTACTTATTGATTTTGATGTTCAGCTGCAAGAAGGTATACACGTGGTGTGAGATCTCATGTAATTTATAATTTAGACAATATTTTTTATGTACCATTGATTTGATTTATTTTTTGAAATTTTTTTCTTTTTCTTCTTTTTTATTTCTGCTCTTTGTGATTTGAAATTTTTTCCGTCTGATATGATTTTCATTTTCTATTATTGTCTTATGTTCTTTGATTAATTTCTCTTGTATTTTGTGGTAGTTCAATGTGAATAATGATTTTCAAATTGTGTTTGTATAATTCTAACCTGCTTATATTGTTGACTTCTGTCATTTTTAAATAAAATTTGATATTGATATTAAAACAGATTCAATTATGTACTGTTATCTTAATTTCTTTTGATACAAGATATTATCCGCTTCTTTTGAGTTGATTGAATCTCGAAATCAAGAATTACGTGCTTAAATTCTTATATTTTTGTTTGATGTATTATTTTTCAGTCAACTCTGTGTTTTTACTGACTTTCTGCTTTATTAGTTTTTTTGTTTGTTGCATAGAGATTTAGATTAAACATCTTTGCAACAGTTTTAATATATTATTTATCTCTATGATTTATGCTTATATTGTTAAAATGTTTCTTATAGAAATTTCTGGCCATTTTTTCTATTTTAGATTATGTTAATCATTCATTAGTTGTTCTTATTGATTGTTCTTTGTACAGCTTTGAGAATTTTTTTAAGCCTTTGGTGTGATATTTATGGTTTTAATATGTTTGTATTCATTTTATTTTAATTTCTCATCTTATACTTTCAAATTTCTTTTGATGGCCCGTTATAATTTGTATGACTTTATCTGATGATTTGTCTTGCTTATTTTTGTGTTTCGAGACATGCTTTTTGCCATTCGTTTATTTGGAAAAAAAATTACGGAACTGATTTCACCCAACTTACTGTCTTGCTGCTTCATACATGCTTAAAAATGTTAGCATGAAGTATAATAAAGATATGTGTGAATATTATGGGGATTATGATTTTTGAATTCAAATTTTTTATTTGATTGTGGGATGGGTAAAGATTTTTGTGGGGAGATTCAAACCACAAGATTGAGATTCGAATTTGGAGATTTGTGTTATTTGATTTTATTTGATTGTGGGATGTGTTATTGATTTTATTTGATTGTGGGATGTGTTATTTGATTTTATTTGATTGTAAGATGTGTTATTTGATATGATTTTCTATTTTTACATGTTTATCTTGGCTCTATACTGCTTAGTCATTAAACACTTGTTTAAAGATTTGACAAAATATTTGTTTATGAGATATTTTGACGTCATCATTCATGTATTCGAGGTGAATGCATTTAGCGCGTCTTTGGTATTGGTCTTTATCCGAATGAGTTAAATATTGTTAAGGCTATGTTTTTTTTTCTTTTTGCTTTTGTTCTTGCCAGGTAGTACTCCCTGATGACGTTGAGATTTTTCCCTCTTTTTTTTTTTTCAGGTTTGATCTTTTGTGGTTCATTAACTTTTTTTTGAATTTAAGATTTTTCTGTTTCAAATTTGCAAGCTTGTCAATAATCGCTTCCTTATTTTGTAATCTAGGTGACCTTTCCTGGTGTGAGCCTCATCTTTATCTATGTTTTGTTATTCTGAAAGTTGAGTTTAACGCTATTTTTTATTCACAGACCGTTTGTTGTTGGTTATTGATGTTTCTTTAGTTATGTGAGAAGGATTGTCTATGTGATGATTTAATATGAGTGAGCGAATGTCTTTACTTGAGTTAGCGTTTCTCCAATTTTAGCTATGGGTGTTGACTTTGTTATGAATGGTAGATTAATTTTTTGGAATGTAATTCCTTTTAGTTTTCTATCAATAATTGCTTATTTATTATTTTTGCTGTGATATTTGAAAAAATGTTTAAGTGGGTGAATTTATGATTCTTTTTTTGTCTATTTTTTTCTACTTACATTTCATCTTCTTAATTTCTGTGAATGTCAGTCTGTGTTGTTCAATTAAGCTGCCTTAGTTGTCGTTACTTTCTATGTTTATTATTTTATGAGTTTCAACTGCTAAAATTGTTTGAGTAATTAGAATCGGTATTTAGAATCCTGATTACTTGGTGAGGGCTTCTATTTCTTCTCATTTCTTCTTCTTATTATTGTGCTTCAATTCTTTGTGTTGTGTTTGATGTATTACTCCTCAAACTCTTTTTTAAGCTTTCTATTTCGTTAGCTTCTTTACTTGGTATCTAGGGAGGGTTTCTCCCCCTTTTTGCTTCCCCTTAATAGTTTCTTAATTTTTTTTTCAATTTTTTAATATTGAGAATTGTGTATGTGTTATTCATTTCATATACAACCTAATATTTTGATGTTACATATTGCTGTAGGGATTGATTCCATTTAGTTAATATGAAAGAGAAGAAGCTCATTAATTTGGACAATTCACTCTCTGAATGTTGTGAGCAAATTGAGAAATTGACGACGAATTGATACTCTCAATCGGTCCGGAAGTTGAGTCAAAGAAAGAAAGGAAGAACAAGGTGAGAAAAAGAGAGGACGACAAAACGGATAAACCCAAAGAAAGAATAAGAGAAGAAAGAAACATAGCATGTGTTAGACCTTGTAAAGGCTTACAAGGCATATACCATATTTAACCTGGCATTATCATATTCAAAGCATATAATATAAATTTTTTTTGTGAACATTTGTTGTTTGATATTAAAACAGATTCAGTTTTGTTTTTTTATCATGATTTGTCCTATAATCATAGAAAATTTGAGGTCTTCAAATACAAGCATAGAGAAGCATCTTATGGTCATGTCCTATCACTAACTTTGGAAATGTGCTTGACAAAAATGAAGGAGGCTGAAGACTATTCTGTGATGTATTGTAGGGTGATCACTATTCTTGTGTATTTTTCTTACTATGAATCTTACCCCAAGACAAAAAATTGAGAGAAGTTTCATTATTTTTATTTTAGCCACCTTTATTTTGTTTCTTCTCGTTTTGGTTAAAAACAACAATGGTGTTACCTTTTGGATTATAAAGCTAAATGATATGATATAACATAATTCTACGTTTTGAATCTGAATATATTAAGCCTTGCTTATAGGCTATTTGTTTCGTTGTTAGCAGTTGTAATGGTGTGAAAATAATATTATTGATACCATTCTGTTTTAATATTATTAATACCTTTATCCTATTAAACAATATTATTAATATTATTACTAACTGGCGGATGGCGAAAGTCGCACCCGCATCTTCACGTTCCTAATCTCTTTCTATTTTAATCAAAATATTCAAATAAAAGTGTTGAAATTATTGGTCATAGTAAGAGAAACCTTTAGTAACAATGATATTTTTTTAGTAACAGAATTGTCAATGAATTGTTTCATCCAACTAGGACTCTATCAGCATTTGGTTTTTTATACGTTCATAGGGCAAATAGTTACGTATGAAGTACTTGAGCAATAGTTACACTTACAACTGTGTTATCAATTTTCTAATATTGAAATTTGACTATGTTGTCTTATTGATTTTATATACTTATTTTATTTTTAAGAATTTATTTAGCTTTAAGGTGTTCTAATTGAAGTATATAGATATTCTTCCTAATTTAGGATCTATTTGTTAATATTTTTTCTTCGTTCGATGTTTTGGATTCTTCTTTAACTATAAATTAGTGTATGATTCTATGTTCATTTGTCTATGTTTCTAATGATAGTCTAATATGTTTTTGAATGATGAGTCAAATACTTATATTGATTTTCTATTTTGATATTATTTATTTTTATTTATTTTGATTTTGTAAGGCTTAAATTCATATTATGTATTTTGATATACTTATGTCCTGATAAATGTCGAAGATATGAGCAGGAATATGTTAAATATAATATAGTCAGAATATCTGACAATTTCGACAGTTCTTCATTTGGTGAGTCATCTGCATCAACAAGTCTGACAAATATTTCTAATGTTAATGTAGATTGAGGACGTTCGTTATCCTCCACATGACTTTAATAACTATATTTAAAGTTTGTTATAGTAAATATATGTAAATATTTTGTATTATAGGATTAATTTTATTGCATGCGTGCTTTTGTAATTTTTTAGTGTATATATAAATAATGTATATATCATATAAATAAAAACAAGGTCGGTATATTTCTATGTTTTGCTATTGTGCAATATATTAATAGTTTTGAGACTCGCAAAAAGAGTAAATTACTCAGGAAATTCTTTGAGATTTTGGACACTTTGACTGTTGAAGAGATTAGGGAACCTACAAGGTAGTGGCGCTGTCCAACATGCCAAAGTGGTCCGGGTTCCATTGAATGGGACATGGGGTGAAACTTCACAGAGAACTAGCAGGGTTTTTGGATGAGGGGTTGTGGGGAAGGGGAACATCTGTTATTCCAACTGGTGAGGCATTTGGAAAATGGAAAGGCTTAAGAGATAAGAAGAAAGATCATGACATAGTCTGTCCTCCTATGGTTAGGATGAATACAAAGCTCGATCAAGATGAAAATGACAGTATAAACTTTGTTTTTCTCCATTTTTGTGTATATAAGTACATTTTTTCTTAATATATACCTCAAATTTTGAGTGTGCCATCTCCTATTGAATGTGTTAATGTGCTTATCTTTTTCCATCTCAAAATTGTTCGCTGTAAGCTAGAGACAGAAGTAAACTCCATTGCAGATAAATTCCTAAAAAAATCCCCTATCTCTCTAAAAGAAAGAACAAAGCTTTAGATGAGTAGCATTTTATTTATAATTGATGTTTGATTACAATTATTATCAGTATTATATAGTATTTTATTATTTAAATTCTATAATACTTGATCTTTATTTACTTGATTTTTTAGTTGCTATCCATTGTATCCATTGTTATTTACACATAAATTATTTTTAATCTTTTTCTTAAAGTTTTAATGTTGAATGCTTTTTTCTTCATATCTAATCATGTACAAGAATCGATTACAACAACTAGCACATATAAATAGGTTCAATATGACATCGTATGCATCTATTAAAGAAGGACCAAATCATGACCCAATGTTCAAAGCTACATATAATTTTGATTGTGAAATTTTTAAAAGGTCATTCTATCACTCAACCTGAAGACAAACAGAGGATTCTGCTACTCGAGTAGGTCTTGAAATTCTCTCTACAAGAGTTCCCTCCAAATATTAGACTACTAAAGTTCTTTTACTTTGAAAAAAAATTGTATATTTTTAAGTTAATTTTTTTTAATTTAAAATTTCAAATCTGTTAGGGATTGAAACTAGAGTTTTATATTAACTTGTATAATATATGCAAATATTATAAAATATTTATTATTATTCATCTTTGCATAATTTGTTATAATTTTCCAAACGAGCACGTGCAAGTGGTACAAAAATCATGACTTCCAGGAATATTTCCCGCACTTTGGTAGCCTTACGTTCCTAATCTGGAAAAGACGACATCGAGAGCGCCAACGTGGCGGGTCCCCATTAAAGTATTTGGGAAAATCAGAAAAGGTTGAAAGTGAACGGTTATGAATAAGAGAGTGAAGCTGTGAGAATAGGATGGGACCCACATTCACCATCTTCATGCAATTCTTGACTGTACACGTAGCATCAACCACGTTGGCCTCTAGCGCCATCTTCTTCGCCGAGTTCTGTGAATTTCTTTTCCCGTTTCACTCATCTTCACTCAACGTCTTGGACTCTTCACTCACTCCCCCGTAGATCTGCTTCTCAGTCTCTGAGTTTGAAGCCAACCTTCTCTAAGTTCTCTTCCTGTGTCTCTTTAGTTTGTTGGAAATGGCGTCTACTATACCGGGGATTCGGTTCCCGGCGGTTCCGTCGCTGTATAAGTCGTCACAGTCGAGCTTCAATGGTGATCGGAGGACAAGTACTTCACTTCTTCTGAGAAAGGACTCGTTTTCTTGTATTACTTCTCTCTCTACTTGCTCGCTTGTTATTTCTTAAGCTTAATGTCTTGGACGCTCGGAGTCCGAGCTTATGTTACTGATTCAGCAAATAAGTTTACTATCATTTTGTTCAATTTTCATTCTGATTGATTTTGGTATCGCCGGTACTATAATTAGTGAATACGTATTTCTAAAGTGCTTGTGGCTGGCCGTCCTTTTCCAGTTATGTTGTGGCAGTCCGTTGCTGTTTGGACATGCGTCTTTGACTTGTTATATTATAAATGTGTGATAGGTTTAGCGTCTATCAAATTTAATGAGCTTCTGTTAAAGGAAGTTTAGGAATTAGGATATGTATGCCCTGCAAACCTCTCAGTTTTGTAAATGCCCCCTGTTTTTAGAAAATCTGGCTCCTCTGCGAGTCTGCTACCCCAAAGAAAAGTTGTTTGGACTTCCGGCTGCCTGCTGAATTTTTATGGAAATGGTGGAGCTTCACTCGAAGCTTAAACTTAGTGAGCTACTAAGTTTGATTTCTGATCAAAACAAGTATTGGAATAGATTTAATTATTGAAATCATGTTCATTCGTTGTCTTGACCAAACATAAGATGGATTACATTCGTGTTCTTATTCCATTCATCATGTAACTTCATTCATTCCTTTATTATGAAGCAAAAGCAACCTTGTAGTTTCTAGCATCTTAGGCATTCTGAGGTATAACTTCATATTGAATTCATTGTATTCTTATCTATATACAGCAAACTAATTTTTTGTAGGGAAGATCTTCGCTGAAAAGTCTTCTTATGACTCTGACTCTTCATCTGTAATGGTATCTGCTTCTGAGAAAGTCCTCGTCCCAGGAGTTCAGAGTGATGTATCTCCATCTTTAACAGAACCATCCGGAATTACTGGAACAATTTCTGAGGATCCTCAGGTTCTTTTTTTCATTTCTACAAATGTGCCAGTCAGCTACTTGTTGGCTTTGGATTGTTAATGCTTAAAATGTTAAACTTCAAGTTGATTTTACATAGGCATTTAGTTTTTAATATGCTTTAGAGGATATAAGGAGAATATAGTTTTTTCTCGGATAAAATAAGAAAAGAGATCACAATGTCAAGAAGGTAGATGCATCCTCAATAGACTAATGTGATTTTCATGTGTGAAATTTAATGCGTTCATTTCATCTAGGATAGGCTATGTGCCTACGCTACAGTTGTTTTCCATTTTGAGGAGGGGGGACACTGATAATAATATTACTAGCTTAAAGTAAGTTTTGGTTTTTCTAAAATGGTTGACACAGTAAAAATTTTTAAAATCCATTTACCTGAATAGTTATCCTTTCTTGGGTTTTGTTTATGACTAATATGTTTATACTTCTCAACAACAGAAATAATCGCATTTACTTGAATTATTAACCTAAGTCAGTGTTATGATTACCATAGTTTCTCATCTGCGACTTCGATAACTTACTTGGTCTTTGTTTTCTTAATGCTTGCTTTGTCTGTATGATATATTACTGGTGTTCTCATTTCCTTCTTTATTATCCATACTTTTCATGTAATTATTGATTATTCATGGGCTTTCATAATGTTTTAGGTACTTAACGTTGTCAATAGTCAAACAATTGAAGCCGGTGAGAAGTTAGAGGATGAATCAATGGAAGATTCTGTGTCATTACTTGTTGGTGATGATGGTGATGATCAAGCTCAAATTGAGGGGATAGCTGATCCTTTAAAAGAAACAATAGTTACTGATAATGAGAATACAGTCCGAAGGTCCATTCCTCCACCTGGCATTGGGCAGAGAATCTACGAAATAGATCCATCTTTGACAGATCATAGACAACATCTTGATTATCGGTAATATCATTTGTCAATTTGCTTAGATCAGTTATACTTGACTAAGCCTCAGCCCTAAAAATAATTCCTCTGATACATAGGTTTTTGTACTACTAACTAGTTACTTTTTGAAGTTTGTGTGGATACTTATCTGTTATTTTCAGCACCTTCTTGCTTTGGAGTAGTCAATCTGAGTACTTTGGATCTATACTTTACTATTTTGGTATTTTATTCTAAGTTTGAGTTTGTATTCTCTTGCATCTGAATTATTAGTCATCTGTCAATGGGGCCTGATCAATTTTGGACATAATCACCAATGTGGCTGAGTGGCTCCACCTTAAAGTGAGTTAGCTGTCCAAGTTGAATCTTCTATGGTCTTTCTTGTTTATCTTTTCTTTTCATTTGTATGTTAGTAGCTTCATTTAAGCCATCACTACAAACTTTTTAGCATCAGGTTCAAGCACCACATCAGACCAACCCTTCTCTTGATCAGATCTGGGCTAAGATCAATAGCAAAAAGCCCTCCACGTTCAGTACTACTTGTTGTCACTTTCTTTCCCAAAAACTCTATCAGCTCACCTATAAAATCTCTCCGTTAGCTAAATTTATTGACACATTCTTTTATAGTTTGTTTTCTTGGTGGATTCCTTGTCAACCATTGTTGAAACTTCTACTTTATACTGAAATTATGTTCCTTAAAAAAAATCTATTATAGTTCGTATAAATCCGATTTCAAATGTACATAATTGATTGTGGTTGAACATCGCTAGTAGCTGAGGCATTCTAGTTGAATGACTCTATGGCAAACATTTCACTGTTCTGCTTACAGCATGCTTAAGAAGAAGGTCATTGTATTATTTCCCTTTCTGACTTATATAGCTTCAATATGAGGTTAATGGAAGGAGATCATAATCACATAGCATTATCTCTTATCAGACAAATTTTGAAGTTGATGTGTTTGTTGAATGGAAAAGTGATTGATGTAAGAAAATGATGTAACTTGATGTTAAGAGTGGTCTATAAAAGTTATTTGATTTCTTGTTTCCCATTATGTAAATGTTAGGCCCTTAGAAAAAGAAAGAGAAAATGTAATTAGGGGGGGGGGGGGNGGGGGGGGGGGATGAGCTGGAAAAAGGAGCAGGAATGAGTTAGATAGGGGAGAGAGAAAAAGGGTGCTGACCAGGCAAGTTAGTTAGGCTTTTGTAATCAAGAGGATTGAATAAAGTTAGTTAGGCTTGGTATAGGAGTGTAATTTCACTGTTGTTGGTGGAGTTCACCATTTTTTTGTCATCAAGGTTGTTTTTCTTCATTATCTAAGGTTGTAGCTTCTCTGTTTTCACTATTTGGGTGCTGTTGTGGTTAGAATAGTGTTTGTTTGCAGGTAAACAAATATCAAATTGGTATCAGAGCAGTGAAATTTTAGGAAGGGGATGACTCCAAAAAAGGACGATCTGTTAGAGAACCGACTCTCCCATATGCAAGAGAAATGGCAGAGGGAGTTATCGGACGTGAGGATTGGAATTCATAAAGAGATGGAACAGATTCAAGAAAAAATTTGAGAAGTCTCGGGGATCAAGAATCGGTTCAGCAATATGGAGAAATCGATAGAGACGATAATGGGTACCTTACACCGAATGGCCGGCGGGGTCAAATCGAGCGCGACAAGAGGAAAAGAGAAGGAATCAGAAGAAGTTCTTGATAGTTCGACAGTGAATTCAGCTCGGGTTCATGAAGGGTCGGGCTGTAGGGAGGAGTGGAAACCTTCACGGAGGTTGGAATTTCCGAGTTTCAGCGGCGAAAATCCGGATGGATGGGCGTTCAGAGTGGAGCGGTATTTTCAGCTCAACCCGATGACAAAAACGGAGAAGTTAGAGATGGTGGTTGTGAGCCTGGAGGGACGAGCCTTGGGTTGGTTGGTATCAATACGTGGGGGATCGGCGCCATTTCAGAAGCTGGACGGAGCTTAAGGCCGCCCTTCTTGTCCGATTCCGTTCCAATCACAACGGAACCGGATACCAGAAGTTCTTATCTCTGCAGAAAGATTCATCGGTCGAAGATTTTATTGATCGGTTTGAGGTTTTAGCAGCCCCGCTCCATGGACAGGTCTCTGATGAGGTGTTGGAGGGTGTTTTCGTCAATGGGTTGAAGCCACACATTAGGGTTGAGGTGAGGATGATGAGACCTAGGGATTTAGTGGAGATGATGGAGTCTGCCCAAATGGTGGAGGATAAAATTCGTCTAATCCAGACGGGTCGGGTCGGGTCCCCGCGCTATGAAAACCCTAGCCCACACGCGGGTTCTAATCCGCTTCTGTTCAATCCCGCGGACCCAGGAGGACCCACGACTCTAGGGTTCACGACAGGAGGCTTCGTGACCCAGGGTACGAACCAGAGCCGCGCTGGCTTCTCATCGGTGACCACCCAGCCGACGACGACCGTTTTCTGGTGATATATTGACGCTGAGTTACAGCGAAGGCGAGAAAAGGGCTTATGCTTCCGATGCGATGAAATTTTTTATTCAGGGCATGTTTGCAAGAACCAACAACTTGAAGTATTGTTGGTGGATGAAATCGGCATCTCCGAGGACTTGGATTTGTTGGGACCAAACAGACAGAGGAGGCAGAACACATTAGGGAACTCTAGCACCTTGAGGACAAGGTGTCTCTTCGAGAGGATGGTAATGTTAGGCCCTTAGAAAAAGAAAGAGAAAATGTAATTAGAAGGGGGGGGGGGGTCAGTTGGAAAAAGG
The DNA here is from genome assembly GCA_003255025.1 of Datisca glomerata. Taxonomy (NCBI): domain Eukaryota; kingdom Viridiplantae; phylum Streptophyta; class Magnoliopsida; order Cucurbitales; family Datiscaceae; genus Datisca; species Datisca glomerata. The sequence goes on from QANY01000568.1 coordinate 538,425, forward strand.
GGCAGAAATGAGTTAGTTAGTTAGGGGAGAGAGAAAAAGGGTGCTGACTAGGCAAGTTAATTAGGTTTTTGTAATCATGAAGATTGAATAAAAAGGTGGGGAGGGAGTTGGGTAGTGGCTATTTTGGCAGAGGCCAAGCTCTCAAACATCTTGGTATAGGGGTGTAATTTTACTATTCTTAGTAAAGTTCACTATTTTTGAGTTATCAAAGTTGTTTTTCTTCATTGTTTAAGGCTGTAGCTTCTCTCACTATTTGGGGTATTATTGTGGTTAGAATAGTGTTTGTTTGCAGGTAAAACTCATATCAGTAAATAGGAAAGCCTGTCTTAGTATATGTGTTGTACTTCCGCCTTTAGTTTGAAATTGGAAAATTTATTTCGTAATGGACAGTCATAGACCTTTTATAGTTTCTTTCATGCTTCTTGCTTAATACCAAGGCAGGAACTAATACTCTTCTCTGTTTCCTCAGCTATGCACACTACAAGAGCTTGCGTGAAGCTATTGATAAATACGAAGGTGGTCTGGAGGTGTTCTCCCGTGGCTACGAAAAGTTTGGTTTCACTCGCAGGTAGCTGTTCTGTGTGTTTGTATTCCTGAGAAGTGCTTTTGTTTTATTGGTCATCAGTGTCAAACTATTGGTCTTCTTACATGCTCTCATTTGATAATATCACATAATATATACATATATCTTTTCTGAACTATGTCACTTCTACATGGTCTCCCATCCCTTCACATTCCTTATTATTTTCTGTGTTGAATAGAATATGATAAGTGGATCTTGCAGTTTCTAACTTTAGTTTCAATTGGTTATTCCAGCGCCACAGGTATCACTTACAGGGAGTGGGCACCAGGAGCCAAGGTTATTTTCCCCTCCACTTTAGATCATCATAATTACATTTTTTTATCATTCGATAAGGGATGGATTGTTCAAAATTGAGTCTAAATAGGACCACTTACATTTCCATGATAGTTCAGATTCATGGTTGAGTCATCTACCTGACCTACAGACTATAGATATCGAGTTTTGTGAACTTGCTAATCAAACACCATTTGTAAACTTTATCCAATTTCGAACTTATGCAAAAGTTGCATCTTGATTGGCATGATATGTGGAGAAAGAACGAGAAGTTTATATTATATTTCTTTTTGAACTTCATGCTTTTGAGGTTTGATATCTTATTATTTTGCTCAGATGAGTAACACACATATTTGTTAGCTTTTCAATTTTTCTTAGTAATCATACTTTATTGATTGTTTGCTGTTCAGTCAGCTGCCTTAATTGGAGACTTCAATAACTGGAATCCTAATGCAGATATTATGAACAGGGTATGTATTATTTGCCCCTTTCATTACAGGTTCCAGCTGTTGAGTATGGGCTATGAATTTATCTTCTGTTTACTCAAGGAGTACTTTTATTTCTATCAAAAATTGAAGTTTTCTTCCATCCTCTCAATTTATTCAACTTTTCTCAGACCAAATTGACCAGATCAGATAAAAATGGTTAAGACTGTGGTATGTGAAGGCAAGGTCTGAGTTATACTAAATTTACAACTGGCACAAAGATAACCAATATTTTTTTTCTCGAGCCTTGATCATGATATTCTTGTATGTGAGCAGAATGAGTTTGGGGTCTGGGAGATTTTTCTGCCAAACAATGCTGATGGTTCACCTCCAATTCCTCATGGCTCTCGAGTGAAGGTGACTTTTTTAGTTTTATTTTTACGTGGATGGCCTTAGTTATGGTTCACCATTAATGCTACTGCTTATTTCTCTGCTCCCTGCCCCTTCATACCAAAGAGCCTTCAGAGCTTTGTTCCTTTCTCGTAGATAGAACATATGTTTTTCTTAAAGGGAAGCAAAATCAATTAGAAGAAGATAAACTGTGTAAAAACGAAACTAGGTAATGGATAACATAGACAACATAAGAATTCTGGCCAAATTCAGGCATATTTTGTTTGTATTTATCTCACAAAAATAAGATCAATACAGCCAGCGAATATCATTTTTTGTCGGTCAAACGATCGCATTATAGAATATGCTTATACCATAATATTTTCTCCATTTCCATTCTGTGACGTATGACAGGAAAAAGTGGAATAGTTCCCAGTTAAAAAAGAAATCTCCTCTAGGAAAAGATGGGCTGGGAAAATATTCAACTTCTTTCACACAATCATGATGTTTTATTCTCTCATGCAGTCATGCTATCTTGATGCATCTTTACTGTAACTGATGTTTTGTTTTTATAGAAAAATAAATGTTTTTGTTACTTTTTAGATTACCTTTCAAAAGATATTTGTACATTTAGTCAAGTATCAGGCCACATGTTTGCAAGTTGGGAAGGTTTAGCCCAGAACCTAGAACTTATGGAGCAACTGCATGAAACATTTTGGACGTCTAGTTTGTAAAATGAATTTTTGAAGGCTCTTTAAGCCTGTGTTATTAAGATTTTTGGTAGAACCACTCCACAACGATTACTTCAGTTCTCGAGAAGATTATCATATATATCGAAAAATATAACTTTGGAATGATGAACATATCCTTTGAGTCTCATGGCTTGATGAAGACTTAGTCTTATAGACGGGAAAGTCATAATCTTACTAGCTTATCTTACCTAGGTTCCACATTCACAAGCATTAATATGGTAGTTTTAATCTATCTATAACTTCATGAATCACTAGATTCTGTTTTGGTTTAGTTGCTAGTTGGTTATATGGAAGCCAGAAACGATTTCATCTAACTTATTAAATTATTGTGCTTTGGTGACTAATTGTTTGGTGGTTTGGTTTGTCCAATCCATTTCTGAACTGTTTTGCCATGTCATTGAATCCTAATAAAGAAATTCTTTTTGTTTTTCAATTAATATTTCAATCTTATTCCCACAATTATAGATTCGCATGGATACACCTTCTGGAATTAAAGACTCCATTCCCGCTTGGATCAAGTTTTCTGTACAGGCTCCTGGTGAAATCTTATACAATGGCATATACTACGATCCACCAGAAGAGGTATGTTTCGGCATTATATTTTATATCTTGATATTGCCAAAGTACCTGAGCTTAGAACTATGCATTTGTTGAGAATATATAGAGAAATATGAACATTGGTGACATCAAATTGCCTTTTCATCATCTCCAAATTTGATTGCGAATGATTTGGAAACAATTCTATATTAGAATTATCCAGTTTAAAAAAAGAAAGTTTATAATCATAATATTCTTCTGTCTCTTCCTCTAGGTCTAGTGTAAAACTTTATAAAGTACTCACTAGCCAGTGGTCCAACTCTAGATTGTTAAGGTGCTCGTATTGTTGCTTATAGTTGTTATGACTGTCTTACACTGTCAGATTACACTATGAGCTAAATTGAATATTTTTTAATGGTCTCATATTGGTTCGTTCTCTTTTACAGGAAAAGTATGTATTTCAGCATCCTCAGCCTAAGAAACCAAAATCACTTAGAATTTATGAAGCTCATGTTGGAATGAGTAGTATGGTGTGCATTTCCTCCTCTCTCCCGTGTAGTCATTGATGCATCTGTCTCAAGTTGGTTTTGCTCAGCTGTAGTCAACACTGTAAACATGCCAAAGATTCATTTTTTCTTGATATGTTCTTAGAAGTCGTCTGTATGAATATCTTTTTTGGGTTTCTTTAAAAGAAAAGCAGCCTTATGGGACTCAGGAGCTGAAGTAATAAAGTTGTTTTCTTAGGGTATAAGCTTCTACAGTCAAGTCTTGTATGCTATAATCTGTTTCTATGACTTTGAGACTTTGAGAGACATCTATGTTTGATGTATAGTAGAAAATAGAGTAGGCCTACGGATGTCTCATTCATGCAAATGGAGGATAACTGGAAAGACTACCTGTTAATATTGATTAAACATGAAACTAACAGGAAAAAATGGCTCATGGTTCATTTTTTTCTGAGAATCCAGAATCATAAACTTTACAAAAAATTAGGTCAGAAGTGGTTTAAAAGTTCTAAAAGTCTCTCGTGTACTTAATTTACCTTTTAAGATCATAATCTACTTTTTTCTTTCGTTGACTTTGAGTGCAGGAACCAATGATAAACACTTACGCCAATTTTAGAGACGATGTGCTTCCTCGCATTAAAAAACTTGGCTACAACGCAGTCCAGATAATGGCTATTCAAGAGCATTCATATTACGCCAGCTTTGGGTGAGTTTAAATTTAGCATATGTTGGTTTTTGTAGTGTCAACTATCAAGCTATGCTATGATTTAAATATGATTTGGTAATGCGATATACTAGTGAGCTGATATTTATCCTAATTGAAAGACGTAAAAAATTACATATATGTAATTGATGCAGGTACCATGTTACAAACTTTTTTGCTCCTAGCAGCCGATGTGGTACCCCTGATGATCTAAAGTCTTTGATAGATAGAGCTCATGAGCTCGGTCTTCTTGTTCTCATGGATATAGTTCACAGGTAACAATTGCCTCACTGTTGTTTTTCCTTTCCTTTTTTGGGGAGCCGAGTGGCTTGAACAATTGTCTTTATAAATTATATAACCTTTAAGGAGTTTATGTATCTTCTATTTCCTGCATATCCTATATCTTCTGTAAACAATAAGAAACATGACAAACAATTGGTGGGAGTTTGCCAGTGGTAGACAAACTGATCGTATCAACCTCCTCACCTTATCAGTATGTGGAAGGAGGGATGTAGCAAATAATGCAGAAATTGATTGGTGAAATGCTGTTGAAATTTGACTCAGACCATTCTCTCAAATGATTACTATATCTTAATCAGCATGATGTGACCGCATAATTCTGAACTTTGGTTATGTGATAAACATTTTCTACTTTTTCTAAGTGCTATGTGATGTCAGATTTTCTCTTCAGTTAGTTAGTCTTAATTGGTCTTATTCTTTTGGTATTTGATGGCCTTTTTAATGAGAGAGAGAAGCAAAATAAATGTTGAATTATAGAGAGATTTAATTTGATGATCTGTCAGCAATGTTAAGGGCTAAGATTAAGGAGATCTACAGCTGACAGATCATGTTTCCTTATCCCATGATTTTAGGAGATTCGATAGTCTGTTACCAAATCTGTAGATTTGAGTTTCCAGTTTTATAGCTTTCTGTTTTAGGTAGTTTTTTTATTCTTTCCTAGGTAAGTTGTAAATATCCCTAAAATAGATGAGTATTATCATCTATATATAGAGGGGGATGTAATCATTATTTTATATTGGAATATTGAATTTCTTTTCCTTCCAAGTCGATATGGTATCAGAGCATTCTCTGAAGCTTAATTCCCTCATATGACCAAATACGGGAAACGTGATTTAACTACTACCGTTTCCCAAATCACCTCCAATCGGGAAGCCATGGCTTCCAACAACAGTAGTGCAGATAGTAACCTCATGCCCATTACAGGACACAAACTGAATGGGAACAACTATCTCCAATGGTCCCATTCCGTAATGATGTTCTATGCGGAAAGGGCAAAGACGATTATTTCAACGGAATTGCTGCCAAACCGAACAAGACGGATGAAAAGTTCAAAGTCTAAAATGCCGAAAATGATATGGTCATGTCATGGCTCATTAATTCTATGACAAATGACATTGGAGAAAATTTTCTTCTCTATGGAACAACAAAGGAGATTTGGGACGCTGCCAAGGAAACGTATTCTAACAATGAGAATACGTTGGAACTGTTCAAGGTGGAGAGTGTTCTCCATGACTTCCGCCAAAGAGAATTAATGGTGACTCAGTACTTCAACACACTCAATCGCTACTGGCAGCAGCTAGACTTGTTCGAGGAGCACAATTGGAAGTGTCCGGATGATGGAATCAGGTATAGACAAAATATTGAATGGAAAAGAATATACAAATTTCTGATTGGATTAAATAAGAATCTCGATGAAGTACGAGGAAGAATCTTAGGATCCAAACCAGTACTAAATATCCTGGAAGCATTTTCAGAAGTTCGGAGAGAGGAAAGTCGAAAGAAGATCATGATGGGCTCTCAAGATTTTGTGACAAATCCCTGAGAGTTCAGCCTTTGCAGTTAGAGGAAATCCATCCAACAACAATGATTACAGACCAAAGAAAGGGAAACCATGGTGTGATCATTGCTGACGTCCTGGTCACACCAAGGACACCTGCTGGAAGATTCACGGCAAGCCTGCAGACCGGAGGCCTTCCCGGTTTGTGACAAAGAAGAACAGGGCAACCTTGTCTCCATGGATGAAAAATATTCACCCGAATCCACTCCCTTCAGCAAGGAACAAATAGAAGTCTTACAGAAATTGTTCAGCCAATCCTTGCATGGACCTGCCCCCACTGTGGTTGGTATCGGTTCCTTGGCACAAAAGGTAATTTTTTCAGTGCTTTAAATGTTAAAAAGGAGAAGCTAAGTCCATGGATTATAGACTTAGGAGCATCTGATCATATGACTGGAGACGAGAAGCTTTCTTCAACTTACAATCCATGCTATAAAAATTTAACTATGAGAATAGCCGATGGTTAACTCTCAAAGGTAGCTGGTACAGGTTCTGTTAGAGTTTTAGAGAACATCACTCTTGATTTTGTTCTCCTTGTGCCAAAATTAAATTGCAATTTACTATCCATTAGTAAACTCACTCAGGATCTCAACTGTGTTACTAAATTTGGCTCCAATCTGTGTGAATTTCAGGTCTTGGACTCGGGGAAGACGATTGGCAGTGCTAAGATGTGTTCGGGGATCTATCTTCTAGAGGTTAATGATCCTCTTCAAGGAACAACTCACCAATCCGATTGTTCAGTGTCCAGTAGTCCTATTTCTTTGTCAGTGAGTCGGTCTACTAATGATAGTGCAATTATGTTGTGGCACTATAGGTTAAGTCATCCAAATTTCTTATATCTTGAGAAGTTGTTTCCTTCATTATTTTATAATAAAAAACCAAATGAGTTTCAATGTGAGGTCTGTCAATTTTCTAAACATATTCGTAATTCTTATCCTAACCGATCCTACAAAGCATCTCAACCTTTTTCCATGATCCATAGTGATGAATGAGGTCCTTCTAGGATAAAAAATGTTACTGGTTCTCGCTGGTTCATTTCTTTTGTTGATGATCACACTAGACTCACATGGATATTCCTCATGAAAGAAAAATCAGAGACAAATCAGATTTTCAAAACCTTCAACACCATGATCCAAACACAATTTCAAGTAAAAATCAAAATTCTGAAAACTGACAATCCCAAAGAGTATTTCAACTTCATTCTTAATGATTATCTCTTGAGTCATGGTATAGTTCACCAAAGTTCCTGTGTCAACACTCCCCAGTAAAATGGTATTGCCGAAAGAAAAAACCGGCATCTTCTTGATGTTGCTCGCTCCCTAAGTTCTCTACCCATGTACCAAAAACTTTCTGGGGTGAAGCCATCCTCACTGCCGCATATCTCATAAATAGGACGCCATCTTGTATTCTCAACTTCCAGACTCCCTGTCAATTTCTTCTTGAGTCCTTTCCCAATACTCGTCTCATCTCCACCATTTCATTCAAAGTTTTCGGGTGCTCTGCCTTTGTCCATGTCCATCAACAACACGGGGACAAACTTGATCCTAGAACTCTTAATTGTATTTTCCTTGGGTACTCTCCAACTCAAAACGGATATAAGTGCTACTCACCGGTCACTAAACAGTTATATCACTCCATGTATGTCACCTTCTTTGAGCAACAACTTTATTTCCCCAAATCTGATATTCAGGAGGAGACTAATTTTATCCAAGAATACCAACTTTGGGATATTGAAGAATCACCTCATTTCTCTCCTAATTCTGACCAACCCTGCCCATCACTAAATCATGAATCCATTCCTCCTCAAAATCCCTTCTTGAATCTCCTTCTCAAGATCAAACCAATACTCCACCTCAAAATCTTGACACTATTCAATCAACACCGAATGATGAGTTGATTACCTGCTCAAGGAGGAGAAAAAACCAAAAGGAGATGGAACAACAAGCATCTCTTGAGCAAACCCAAGAGTCTGACCCAAGTCTTAGATCAAGTGAAGATCCATCAGGTAACTACAATCCTGAAACTAATGATGATAGTGACTTTCCTATTGCTGTGAGAAAATGTGTAAGATCATGCACAAAACACCCTATATACACATTTGTGTCATATGAAGGATTGTCACTGAAGTTCAAAGCATTTGTTGCCAATCTCGACAACATCCAGGTTCCTAATAATATACAAGAAGCTCTCAGCTCACCTGAGTGAAAATCAACAGTATATGAAGAAATCCACGCACTTGAGAAAAATGGAACCTGGGAAATCTCAAAATTACTAGTCGGAAAACGCCCAGTAGGCTGCAAATGGATCTTCACAATCAAATATAATGAAAATGGGAGTGTTAAACGATTCAAGGCACGGGTGGTTGCAAAGGGATTCACCCAATCATATGGAATTGACTATGAGGAGACATTCGCCCCTGTAGCCAAACTACTCGCAACAAAGTTTGTAAACTTAGGAGATCTCTATATGGGCTCAAGCAACCTCCACGAGCCGGGTTTGAAAGATTCACAAAGATAGTTAAGAAACATGGCTACTCTCAATGTCAGACTGACCATACTCGATTTGTTAAACACTCTCCTGCAGGAAAGCTTGTTGTCCTCATTGTATATGTGGACGAAATAATTCTAACAGAAGATTATGAAGAGGAAATCAGCACCATCAAAAGTTTTCTAGCTACAGAATTTGAGATTAATGACCTTGGGAATCTCAAATACTTCCTAGGCATGGAGATTGCAAGGTCAACAAAGGGAATCTCTGTCTCACAAAGAAAATATGTCCTAGATCTCTTAAAAGAGACTGGAATGCTCGGGTGTAGCCGGCAGATACCCCTATGGATCCAACAACCAAACTAGGAGCTAAGGAAAATTGTGCACCAGTGATAAAGGGAGATACCAAAGATTAGTGGGTAAACTGATATACCTATCTCACACACGACCAGTTATTGGTTAAGTCAATTCATGAATAATCCAAATGAAGAACACATGCAGGCTGTGTATAGAATCCTGAGATACCTGAAACCAACACCAGGTAAAGGATTATTTTTTGAGAAGAACCAAAGAAGAAATATTGATGTGTTCAGCGATGCAGATTGGGCAGGATCAGTACAAGACCGAAGATCAACTTCAGGGTACTGCACATATGTGTGAGGTAATCTGGTCACATGGAGAAGTAAGAAGCAATCAGTGGTGTCAAAGTGGTGACAAGGAGCAGTGTAGAAGTTGAATTCCGAGCAATGGCACACGGCATTTGTGAGGGAATATGGTTAAGAAGGGTGCTAAAGGAATTAAAGATTTCATATGAAGAACCTATGAAAATGTTCTGTGATAATCAGTCAACAATCAGCATTGCCAAAATCCAGTACATCATGATAGAATAAAACATGTGGAAATTGATCGACATTTCATAAAGGAGAAGATAGAGGAGGAATAATCCAGATGATGTATGTGCTTACATGCCTTCAAACAGTTGACATTCTCACCAAGGCTCTATCAAGAAAGGTGTTTGATGATCTGAGTACCAAGCTGTGTTTAATAAATATTTACCGCCCAGCTTGAGGGGGAGTGTAGAATTTATAGGGGGATTTAATTGATGATCTGTCAGCAATGGTAGGGGCTAAGATTAAGGAGATCTACAGCTAACATATCATGTTTCCTTATCCCATGATTTTAGGGGATTTGGTAGTCTGTTACAAAATCCGTAGATTTGAGTTTCCAGTTTTATAGCTTTCTGTTTTAGGTAGTTTTTTTTATTCTTTCCTAGGTAAGTTGTAAATATTCCTAAAATAGATGAGTATTATCATCTATATATAGAGGGGGATGTAATCATTATTTTATATGGGAATATTGATTTTTTTCCTTCCAAGTCGATAATAAACTTGATGCTTTACTATTGTATAACTACTTTTATTTTCTATCTGACAACAACTTCATATTCATATAGTCATGCATCAAACAATGTGCTGGATGGGCTAAACATGTTTGATGGAACTGATAGCCACTATTTCCACTCTGGATCACGGGGATATCACTGGATGTGGGACTCTCGCCTTTTCAATTATGGAAGCTGGGAAGTACGTGTTTGCTGCCGAGTTTGATAAGGAAGAAAAATGGTTTTAATTTAGTTTGGCCCAACATTTCTCTATCCTAATATTGTAATGGAGTACTGAGATTGATGCTGTTTATGTAGGTAATGAGGTTTCTCCTTTCAAATGCAAGATGGTGGCTAGAAGAATACAAGTTTGATGGGTTCAGATTTGATGGTGTAACATCAATGATGTACACCCACCATGGTTTGCAGGTACTTTATGAGGGCTTTGATGTTACCTTGCAATATAATAGCTCTTTCGGTGATAGATATAGTTGAAATGCTTCTACTTATCTGTTGAAAGATTCTCAAATAATATATTCTCCAATAGATTCTTTTTCTCCCTTCTCTTCTCTCCACTAGCCCTTGAATCCTTGTCGTTGATGTAATCAATAATAAGACTTCACCACCAATGCGGCAAGAAGGGCCAGTCAATCTTCTCATCTTTCAGAAATAATAAGTTATGTTCAAATTGATAAATAATTTCCAACCTTTAGGAGTTAAACTACTAATTATTGTAATCGTTTTAAGAAAATCAAATAGGTAATTGATTATAGCATTCTGATCATTATTATTCAAAGAAAGACATATTTATCATATGAACACATTATATTTATCATATGTATAATGTACCTCCTACAGATATAATGTTTTATTGGAAAATCTAGTTTCACTTGATGCATTGTTGATTGTTTTAGATTCTCCAGAAGTCTCGATCAGAACTTACGTGTTTTGAGACTGTTTCTGTAGACTTGCTGAAGTTTCTGTTGACATCGATATTTCATAAATCCGGACCCTCTTCTCCTTGGTTATAGGTGACATTTACTGGAAACTACAATGAGTACTTTGGGTTTGCTACAGATGTAGATGCCGTGGTTTATCTCATGCTGGTCAATGATTTGATTCATGGGCTCTATCCTGAGACTGTAACCATTGGTGAAGATGTATGTTTCTTGATCTTATTTTAAGTAATAAGACATATCCTTCAGTAACTGCAAATCTTTTGTCTCCATATCATATTATCGTTTAGCGATAAAACTAATAAATTACATTAGTAACTGATAAAGTTTAGGTTACAACTGCATAAATGATAAAGTATTCTAGCCGGGCTATGATGGTGTTCCAGAGCTTCTGCTTCACTTGGTAGCAGAGGCCTGGCACGCAGTACAGCTAAAGGCTGAATCATGCAAATAAATACTTTAGATGGCGTAAGCGTGATATGTGCAGGAAAATTTTGGTCGTAAATTTGAGTGGTTTTTCAAAGGTAACCCCCTGCCCCCCAACTGAAAAAAAAATTTACAAGGCGGGTACTCAACTGGAAAACATTGTAATGCTATGGATGGACCAATCTTTAACAAATTAGACATACTGTCACTTTTCCACCTACTCTCCAACTGATTTGAATATCCTCTGTCTATCAAATATTGAATAGCAGACAATAACTACAAAAAAAGATAGATCCAAAATTGAACTAAATAAATCCTCGCAAGTTATTAATTGTCAAATTAGTACATTAAGTTCTTCAGATAATTATTATGAACATTTTCACTGCCGCAGGTTAGTGGAATGCCAACCTTCTGCATCTCTGTTCAAGATGGTGGGGTGGGATTCGATTACCGCCTGCATATGGCTATTGCTGATAAATGGATCGAGCTTCTCAAGTATGCTGCTAAATTCTGAACATTTGTTCATTTTATACAGTTTTGTAGCTAGAATCTTCCTTATCATTTCTTGTAATTGTGAGATGACAAACACAAGGCTTAAAAATTTTTGCCCGTGCATATGGTGTAGGAAAAAGGATGAAGATTGGCAAATGGGTGATATCATTCACACACTTACAAACAGAAGATGGTTGGAGAAATGTGTTGCATATGCTGAAAGTCATGACCAAGCCCTTGTCGGTGATAAAACCATTGCTTTCTGGTTAATGGATAAGGTTATTTCCACCCCCTTTTAACTTCTGCAAATCACTGACTTTCACTGACAAAACACCAGAAGTATTAAAGGTCATGCGATTGTCTTCCGTAATTTAATTGCAGCAGAAATCAACATAAGTTGTCCAAACTACAAACAGATGCACATATGAATATATTTTCATCCATTTATCTACGGTTCCTCTTCTGAATCACTGAATTGGGTTATAAGATAATGTGTGAACTGCATTTAAAATCCCCCCCC